>JAJOZX010003616.1:25000-177500 GCA_023014485.1 Bathynomus jamesi | reverse complement strand
TACTATCCTTATACTGTACCTAGCCTAGTTAGCCTTATACTGTACCTAGCCTTATACTGTCCTTATACTGTACCTAGCCTAGTTAGCCTTATACTATACCTAGCCTTATACTATCCTTATACTGTACCTAGCCTAGTTATCCTTATACTGTACTTAGCTAAACTTAAACTATTAAATTATGTCTTCACAAAAAAACTTCAGGAGCAATCCAAGAATAAGCACCCCAAATCAATTTAGGGTGCTTTTTCTTGGATTGGGGTCGAACGAGGGTGCTTATTCTTGGATTGCTCTAAAATGGAGTTAAAATGAAGTTAATTGCTCTAAAATAGTTAATTGAATGCCCAGTTAGGTTAATTGTACGCCCTTGACGATTGATTAGGTTAAGTCGTGATATTTTCGTTAGTTTTAACGAAAATATCACGATTTAACCTAACCAATCGTCAAGGGCATACAGTTAACCTAACCGGGCATTCAATTAACCATTTTAGAGCAATTAACTCCATTTTAACGCCATCTTATTAAAATCTTATTAAAAAAGTGATGCTGTGTGCTAAAAATCCTTTAATTTGGATTGAGGTCGAACTGGGGTGCTGTTTCTTGGATTGGGGTCTAACTGGGGTGATTTTTCTTGGATTGGGGACTTTGGGGTGCTTATTCTTGGATTGCTCCAAACTCCAAAGTTTCGTGGCTTAGAAATTTATACTCTATGTCAAATACTATATAATATATGAATTAAAATTATTAAACAAAAGAGAGCGTCCTTTTGTATATATGTATATATACAGTAGTGATGTATGTTACATCCGCATCCGCTCCTGCCGGATGCGGATGTTGGGGATGTGTACTATTTACTAAACTGCTATTTTTGAAGCACACTTTGCCCTTCATTCATTTCAAATACTGAAATTTGTGCAGCCTTCATTTGGTCTTTAATGTAACTGGCAATGTCTGTTGTGTATTTGTATAATTAATTGTTCATGCTACAATACATAATGCTATAAGCACACTACTTTCCATAGGGTGGTGGTTGGGGAAAGTGGTTGGTGGGATGCAAGACAGACGAGTTGGGTCCCAGTCCCGTATCCTGGTAACACACAGTTGTGTGGCGAAAACTCATCCAAAAAAGATTGTATGTAAAAATAATTATAATTACAAAATAATATTATCTAATATTATCGAATATCTATTATTTATAACTAACCAAAACTCGAAAGTCAATTAATAAGTTAAATATGAATTTGAACTATCATATTATCAAGCTGACAAATTTAGGCATGAATATCCGCATCTTCATCATCTGCATCCGCGGATGTCTGAAATCAGACATTCGATACATCACTAATATATATATATGTGTATATATATATGTGTGTGTGTGTGTGTGTATATTCTGTAGGCGTTTTATGGGACCTCGTAAATAGGATGCGAAACAGATGATAGTTTTAGATCTCCTGTTTCTGGTGTCGTCCTGTCGTGATTCTTTTGTTTCACCGGCACTCTCTCGTTGGCACTATGTGACATCCGACCCTTCATATCAGATTCACTTTGGCTTAATTTTTTTACACTCCGAATTTAATACGCGAGATTTACTCCCACCATTCTGGGGGCTTCGTAATACATTAAGGGTCTAAAGAGGGTGTCACGTGATTTTAAGGATTGAGTCGTGGCCTTAAGCTAGGGCATGAAACGTAAAGGAACCATTAGCACTGTCCTTGTCGTTATGGGAATGTTTAGTGTTCATTATTATTATTAATTATTATTATTAGGTAGCAGTAGTAGCAGTAGCAGTAGTAGCAGTAGTAGCAGTTACAGTAGTAGCAGTATGTTACTGTCATTAAAATTTGTATTATTATTCAATTATTTTAATCCAAATAATCGGTATCAAATAGACTTCGATCCATTTTGAGTAGTTAAAACTAACCTACTTCATCCTTCGAGTAAATTCTCTAAAACAGTGGTCGGGGGGGAACAAGGGTAAATTACCCAAATGGGGTAAATTTAAAACTTTTGGGGGTAATGCGTGCGGTATGAGACACTTTGTGCTGATATTTTTTTCGTATATTTTTATTTTATTTTGTTACATAAATGTAGCGTTATTCTAAATTTTAGAATATTACGAATTTACGTCCTGATTACGTCCTCAAATATATTTTGGGGTAATACCCAAAAACGTTCGCCGACCACTGCTCTAAAAGATAAGGAAAGAAATTTCCTTATTTCCAAAAGCGAAATTATTTAACACAATTTGGGTTAAAATAATACAATAATACAATAATAGGGAACCCAAAATTATCCATGTCAAGAATAGCGAACCCAACACCCTATGGGTTCGGTATTCTTAACGTGATCCCAATAGTGTTTAGTAAAGTGTAATTACGATACACTTGACTAGGAAGGGTTTCTCTTCAAAAGTGAAATAAAATCGAAAATCAAAATATTTGTAAATAAAAAAGACTTCATCAAAAGAAAGAAAAAAAAAGAAAAGTGGAAGTCTAAACAACTGTGTGTGGGGGGGGGGGGGGGGGGGGGGTCCCCAGCCCCCACTAAATTCCTTATTTAAGTCTTTAAAGTTTGAATTGATATATTATATGCAGGGTATTTTAGGTAGAATTAAGTTAGGAAATTTCCGCCTCAGCGGAGGAAAGAATATTCGCTGTACAAAGTGACTCACTAAAGCGATGTCGCCTTCCTACATGCGTACTTCCGTTACTATTATTATCATCACCAATAGTAGTAGTTGTAGTAGCTGTGTAAATAGTAGAAAAATGTTATTTTAGTGTCCAATTGACATATTGATGTTATTATTGAAATTTTCGTGACATCATGACGTCATTATAGGACAGTACAAACACGTCAATATGTTGACAGTGAAATGCGGGTGATCTCAACAGTATGAGTGACATTTATTTAGACATATTGACGTCACTCTGACGTTTTTTAGTTTAGAATGATTTATATAAATTAAAAAATGGATGTGCGGATGAAAGCTTACAGCATGAGTGGCATTTTAGCGTGTAACTGCGTTAGGTGTAAGAACAAAGCGTGACTGAACCCTCTACGCAAAAGGGTTCTTCCTCTAAGGGTCCCCTACCCAGCACTTCAGCAAAGACAACGACGCTGAATAGCCCCGCATGAAGAGGTTCATCTAAATGGAAGAACCCTTCGTATAAACAAGCCAGAAAGAGGAGGAAACACGTGACCTTTCTTCCTTTTACGACCTCCTTTCTGACCTCGTTTGGCCTCCTCCTGCGTCGATCTTCGCTAGCACGAAGCGTTCGCATGTCCTCCTCTATGAACGACCTCGCATGATTTGACCTCCTCGTACAGCGACCTCTTATTATTGTAGTGAGTGTAATGGAGCTACACAAAGGTCTTCCGAAAGGTAGAGGAACGGAAATCGGATTTTCCGGCGTTGTTCCGCGTCAGAATTTGTTTTCCTTTCAAAAGACTGACTCGGGGCACCTTCGCCTCCCTTTCGCAAGGGCCCTTCACTAATAAGGGTTAAGGGAGAGATGATTAAGACCTCACACTTATCTAAGTTACCCTTTTTGACTGGAGGAAAAGGGTAATTTGTGCAGCGCTCCTGTTCCGCTATCTGCCGCGTGCGTCTCGCCAACTTTTCTAAATTAAGCGTGCGCTTTTACTGCAAGAGCCTGTATTGGGATGTAGGGGGTGAGGGGGCTTGTTTGGGGAGGGGGTCTTCTCACAGCTCAAAAGGATGGTTGTGCGCTGAGCTCGTAAATTGCGCCATGCAGTTGCTCTCTTTTTTTTAATATATATATATATATATATATATATATATATATATATATTGTATGTGTGTGTGTGTGTGTGTGTGTGTGTGTGTGTGTGTGTGTGTGTGTGAGAGAGAGAGAGAGATAGATATCTGCAGGAATTGACCACATAAAGAATATTGAATACCTTACAACCTTACAAGGGTGTGTGTATATAATTTTTATGAGGGCACCATGAGGCTTACATATAGGTGGAAAGATGCCTCATACCGTTGGTGCTTACAACGTATCACCTTTTACTCGTGACTGAATGACTGGATAGTCAGATTTTGGTCACAGTAAAAGACAGATTGCTCAAAAAACCTAGACTTCCGCATGGTACAGCTCATGATTTAACTGCAAGGTTTCGCGATACAAACAAAAATCAAGGTTCTCAGTGGTCAGGAAGACCGTCAGTCGTTAAATAACGAACCAAAGAGGTCTTTGTTCGTCAGGTGAGGTCCAATCTACGTGCAAGATTTGCTGAGATCGTTAATGCTATCAATTTGTTACAAACTTTATCGAAAACATTTGCTCACAAAAATGATATCTAACTCGTAGACTCGAATAGGAAAGGAAAATGGCTCAGAAGCGTTCCGAATTTTGGAAATCTGTTCCGTTTTCAAACTAATCTCCGTTTCATCATTATACGTCAAATGGAAGCGCGTGAAGAGTCCCGCTTATAACTCACATTACAGCGTGGAGGTTCCAGTTGGGCAGTAACATAGGATGCTAGAAAAAATAGAATTGTTATTCATTGAGGGACATCTGAATTCCAGGAAACACATATATCCATCCTTGAAAATCATCTTCTATTATTGTTCCGTCAATTAAAGCTCCATTTTAACACGTGTTGTAAGAAGTCTGTGCAACCTGTCTTATCTCGCAATACACTATATTCAGTGGAATAAAGTAAAAGAATTAAAAGTCCTTCCCTGGCCAGTGGCCTCCAAAATGCCCAGATATGAATCTTATTAAGCAAGTCTGGAAACATTTTGATAGCCAGCTGCGGAAAACAAGGCCCCCCTCCCACATCTGTATCAAATATAGAGGAAATATCGGCTGAACTTTGGCAAAATTTTGACCACAGACTTACCCAAAATCTCATCACATCGATACCTATAATGCGTCGAAGCCCTTCACGTACGTTCATTTTAAAGCCAGAACGCATCAAGGAAAAACAATATCGCAATGTAGATATATATATATATATATATATAAGGCCTCGTACGAGAGAGTACGTTCTTACGAGAATAAAAACTCGGATCTCTCTTTCTGTTCACTTCAATGATATTTAAAGGGTGACCTATAAAAAACTGCCTTGGATTCATTTTCCTTCAAGTGGTATTTCAAAAGAGGTCATTTGAACAAACAGAAATTTATTTTACATTAATTTATAACCAACAAAATCTTTTATTTTATTTTATTATTTTATTATTTTAAACAAAGTTGACTGATTTAATCTTTATTGTACCCAACTAATCTATTAAAAAAAAATTTAAAAACTCATTCAAAGAGTCACCCTGACAGTATGTGAGTCATCCGTGAATAAATCCCCTAACAGAAAAACAGAACTAAAAGCATTCGTATCAACTTTGAGCTCTTCTACCTCTTGGTCCAGGATTAAAAGGTTATCATCAAGATTATATTAAAGCTTCGCCAGTTAAAGTGTCACAAATTGACAAATAAATCCTCCCCCGTGATCCAAAACCAAAAAATAAAAATTGAAATTCAAATGTTTCCAGTGAAAGTTTTGTTGCATAACAAAATTTAAAAAATTATTTTATGCTTCATTTGCAAATGGAAATCCAAAGAATTAATGTGTTTACTTGGGCGAGGATTTATTACGATATCAAATGCTTATCAAAGCTTAACACCAATCAACTGTGATAAATATATATATGTAAAGAACGACGCTTGTGTAGAAGAACGTTCCGCACAAGATGAGGAGGGAGAACGAACAAATGAAAAATAAGGTAACCACCCGGGAATCGAACCCGGGATTTTTCGATTGCCAGTCAGATATGCTATCCACTACACAATGGGCCTCGATTAATCACAACTCGTAATTCTCCTACATACGAGCAGAAACCAATGCCCTGAGGGGGCACCTTCGCATGCCGTACATATATATATGTACACACACACACACACACCACATATATATATATAGAGAGAGAGAGAGAGAGAGAGAGAGAGAGAGGAACATAAAATAAATAAATTTTTATACTTTGTTAATTATTTTCAATGATAATTTTAAGGGGTAAATAAATTAAAAAAAATTTAGATATAAAAATATTTGTATATTTCCTCATAGGTATATATATATATATATATATAATACAACGGTCACTCAGTTTAATTAAACATTTTTAAAATTATTTAAATACTTTTTTATTATTATTTATTAACTCGTAAAACCTTTATTTTGGAAAGGTTTATATATATATAATATATATATATATATATATATATATATATATATATATATATATAAGAATTTTAAGAGAAGTTTAGAATTATCAAGGATTTTTCAAGATACGCGTGTCCTTGGATTAACTATCTCTAATTCGCAAGAAATATTGGAATCTACCCAGTTTTTATCCATACATTTTATCCAAATTTACCTAATTTTTATCCACATTTTCCCCCAATTTTTGTTCGTATTCAGACATTTAATAATTAACTGATTTATTCTATTTTTCTAAGTTAAAATTGAGGTTTAGTAATAATTTTTTATTCACTTAAATGGAATATTGGTTAGTTAAAAAAAAGAAGAGAGGTACTCCAATAAGGAGGTACTCCAATGAACGCAATAAGTTTTATACCGAGGGTGAAGTTTACTGAAAGAAACGAACGAATGAAAAACAGTGTTCGTAGTGACCAGTCGGAGAAGAGGTCGCATCCCAGGTCATACCAGGTCATACCGGGTCATATACGAGGTCACACCAGGTGCTTTAACACCAGAAGAGATTGTAAAGCAGCTGACCCCCGGTCATCATGTGACCTTTGTACCCCTAAACGAAGCTTCTGTTAAACTCTCTCTTTCTCTTCTCGCTCGCTTGTCAAAAAATCTTAAAATGTTATTATTAACGACGTTATTTACGCGTCGTTCGAAAAATGTTAATTTAACCGTTGGCTTATTCGTCGATTTCGATGGAAAACTTACGTTTTCACGTGGATTTACCTATCTGTAAGCTCCAGTTAGTTTCCATCCGTGTTGCTCCGTTGTATTAACACCTTAATCGTTAACATATGGTATATGCAAAATATATATATATATATACAAAATACTTGACCCATAAAATAATTTGTTAACAGATATTTTGAAATTTTGGTTGATGACCATCATACATATATATATATATATTATACTAAACAAAAAATCTCAGGTTACTATTTTGATTCAAAATCATTCAAAATCGATCGTATTGTTTTAAAATTGAATAAGAATTTATTCATTCAACTTTAAAACAATACGGTGGATTGTAAACATGATTTGGAATTAAAATAGTAACCTGAGTTTTTTTTTTTTTAATTTAATATATGTGTATATATAAACCTTAGTTTTTTTTACTCCCGCCCTAATTGCTTATTCTGACGCAAGTTGAGCGTGTTGGCCCACTTTAGAACTACAGCTTGACGTGGAATCCGAATCACGTTTCACCAGAGAAATAAAAAATTACATTGTCTTCGCCCGGACTCGATCTCAAGACCTCTTGATCAGCAGCCCCAGCGTCTTAAGCACACGAATAACCAGGGTACCCATTTATCACCTGCAATTGAACCTGGGGCAGATAGATTTGTAATCAGCTATGATAACCATTACATCATCGAGACGCATTATATATATATATATATATATTATATATATGTGTGTGTGTGTGTGTGTGCATATTATAGCGAATTAATTGGATGATTATCGTTAATTAACTTCAAAATTACAGAAAAATTATGGAAAGTTAAAACGAACGCTATAATTTACATTAATTATATCAATGAGTGACATCACATTTATGACGTCATAGCATACATCCCCCCCCCCCTCTCTCTCTCTCTCATCATGATTAACCATGCAGCGTCTCTTTTTCTTTTATCATTTGTTTCAGAAACACCTCTAAGTGGGAGACTCTTGAATTCGCCGAAGCAACAACGGATGATCACTCACGAAACACTTTCATTTTTCATAAGGGACAAGTACACAGAGATACATCAGATATTCCTCGCCGGAGAGATTTTCTCTACTTTCGTGGTGGCACAACACCGAGCAGTATGAACGATTCAATATATCACTTGCTGCATAAGCACCTTTCACGGCGGGAGATCCAAGTTGAAACTCGGCAACATTTAAAAAGTTGCCAGACACATACACATGATAGGCATCCAATTAACAGAAAACACGCTCACACATTTGCCTGCCTTGTTGATATGTCTAAGAACAGAGTAGAAAAATATTTTGTAGAAAAACAATTTTATAACGAATAATAAATAAAACAAAAAAAATGCATGACATGGATTAGATGAGGTAGAGTTGCGTTTCTTTTGTAACGATTTCTTTTTTCTCTTCTTTCTCTTGGGTTGCTGGTTGCACGTGACGGGTGAGGGTATGGTGTGGAAAATCTAATTTCTCTTCTTAATTCCCGCTTCCACCCCTTTCCTGTAGAAGCATTTCATCACTTTGCCGGCGTGATGGCTTTGCGCATACATCCGTGAAGACATGGAGAGTTTAACCTTTAACTCTCTCTTAATCCTTTTGGGGCTAACCTAAAGTGGGTCATGGGGTCTTTGTTGGACCGGTAAATAAAGCTTTAAATATTCTGTATAAAATCAAAACCATATGTTCGACGTTTTTGTGACGATACCAAGAGGTTGATGCGCGATCTGCACAAGTATATTATTGGTTAGTTTATACAACGGTGCTATCAAGTGTACGATCTCAGTGTGTGCATGGCGTAATTGTAAAGCAAGCTTATAATATATTCTCCTCTCTCCTGCAAAATTTCCTTATCTACTTTTCCTGGACCAAGATATTTTTGCAACCTTTTTCCAACCTTACCCGTCTCTGGCGGGAAAGAAGCGAAGGGTGGAGAGAGATTCTCATGCTTTTCTATCCATTTTTCTACTATTGCATGAATAGGTTACGAATGAACCCGTTTAATAACAGAAACCTCACCGGGTGGAAGGAAAGGTCTTTGAGGAATTAATGAACTAAAAATTGTAGCGTAAAAGTTTTGATTGTTTTGGGACTCAAACTCAAAATTTTGTTGTTTTTTCCCCCTTCACTTTCACAGAACGAGGCAGGATTGTTTTAACAAAATTTAAACCAACTTTTTAATTTTAAAGTCGGTATATAATTTTAAAGTCAGTTCGGTGTATATATATATATATATATATATATATATATATATATATTAGGGTGTCTCTTATTTTCGAAGTGTTGATTTTTTTAGGTTGCGCCCCCTCAAACAGTTCCATTGGTGGAAAAAGCATCACATATAAAATTTTTTTTGGATTGAACAATGTTTAGAGGTCGCTTGGTATCCCCAAAATCCCAAACTCAACTGGAGAAGCACAAGCTGAAGCCGTCTTTAACTGCCTGAATGAATGGGGAATTACAGAGAGAGTAAAAGCAATTTGTTTCGATACAACAGCTTCAAACACGGGTCAATATAGTGGAGCCTGTGCTCTCATCGAAGCAAAATTGGGACATGATGTTTTGTACTTGCCTTGTAGACACCATGTTTTAGATTTATTGTTGGGAGCTGCATTTGAAGCAACATTGGGATCTACATCAACTGGTCCAGAGATATTGATCTTTAAGCGTTTTCGTGACAATTGGACTTCTGTTGATCAAAGCCAGTTCCAAACAGGTGAGACAGACACGATTACTAAAGAAGCAATTATCCAGTCTAAAACTGAACTAATTCAGTTTGCTAGATCCCAGGCACCTATGCTGCGGGATGACTATCAAGAACTTTTGGATCTGTCCATCATCTTTCTTGGAGGTGTCCCCAATAAAGGCATCAAGTTTCGTGCACCAGGTGCCATGCATCGAGCTCGCTGGATGTCCAAAGCGCTCTATTCTATCAAGATGTGGCTTTTTCGAAACCAGTTCAAGATGACTAAGACTGAAGAACGAGGAATTCGAGATCTTTCCCTTTTCTGTTCTCATCTATATGAAGGCTTGGACAACATCCTCACTCCCTATTGAAACCCCATTTAATGACTGGCTCCTTATGAGGTCATTGATTAATTATCCTAACAAAAAGATTTCTGATGCAACTAAAAAAAAGCTCTCTAACCACTTATGGTACCTGTCTGAAGAAGCAGTTGGTCTTGCTTTCTTTGATGAGCGAATTACTACAGATGTAAAGAAATGCATGGTAAAGGCATTAGAAGATGAGTCCACTGATAGACCACCCAAGCTTCCTCGGATTCCTGAATCGACCTTCTGCTCTGGTGAAGGACTACACCAACTTGTTACAAGAAATACTAGAGAATTCTTTACTAAGCTGAATTTGCCAGAAGGATTTCTGAACAAGGCACCCAGCACTTGGACATCCAACTGTGAATATTTAAGGGCCAGAGCTATTGTTGCAGCTCTATCTGTTGTAAATGACCGGGCAGAACGTGCAGTAGCTTTAGTTCAAGAGCTGAATAAGAAATTGACAGTGGGGGAAGAGCAGCTCCATTCCTGCTCCAAATTGTTGCAAAACACCGCCAGAGTCACCCAGTTCCATCAAAAACTGTTCTTCTCAAAAAATAACCATCAATGAGGTCGCACCTTAAAATACACCATATTGTATAATCATTGTATATTAAATAAATGTTTATAAGGAAATAATGCTAATTAAAGTAATTAAGTATGTAAATAGCACTGGCATTTTGAATTTATCTCTATATAATAAACTAATGGTTTTTTTTGTAGCAATGCTTCATTGCTGATTGTATATAAAAAAAGAGCCAGGAAGAATTTGGATAGGAGAAAAAGGATTGGGATAAAGAAGGATGAGGACCAAAGGATGGATTATAACAACATCAAGGATAGGTTAGAAAAGGATCAATGATAAATAAGAAGGCCTATACTTATAAAAACGAATCAAACTAAAAAAAGAAGGAAGGAATTGTGTGTATAATGAGCATAATCATATGTCAGGAGCTATTATGCCATGGTCACCATTTTTATTAGCCGGGGGCGACCCCTAAATATGAGCCAATTTGTGTCAAACTTTCAAGGTTTAGTTTCTATGGTAAAGGGAACTATTTTAGGGGGCGCAGATAAAATAATTCAACATTTCAATTTTTGACTACCCAATAAGAGACACCCTAATATATATACTTAATTTAGGTTACTTACTTACTTTAGGTGAGTTCAAACGACGGTTCAGGATCGACCTACGGTCGACCCCTCTGCAGCATCTCGCCTCATTTGCAGGATTTGGTGAAGGAGGGAATTGCTGTCTGATCTCCTCCTGCCCTCGTAGCCAGCCACGCATAGCTGGTCAGGGACTTTGCACAGGAATCTGTCCAGCTGGTTCTTGAAGTTATTCAGGTCGGTGTGCTGGAGATTCCTCACTTCTTTTGGAAGGACATTGAAAAACTTTGGTCCTCGTATTCTGAGGGTATTTTCCATCCTTGTTTTCATGGCCCCCTGTCCACAGCAGCTGGGACTATACAAAATCTACCTCTTCTCTCATTCCAGTTTGTTTCTATTTCATTTCTAAGGTTAGGAACAGAGCCCTCAAGTATTTTCCATATGTATATTATTGTGTACCACTTGCGCCTTCTTTCGAGAGAGTAGGGTTTCAGTGATTGTAGTCGAGACCAGTAGTCTTCACCTTCCGCGTCCCTCTGTTTTAGATGTAAAAGTCCTTTGTATAGCTTCAATGTTCGCAATGTCTCGTTTTCTGTATGGGCTTGTGAGTACTGAGCAATACTCAATTATTGGTAGGACTAGACTCTTCCATAATTTGAGCATGATGTTTGCTTTTCTGCTGCGGAAGCTCCTCCAGATGATTCCCATTATTTTTCTAGCCATTGTAATTTTGATGTTATAGTGCTCTCTGAATTCTGCCTCCGACGACATTATTACTCCAAGATTCCCTGACTTGTGGATTTGGTGTTATCTGTTTGGCTTGCAAAGTTTTGTACCCTTTTTTCTATAGCTCCTTGTTATTACCATAGCTTAGAAGTTGGAATTTTTCTTCGTTAAACACGAAACAAGACTGTCGATATCTGCATCAATATCTGCAATCATTATTATGAACAGCAAGGGAGCTAGTACTGTCCCTTGTGGGACAGAGCTCTCTACTTCCGAGACTTCCGATTTGACTTGGGTCCAGGGTTGCCAGATTGGGCTACTTTTCGCGAATTGGGCTACTTGGAATGGGTTGGCGCTACTGAAATTTAAGATTGGGCTACTTGCGACTTTTGGGCTACTTCCAAAAATTGTAATGCTATTTTGGGCTATTTTGAAAATCGATAAATTTTATTGAAATAAAATATTAATATATTAGTTGAATATATACATTAATATGAATTCCATATTAATTTACATTGTATATTTTTTATGTTTTGTGTATAGTCGACTCGTATACCGCAGCCGTACTATATAACTATACCAGATGTTCAGATCGACCAGAGTCGATCGTGACTCAGTGACTCAATTGTGAGTCTCGAGCCACTGAATCGCGTCTTCAAAAACGTTTAAAAACGTTTTGGAACGTCACAATACATATTGATACGTATGCGGGTGTTAATTCCGACATATACAAGAAATCTAACGACGAAGTTGAAAGCAATGAAGATGAAGAAGAGAAGTTATTAAATTCCATACAACTGTGATTTGTGAATCATATAAGGTAAATAAAATTTAGTATTAAAATTAAATATAACGAAATTTATATATATATATATATATATATATATATATATATATATATTATATATATATATATATATATATATTTCAACTGCAAACACGCAGTATAATTAACGTAAAGAACGACGCTTGTATAGGAGAATATCCCGCGCAAGATAAGGAGGGAGAACGAACAAATGAAAAAATGAGGTAACCACCCGGGAATAGAACCCGAGATCTTCCGATTGCCGGTCGGATATGATAACCATTACACCATGGGCCTCACTCGATCAGAAGTCGTAATTCTCCTACATACGCGCAGAAACCAATGCCCCAAGGGGGGGCACCTTCCGCATGCCGTACATTATATACATTTCAACTGCAAACACGCCGTATAATTAACGTAAAGAACGACGCTTGTATAGGGAATATTCGCGCAAGATGAGGAGGGAGAACGAACAAATGTATATAATGTACGGCATGCGGGAGGTGCCCCCTTGGGGCATTGGTTTCTGCGCGTATGTAGAGAATTACGACTTCTGATCGAGTGAGGCCCATGGTGTAATGGTTTATCATATCTGATCGGCAATCGGAAGATCCCGGGTTCGATTCCCGGGTGGTTACCTCATTTTTTCATTTGTTCGTTCTCCCTCCTCATCTTGCGCGGTATATTCTCCTATACAAGCGTCGTTCTTTACGTTGATATAATATATATATATATATATTATTTTGGGCTACTTTGAATTCTATTTCGCTACTTTTGGGTAGTGTTCTCGCTACTTTTGGGTAGTGTTCTCGCTACTTTTCTTGAAAAGTATCTGGCAACCCTGCTTGGGTCAAGAAATTAAAGATCCTCTTCCCAGCTTTCCAGTAATTCCTGTATTCTTAAGTTTATGTGCTATAATTCCATGGTCACATTTATCGAAGGGCTTTTGCAAAGTCAGTATAGATTACATCTATGTTTTGTCCTCGACACATTGTTTCCAATATTTTCTCCTGGTGGTCTAATAGCTGTGATAGACATGATCTTCCAGCCCTGAAACCATATTGATTTGGGTTGTATAAGTTCTTTTCTTGTAGGTAGTAGGTAGTTTCGCTTCTAATTATACGTTTAAAGCACTTTATAAGGTGTGAGGTGAGAGCCGATAATTCTTGGGCATTGCTTTGTTACCACCTTTGAATAAAGGGGCAATGTTCACGTTCTTTAATGGCAGTGGAATTTGTCCTGTGTCGAATGATTTCCTCCTTAGTAAGTATAACGATTTGGCAATATTCTCTTTACATTTCTTCAGAAATGTGGCACTTCATGTGTCTGGCCCTGGTGCCGAATTGTCTCGCATCTGTGATAAAGCCTTAATTACATCTCCTTCCGAGAACTCTAAGTCCATTAATACTTTTGTGCCAGAATTTGTCCTTGGCTGATTTGTATCAATGTCGAAAAATTCATCTGCGTTTTCTACTTTCATCTCGGACTTAGGGGTGCCAAACACAGAGCTAAATTGTTCCTTAAGCAGTTCGCTCATTTTTTGGGGTCATTTGTGTGTTTGGCCTCCCTGTCTATCAACGGACTAATACTCTCTTTGCACTGCATTTTCCTTTTCGCAAAAGTGTAGAAGTATTTTGGGTTATTTTTTGTTTTCTGCTATTTTGTTTTCCTCCTTGTTTGTCTTATGTATGAATGTTTGCTTAGGTCCATTTCTATTTCGCCTAGTTTCCTCTCTAGTTTGAGTCTCCTTGCATCAGTTTTGCATCTGTGGAGATGTTTTACGGTTTGCTTCCGTTGTCTAAATTATGTCCTGATTTTTCTCTCGAGCTTGCTATGTTTTTTCTTTTGTCTCTCTGGAACATGCTTCAGTAATATAGGTTTGGTTTCAGACTCCATTATATCTAGTATTTGTTCTGAAATCTCGTGAAGTGGTAATTCCCAATTTACTTCCTTCAAATCTTTATTTACATTTTCCCAATCTGCTTTCTTTGAATTTATGTTTAAGCCTTCAAATATTCCTTCTGCCTCTCTGGGATGCGTTTTCGGACCTCTGTGTGCTAACTTCATTTGTATATCGATTAGGTTATGGTCGGAGAAATTTGTGTGCGTTACCTTTTTATTTATTATTATCTCATTGTTATTTGTCAACATTAAATCCAAAACATTCTCTTTCCTAGTGGCTTCACAGATTTCCTGAGTAAGGCGTAATGTTCCATCATATCTCATAGCATTATTGCTTGGGTTCTATTATCTTTTGTAATGTTGCCATGAAACTTCTCAGCATATATGACTTCGTCATTTTTCTCCCATGTTATGAATGGGAAATTAAAATCCCCGCAAATTAAAATATTTGTTGCTGAAGTTTCAAGTAATTGTAACATGTTTTGTATTTCATTAGTGGCAAATTGGAATTCACTTTTTGTGGTGTTTGGTCGTGTGTAGACGTCCATAATGGTTGGTTCAGTTCTTTTACTTCTTCTATAATAACTTCGACTGTGCTGTTTGATTTGTTTACCTTCACCTCACATGTGTATGCGTTTTTCACGTAGATACAACACCCTCCCCCTCGTCAAGCCACTCTATCTGCTCTGTATATGTTGTAGTCCAGCATTGCTATTTCAGTATTCTCGATGCAGTTTTCATAGCCTTTATCGCACGTATGTAAGTGTTTCCGTTAGGCATATGATATCTATGCTTGGTTTCCTTAGCTAAATTTTGCAAGTATTGTAATTTGCAGTCCGCATGGTCCGTATAGAGGCTTTGTATATTTGTGTATAATACATTTACCGGGTTTCTAATCTTCGAGTTCGATTTCCCTAATTCATGGTCGTTTCCTGGTCGATGTCAGTTCCTGTTTGGTATTATATATATATATATATATGTGTGTGTGTGTGTGTGTGATTTTGCATAATGCAAACTTGCCCTGACCAGAGTTCTAACCCATCACCTGTTGAATAGAAAGTGAGGACGCTAGCCACTACATTACGATAGGATAGAAGTTAACACAACCTGTCATACATTTAAACAACTTCTGAACGGAAAACGTTATGCGTTTTCTTGGTTGTTTAAAAATGTATGACAGGCTATATTAACTTTTATCCCGTCATGGTGTAATGGCCAGCGTCCTCACCTTCTATTCAAGAGATGGTGGGTTCGAACGTTAGTGGGGTCAAGTTTTCCATATATATATATATATATATATATACATACACACACACACACACACACACACACACTATTATTACCGCTCATAAGTTTGAGTTCACATACAGTTATGAACAAAAAGGCATATCATATCTTACATTATAGAATAGAATCCCTAATTATTTACACAGACATCAAAAATTCTGTGGTAGTGCCTTTTATTCATATTCTGATCGATTTTTGCGAGGTCATCTGATACTGAAGGAACTCCATACCATAATAGAAACATCATCATGTCTCACGGTCTCACACTGAAGTAGTTCTACTGAAATCATGTCTCACGGTCTCACACTGAAGTAGTTCTACTGAAATATTTAGTGATGGCTATTTTTGTAATCTCAAACAGTTTACATTTGGTCTGACCACTCTACAGAACAGTTTTCCATTCATCACGCCATGCCAGTTCTAATGTTCCTTTCATGTTTATATCATGTTTATATTACTTATATACAGTATAGCTTTTTGTCAGTAACTTTTCCTTAATGCAACCCAATTTCTTGAAGTCTTCTTTTTCTAGTGGGCGCGTATTTATAGCAATTCCATGGTCCTTCTGAATTGTTGCACATATTTCTGGAGCTGTTTTAAAGTGATTTGTTGGTTTGTTCACTGTATCAGTTGCTCGGAGACACTAGCACCGGACCTCCTTTGTTAAGGATAGCCTTTCAATAATGCAATCCTGACTTGCAGCAATTATTCCACGCCGACTTTGCTTCGAGTAGCCAAACTGCCAATTTTCTGCACCCGCTGTTTTGGGCGTCTTTGAACTGCTGATTTGAATATTTTTAGCCTTATTGCAATTTCTCTTTGACTGTTGCCCTGTTTATGGAAACTAAATATTTGGGCTCTTTTAACTTCATAATGCGGAAGGTTATCAAGTATTTTCCTAGAATATCAGCAGAACATAAGAGGATCATAAGTCAATTCATAAATTACCAGTTCATCGGTGGCTATATATATATGTGTGTGTGTGATGTGTGTGTGTGTGTATGTGTGTGTGTGTGTGTGTACATATATATATAAATGAGAAACAGAGAGAGAGAGAGAGAGAGAGAGAGAGAGCAGAGCAGAGTAAGAGGCTGTAGAAGCGAGCAAGGTAAGCCCAAAATACTTCTAGAACTTTGCGAAAAAACAATAAAAAATCACTCCTTTGCCGGACCGGTAAGGAAAGATAATAATATATTAACTGATAAAGAAAATTAAATACCTGAAACGTTAAAAACTCAATGTAAATCATTTTTCAGTATCCCTAAAAGTGACAAAATAATATCTGAAAGAAATAATTTATATGAAGAACCACGGGGGGGAGGGGAGTGTAACGGATTTTGAGTTTACACCAGACGATATAGCTTGAGCTGTAGAACAGCTAAAATAACATTCACTAGAAGGTTCGGACAAATCGAACGATACACTGATAGAAAACTGTGTATTGACTATGAAATAGATCTCTCAATATTGTCGAACCCTCGGACATATTCAAGACAGCAAACACTGTTCCTATAAAGAATATAGATTTCGGGCAAAGAACTACAAATCATTATTACTGATATCTCATTTTACTAAAATGAGATATTAGATATTTAGTATTTGAAAGAATATATATATTTAGAGGAAAATGTAAAGCCTTTTGGAGGCATTGGAAAGAAAGAGTCAATAAGAACGAACATGGCTTTCGATTGGGAAGTTCGTGCCTATTTCGTAAATAATAAAACGTTATAATAATATTGATGCACTCGAAAACAACGCCAAACTAACATAGCATATTTACTTGGAATTTTTGTTGACGCCATGTGGAACATTTGAAAATGATTGCTTCCAAGTAAATATATTCTTATGTATTTAATCCCTAACAAATTTATTTTGAAGTAACGGGAATTATTTTGTTCAATGTCAACAAAACGGGGTCTTGTAGTAATTCTGAACACATTACTTTGTTGTGGGCTACGTCGTCGTAGCCAATAGCGTAACACCACTTCACGTCGATCAGCGAGAAGTTAAGCGACATTGGGTCGGATAGTAGCAGTTGGATAGGAGACCGTCATCCACGTTCAGACTATGTAGCAACATTGGGTCGGATAGTAATAGTTGGATAGGAGACCGTCATCCGCGGTCAGACTATGTAGCGACCCGTGCTTCGGATCCCACGTAACGCTGTAGATTCCCTCCTCATATAACCTATATATATATATATATATATATATATATATACTTAGACTTTGTCAAGGCATTCGACAAATGTGATCACGGAATAATAACACATTAAATGAAACGTATAGAAAAAGCAGATGAAGATGGAAAAAAATGGATATACAGGGTGGCACAAAAGTTAGGGCGCATAGGAACTATGTTTTTCGATGCAAATACTCTATATATATGTATATTTACAATGAAAAAGCAAATTGTAGCTACGTTCTGACTTTCGCGCCACCCTGTATAATTTCTTCATTTGTTAGTTGTTTAGTCCAATCAAACTCGGAGGTGTGTAGCTCCACATTATTCATAATCACGCTAACCCATATACTGTACATAATGAAATTACCAATAATAATACAGGAACGTCGTTTGCTGGATGATACAACAATTAGAAGACAAATTTGAAACTTGTGATACACATTCTTCACAAATAGATACAAAGAGAATATACAAATAGTCAGAAGCCAACAATATGAAGTTTAACAATGGAAAATTTCAACTCATAAGATACAGAAGAAGTGAGTAACCAAATCTAGAAATTACGAGTCCCCAAGTCGAGTAGGACATTCAGAGAAACTCTAAAGCAAAAATTTAGGAGTTATAATTACCAGCGATACGAAATTTGATACACGAAACAAGATAGAGATAAATAAAGCAAGATGGATTACGGGACACTTACTGAAAACCCTTAAAAGAAGAGCCAAGAATGTAATAATTCCTTTGCGGAAAACACTGAACGTATTAAAACTGAAATATTGCTCAGTCAGTGAGAAAGAATTCAGGGAAACTTCATGACCAAAATTAATGGATTCAAAGAACTAAATTACTGGGAAATTAAATCTTTTGCTGGGAAGAAAAGCCGTATTCATAATTTACGCATGGGAAATAATTAAGAAACTAGTACCTAACCTCAAACTAAATATGGTAACCATTCAAACAACCTCGGTAAAATAGAAAAGTCAGAATGTGCAGTCAAGGGCGTATTTAAGGGGAGTTTATGAGGATAACCCCCGCTCCCCCCGCACCTCGAAGGGAAAAATTTATATCCCTTGATTCGAGGGATTTATTTATTTATTTTTTCAGTATATTATCAGCCGACTTTAATGCTCTGCTATACAGATGCAGAACTTGAGGCCTACTTCAGATTCGTATTACTCGGTCTTAAAAATCTGCCTTTTAAGATGGATTTTTAGTTAAAATATTAGGCTATATTATACGCTAGGAAATGCAGCATATTTTTAAGCGTATTGGAAATTTTTTACTCTTTTTAAAAATCGTCATTATTTAACATGATTTTTAAGGGGGGGGGGAGAGGAGTGTGGAAAAATACGATATATTAGTAACGTCCCATCTCGTAACAACAGACAGTAGACATGTGTCGACATCGTAAAACAATAAAAGACGTGCGCATACGTTGTTGCAAATTCTTGCGTAGTTGTGACAATGCTCAGTGCTGACTAGTGCCTACACAATTCAGCTAATTCTATCGGAGTCAGCATTGAAAGCGGATGTTTATTAATGTTATTTTAATTTAACTTTTTATCTTAGTCATCTTTAGTTCAATTTATATATGGAATTATCCGGAAGACCTTAGTGACAATTTCTTTCTAAGCTAAGTAATTTGCAGTTCATATTCAATGATATAGATAATGACTATCATTAAAGTTATTCCAGCAGGCATTGTAACATTCTTTCTATTTTCAGGCGAAATGAATCGGGATACAAAAATGAGGAAAAGTACTTTGTCATCTTATGTGCTGAAGTGAAACGGACAATCGTGTGAGGAACGGAAAGAATCTGAAACCCTGTACTGTCTGATGAACAGGAGGTACATCTTGTGTACATTATGTACATCTTTATTTTCTGGATTTGTAAATCAATTCTATTGTATGATTTGTGATAAAACTGTACTTGTTTCAGGGACATTTTATTAAAGGTTAGTAAAGAACTATACGTAACCTACCATTTTCAAATAAAAATTTTCAAGGAACTTGTTACTTACCTAAAAAATCCTTCTATTCACCTTGAACTCCACAGTTTTCGGGGTTGTGATAGAGGGTATCTTGAAACGGAGACATTCCTGAGCTCTTAGAGCCTTTGATCCCCCCTCCCCCGCCGAAAATAAATTCTGGATACGGGCCTGTGTGTAGTGTCCCCAAACTTATGACTAGACAAGGAATATCCTCATGCAAAATTATTTAAGGAAAATAGTTTTATCGTCAAAGCGTCAAGACTGTCTTACCAGTTACCAAAAGAACTACGTACACGGCTGGTGTCGACGTGAAGGTCTTGAAAAGAAGAATGGATACCTGGTTAAGGACAATCCTACATGACCATTTTGTACCTGGCTATGTGAGATAGACAACTAAAGAAAGCAACTCACTCCTTCACAAAAAAAATTCTAGAGGCAGGGCCATGAACTTGATCTCCGTGTGATGAGGGATTGACGGAGGAGACTCATACCAAGTTACTTACCAGGGGCCATAAAAACAAGGGTGGAAAATACCCTCATAATACGAGGCCCAAAATTCTTCATCATGCTACCGAAATAACTCAGGAACTTTCAGCACACTAACCTGAATAATTTTTAGACCCAACTAGACAGGTTCTTGTGCAAAGTCCCTGACCAGCCACGCGGAAAAAGTGAAAACGAACCGTCTCCTCCATCAAATCCCGCAAATGAGGTGAGATGATTCAGAGTAGTCTACCGCAGGTCGATCCTGAACCGTCGTTCAAAACCATATATATGTTACAGGAAATCTGTGTAACTAGGGATTTCATGAAATCCCTAAAATGTTCAGGGATTTCATGTAAGGTTAAGTCGTAGCATGTTCGTTAAACCTACGGGAAAATTGTTGAATGCCCGGTTAGGTCAACTGTACGCTCTTGACTAACGAAAATATCGCGACTTAACCTTACATGAAATCCCTGAACATTTAAGGGATTTCATGAAATCCCTAGTTACACAGATTCCCTGTAACATATATAACCTTTGGCTTTGGCTAGCTTCCGCCCGAATTGTTCATTCTGACGAAGGTCAAGCTTTTCACTCCACCTTAGACCTACAGTTTAACGTGGAATCCGAACCACGCCCCATCAGCAGCCCAGTGTCTTAACCACTAGGCCACCTAGGGTACCCATTTATCTACCAACCACTTTCTTTATTGTGTGGAAGGATGAACAGCTGGGTTTTGCTGCGCGCCAGCTGCCGTCGGGTCTCGAACCCGGGGCCGATGGATTCGTAGTCAGCGACGCTAACCACTACACCAACGAGGCGCATATATATATATATATATATATATATATATATATATATTAGGGATGTACCCTGAATACCGAATAACAAATATTAGTTTTATTTGGGTTATTAGACGTCAATGTATAAAACCGAATAGAATTATTGTCTAAGCAATTGCGCGCCGAATCTGTACGCATTTTAGTCAGACTTAAGGAAATCCAGAAGCAACATAATTTACCCGAAAACAAACTTATAAGAGGCGTTATCACCTGATGGAACTCTACATTCTATATGCTAGAACGGCTTCTTCAACGAAAAACTGCAATTGTTACGTACGGCTCGAACTATGACATACCAACCTTCAATAACCATCAGTGGACTTTTAGTCAGCATGTTGTAAAGCTTCTTAGCCCGTGAAAAATTAACGAATGACTTTTCTTGTAATTCTTCTTGTTTTTCCTCTGTGTCTCCCGGTGTAACAGGTCTCGTGGTATTTTTGATGCGGGTATTCATACTATGAAAAATGATTTACTAGAAAATTTACAGAATCGCTTCAAGCAATGGAAGACAGACATTATTTGCATGATTGTTCAGGTTTTAAATTCTCGTAAAAAATGAGATAATCACTATGTCTGCATCACTTACTGCTAGTCCTACACGTAACATAACTTATGGCGATGAAGAAACTACTTTTGTTTCCCGAAAAGATCAAAAACCTCCGCTGAGGTTGCTACATCTTCACAATCAGATGTACCTCCACCTATCAAAAGTAGCCAGCAAAGTTGTCAAAAAGAATTAGACATCTTTTTAAAGGAGTCACGAGTCAGTCGTGACACAAACCCTCTTGATTGGCGAAAGATTCCCGAAACTATTAGTACTTGGTCGCAAATATCTCGCTACCCACAAGCGTACGAAGTGAACGGCTGTTCAGTTTTGCGAAAAATGTAATTACTGACGCACGTAATCGTTTTAGCTCCTGATGCTGCTGAACGACTAATCTTTCTACACGATAAGCTACTTGCCTTAAATTTCAGTTATTAGGTTTTGTTTTTGCGATAATTATTATTACTGCTTGTTCATTTTTTTGTAAGGTTATTACGTATTAGTATCATTGGATCAAGTAAAGATAAGCACCCCCAACCTTTTTTAGTTAGCTTTATAAGGCTAACTAACGAAAATATCACGACTTAACCTAACCAATCGTTAGGTCAACTGTTCGCCCTTGACGATTGGTTAGGATAAGTCGTGATATTTTCGTTAGTTAGCCTTATAAAGCTAACTAAAAAAGGTTGGGGGTGTTTATCTTTACTTGATCCGTATCATTAAACCAAGTTCGATTTGTTTGTAATTATTCTTTGAAATAAATAAATATATTTTAAGCTCTATTTCCTAAATCACGTTATGTACCCTAATTATCAAATATTCGATATTTAGTCAAAAACATAAAAACTATCCGGCCGAATACCGAATACCTTAATTTTTTACCAAATACCGAATATTCGGTACATCTCTAATATATACAGTGGCGAATTATCACTGATGCTATTGAGGCTGAAGCCTCAGGCTCTCATGTTTGAGGGGGCCCCCCCAATCAACTGAGTTTCGATGATATAATTCGAGATTTCGCAAACTTCTTTGATTAAATATGACAGAGTACACAAACTGACAAATTCCCTGTTTTATGTTTTATAGGCTCTAAAGTAAAGTTTGTTTAATACTGTTTGGTTTTGGCAAACGACAAAATACAGTGTGTTAAGGTTCTTTTACGTTTGTTTCTCAATTAGCCTCAGCACCGTACTTATATATAATTCGTGTAAATGTACTATGTACTGTACATGTACAATTGTACATGTATTGTTAATAAAAAGCTATAGAAAAGGGCCCCCATATTCTTCACTGCCCCGGGGCCCCTAGGTGTCTTAATCCGCCTCTGAATAATATATATATATATATATATATATATATATATATATATGATGATGAATAAAACCACGAAGGGAGAAGAAACACAAAGTGTTGCTCAAGTGCTTTCGTCTAATATATAACCTTGGTTTACCTTGGTTTTGCTTCCGCCAGAATTGTTCATTCTGACGAAGGTCAAGCTTGTCACTCCACCTTAGACCTACAGTTTAACGTAGAATCCGAACCACGCCCCACCAGCAGCCCAGCGTTTTAACCACTAGACTACCCAGGATACCCATTTATCTACCTACCAATTTCTTTATTGTGTGGAAGGATGAACAACTGAGTTTTGCTGCGCGCCGCCTGCTGTCACCGGGTCTTGATCCCGGGGCCGATGGACTCGTAGTCAGCGATGTTAACCACTACACCACCGAGTAGTATATACGAGTGTATATGTATTTGAGTTCAAATCTAGAATTTGGCAACATGTTCCTTAACAGCATAATTTTACTTGTCCACGTTACGCATGCGCAATACGACCAATAATCTACAAGGTTATCGGTTAACTATTTGAAAGCATTCTTACGACTCGGGTATATTATCCCTTGTTCTTTTTAATGAAAATCGATTTCAGGTTACCGGCTTTTTCCTTCTTTGCTTAACTACAGTAGGATATATTGTTGTGTTTATTAAATGTTACAGATATAATAATGTTATGTAATTGTTTTTTACATCAGTTTTTTACAGCATGTATCGAAATAATGAGTGTCTTGAACTCTTTTACCGGTGGATTCAACTGATATTTTCGTATGCAATGGCTCCAGTATGGCAGATACCAGAAGATATCAGAAGATACCAGAAGAAAGATACACTATTAAAGAAATTGCTACAAAACTGGACATTTCTGTAAAAGGGGTGTAGGTCACTATCAAACGCCATCTTTATACAGGGTCAACGAGAGACAAACAACGAAACGGAAGGCTAAGAAAAACGATAAAATCTCGAGACCAGTCCTTGAAGGTTACATACCTAAGAGATAGAAGACAATCGATCGTAGTTTGCAACAGGACTTTAATTCCTCACAGGGCACAGCTGTATCAATACGACGTCGATCGTAGGAGGCAGGATTGCACGGAAGAGTTGTTGCCAAAAAAACCCCGTACTCGAAACTAGGAAACGAGTCAAGGAGGGTAAAAAATGTATAAGATCATGCCCATTGCCTACTGGACGTCGACTGAGCAAAAGAGGAGTCAAAATTGAATCTTTGGGTCTAAAGGAAGACAGTACGTGCGACGGCGCCAAGGTGAGAGGTATAATAATATGTGCTTACAACCAACAGTAAATCATGTTGAGTGATCTATCATTGTTTGGGGGTCCATAAAGTTCATTTGGAGTTGGCTCCCTTGTGAAAATCGATAGTACTCTAACTAAAGAGAAATACAAACGAATTCTTCAACTGCATGCTGTGCCAGCTGGAAAGCGTTTGATTGGACAACAGTTCATCTCCAAAAAATAACAACCCCAAACAAATCGATAGTACTCTAATTAAAGAGAAATACAAACGAATTCTTCAACTGCATGCTGTGCCAGCTGGAAAGCGTTTGATTGGACAACAGTTCATCTTCCAAAATAATAACAACCCAAACACACAGCACGGATTGTAAAAACATATCTGAATGGCAAAGAGGACGCTGGAGAACTAAAAATTATGGAATGGACATTACAAAGCCCTGACACGAATCCAACTGAGGCTATATGGTACTATGTAGATTGTAGACACTGAGAAAGATAAACGAAACCATCTAATATTGAACAACTGTGGAAAGACCCGCGAAATATTTGGATGAATATTCCCCCATCAGTGGTAAAGAAATACACTGACAGCATTATCAGCAGTGTCTAAACTGTTGTAAGGGCAAAGGGGAACACACTAATAGGCATACTGGGATCTTTTCCGTTTGACTGCCGCCATTGAAACATAAGAGGTGAGTGTCCCCAGCCTTCTTTACTTAGCCTTATAAGGCTAACTAACGAAAATATCACGAACTAACCTAACCAATCGTTAGGTCAAACTGTACGACCTTGACGATTGGTTAGGTTAGGTCGTGATATTTTTGTTAGTTAGCCTTATAAAGCTAACTAAAGAAGGCTGGAGGCCCTGATCTTCAGGTGATCCCCTTATTTTTCTGAGTACACGATTAAAACTTAAAAATTAAGCATGGATCTTGAAAGTAATTAAAATTGTTTATAAGAAACAAAATTTGAAGGGGAAATTAAGAAAAGCTTTTTATAAAGTAACTTATTTTGTATCATCAAGACATTTCAGTTAAAATACAAAATACAAAAAGAATTATGTTTCAATGGCGGCAGTCAAACGGAAAAGATCCACATACTGTATATATATACCTGTGTCTATGTAATTATTCATTAAAATAATAATATATATTTGTACGTGTTTTATACTCAAATGCTTCATTCAAAATGTCTATTTACGACCGATAATTGCTAGCTATAAATACCCATATACCATTGGTGTTTCCGAACTTTTGAACAAACCCGAATAACCTGAATAAAAACCTGAATAAAAATTAGTGATATCATTTCCTTTGCATTAGTTGGCCTTAGCTCTGTGCCAGTTTCTGATCATATTGGCTGAGTGTTATTATCATTTCCGTTATGTACGTAAATAAGATGAAATTGTTGTATTGACCCTACATACCTCGTACCCAACATTTTTACTTCCTGTTTGATCCGCCGTAATGGTAATACCCTGGATTTCTTATCATCTGTGTCGGAAGTGTGTCTGAAGAGCTTTTGCAATTTTAACCGTTTGGCTTCAACACTTTTTCTTGTAGAGTTAAAACTACGCTCATCTTCACTATATTTCTTCCTACGTTCAATTACCAAAAATGTTTACCGTTAAAAATGTTTATTAACATTTCGTTTATAGCCAAGGTCAAAGAGGCAAAGTTAGCTTATAATACAGATACCTACATGCACGTGTAACAACAACAAAAAACAACAAGAAGGCAATAATAATAATAATAATAATAATAATAATAATAATAATTACAAAGGTATGTTAATAATAAATCTCTAACTATTAACTTTTCCCTTATAATATTTGTTAAGGTGTTTATATTATTAAAGTTAAATGTTTGTTTTCGTTCCTTCTGATAAGCTGTTTGTGTATTTGCGCAGATTCGTTGGAAGATTTTCCGTTTTGCGCACCTGATAAACGTACGATTTATTCTCCTCATATCTTATGCCAATTTACAATCAAAATAAATTCCTGATATAGGGCCTGCCCCTATTTGGCCCTTATAATATATATATATATATACAGAGAGAGAGAGAGAGAGAGAGAGAGATTCGTTTGTAATTATAGATGTGAAAATGTATGGGGCATGTGAAACCTTTCTTAAGTACTCCCCCTGTTATCCCCCCCCCCAATAATATTAGGTGCAATCTATTCTACATTGCTTTTACCTTATTTAATTTAAAAGATATCGAGGATGTACCAAGGTTAAAACAGCAAAATATAGTTTTTTTGAACTTTCTGTCGGAAAAAACGTGTCTTCAGTTCGGAAATGTTTCTCTAAATTTTGAAAATTTTCCAATTAAATTTGAAATGTGTTTATCGAATTTAAAATTACTTTGAATTATCAAACGTAAATATTTAATTTTAGTGATAATTCCAATAGAAGAATTGTTGAATTATATTACGAGTACAAAAATATCAAGTAGAAAATATGAACATTTGAACTTACCCTCATTCATTCCAATTTCATCCGCGCAATTACCTTCAAATCGTATATACCAGTGGTTCTTAACCTTTTTACTACCATGCCCCCTCTAGGAATTGGTCCTTCCCTCCACGCCCCCCTTCAATCAAAATAACATTCTCAATAACTTCTCAATATTAGCCCATGCTCTCGTTAAGAGAATAACAAATACAATTAGAGAAATTCCTGTTTCTAGGGGGGCGCGCCCCCCCGGTTAAGAACCACTGGTATATACACACTCCCATCTGTAAGTTATTAACTTTCCTTTAAGGTATCAGGATAATACTAATGTCTGGAACGTTTTAACCTCCTTCGTAACGAGGAAGATCGTGTGGAGGAGAAGATCTACTGCTTTATGCGGATCCGAACTACGGGTCGATACATCATCCGAACACGGAAGACGACCACCCATCCAATTATACTGATAGACCGAACGTCGCTTAATCTCGCTGATCTAACGGGAAGTGATGTTGCGATGTGGCCACTACGTAGCCGCGCATATACGCAATAAAACAGAAAGATCCAAGATAGGACCCCGCGGAACTCCAAAAGAAACCAACCGCTATTGTAGAAGGTGTTTCTTAATACGTATTACTTTCTGTTACTGAGGTAAGCCTGGAGGAACAGTAAAGCGTTGCCACGAATCCTTTATCTCCGTAGTTTCTCATACCATTCGGTCCATCTTCTCAAACGGCTTACAATAATCAAGAAAAGCTAATTTTGTACCGCTGAAACCCGTTTCAGAAGTAACAAAATAACACCTTCGAGCTCTGTCCCTTTGATGAAACCAAACTGACAATCGCAAAATCATGAAAAGGTTAAGTAAATTTCTAAATTCTATCGTAAGATAATGGTTGAAATGCCTTTGTTAAGAGAGATAAAATAGAAATATGTCTACAGTATAATTAAACGTATCATCTCGTGGCCACGATTAAATAACGGAATTAGATACGCAAATTTGAGAACATTGGGAAAAGCAAACGGAGTAATTCAGGTACTGAAATAAAGGAAATTATTAGGCCAAGTATATCTGGGCCTATTCGAGAATTGGAGATCTGAAAAACGTGGAAATGTCTTTTAACTCCTCTATTATGTTCCCAACTTCAGTCAGAGCGCGAAAGGCTAAATATAAAGAATCAGAATTGATATCCAACTATTTTTAAATGTGTTTTACACAATGAGGTACACTATTTTGTAAGTTAAAAAGTTTTGAAGTAAAAATGTAATTAGAAATTTTGTTTAAAAAGAAAGAACGGATTTTGCTCCTATTTATAACATGCCAACTACTACTTATTATTATTATTATTATTATTACCATTATTTAACCCAGGAAGTAAATAAAAACCCTATTTCCGGGTACTTTCCATTATATTCTTGATCCAAGTTTCGTACAGATGGAGTCGATCTTCGCTCCACATGTAAATATAAATAAATAATAAGTAAATAAGTTATCAACTAATTAAATAATTGGCAACTCATTAGTTACTAATTTGTTTTTAATTAATAAATTAATAAATGAATAAATACGTAAAAAATTAAAATAATAATTTTAGAAAATTCAAGATTTTAAATATTTTATCTTTGTTCCTCCAAGAGAGGAGCGGTTACTGGACGTACCTTCTTGGAAGTGTTAAAACGTAAATACTTAGAAAACAATATTGAAAAATATCAGAAAATAGATAATCACACTTCGGGATCGTCATTATAAATTGTTGTGATACATCAAAACATTAAAGAAAACTGATAAACAAACAAAGAGAAAATTATTTACGAAAGTGTGACTGAATTAAGACAAAAAAAGAAAAAAATTAAAGTTTAAAAAAGTTACACCGAAAAAAGAGAAAATTGGTTCAACAAAAGAGGAGTAACTCAACAAGAAGTGAAAGTGATAAAAAAATTATTAAACAAAAGGACATTTAACCTTTGCTAAATAATAAATTAATAATAATTCAATTTCTCATTTCTAGTATATGGTCTCTCTCTCTCTCTCTCTCTCTCTCTCTCTCTCTAAGTGACATTGGGTCGGATGGTAGTTGGATGGAAAACCGTTCGCTGCGTCCAGACTATGTAGCGACAACCGGTCGTTCGGATCCCACGTAAAACTGTGGGTCCCCTCCCTCATATGACCTTAGATATTGCGAAGGAGATTAAACAACCCCATCATTACATTTTGTCTCTCTTTTCAGTTTCCTTCCTCGCTACGCATCCTTCGGGCCCCGAGGGAAGTAGCATCTGGAGAGCAGACCGAAACGTTCTTCTTCCTCAGGTTTCCAGCAAGGCAGGAGTTGATGTCCACCTTAATTGGCGTTTTAAAAGGTTGTATTCTGATTTGTTATTGTTTTAGTTTTTGGTTTTAAATTAGGTCATTGTTTGTCTCTACACAAAGAGTTGTTTTTTATTTGGTTTTACGAAGTTGTATTTATTTATTTTTTAATTTTGCAGGTTTGGTTTTCATGAGAGGTTTTTATGTATTTAGGGTTTAAAAACGTGCTATTTATGTCTCTTAAAAACACCGTTTTCATTTTTAAGAACTTAAATTTTTTAAGTTCTGATTTGAGATTTTAGGTTTTGTTATATAATATACATATATATATGTGTATATATATATATATATATTATATATATCTATATATATGTTCATCCCATGTGACTGCGCAGTACGTACATTGTATTCACCATATGTGTACACACCTCAGGCGAGGTGTTGAGTGGTTGGCATATAATGAATGGTTGGCATATATACATACATACTTGAAGGTAAACCGCGTTGCGTGAATTAAATTAATCAGTTGTTTATTTCAGGTTTTGGCAAAACGTGTTTTTTTTCTCTCTCTCTCTCTCCACAAGGGTTCGATCTCACTACCTCTTTAATAGAAGGTGAGGGCTCTAGCCATTATTGCACTACGACGGGATGAAAGTTAACACAACCTGTCATACATTTAAACACCGGAGAAGTGCATAACGCTGTCACGCCCAAAGGTATTTTACGTGTTAACCCTCTCGCACTGGAGGTAATGACCAGCATTTCATTCAAATTATCTGGTGCAAACGCTGGGATCCCATAAATGGAATATCATGCATGAACATGCACGATTTTTATGCAAGAGGTGGTGGGTTCGAACCCTGTTTGTGACCATTTTTTAATGCAAAATCTTGCGTGTTCATGCATGATATTCCATATATATATATATATTATATATGTGTGTGTGTGGGTGTGTGTGTGTGTGTGTGGCGTGCAGTCAGGGTAAGCGGGACATGCGCCGCCTACCCAGTTAAAAGTCAAATTACAAAAAGTCAGTATATTGCTACAGTAATCGAAAACTAATATAAAGTATGATGCTTGTATGTAATATATATATATATATATATATATATATATATATATATATATAGCTACCGCTTACCCTCTGGACACACCCACCGCACGCCACTGATATATATATATATATATAATACCATCAAGTGAGGCCAAATATTGTGTCATCCCTTGTTTTTATGATTTTATAAATTAATATATAAACGAAGCGACAGACTTTATATAAGCATCGTGCTCGCCCCATTCTATATGGTAAATGGCTATTCCTAATAAGATTATTTATTTTAATACCTCTTATTTAATCAGAAATACATACAGATAACTTTTTCAATGAGGAACGGTGACCCTCTCAATCCTCCAACTATCGTCCAATTGCTCTGATTTTTTGCTTTTCTAAATTTTTGACTATTTTTAATCGGAAGATTCTGAGACACGTCTCTTTTGACGATCTTCTTTCAGATCGTCAATATGGGTTTCCGCAAGGGAGGGACGCTCTACCAGGAAACTTGTGGTATGGTCGTATGGTTGGTTGAACCATTTGCGTTGGTCGGCAAATATATAACCATGTATTTGGTTGTTGCAACTAATAATTTTTCTGTGTATTGGTTAAAATAGAATGAGGAGTTAGGTCGTTAATTCTAATTGGGCAGTACATGGAAAGAACTTTAAATATCCAGATGGCCAAATCAACTCTTAATTAATTGTGGTTCCATAATAAGTTTAGGTTCACTTTTGTTTTACACCATTCAAGCGTGCGGTTGTGGTTGATTAACCACGTCATCTTCAACCGCGAAAGAGCGTTGACAAGGCGGCGAAGATGACATCAGAGTCATTTCCAGCGTTTTCTCGATCAATGGGGCAAATAAGAACGGGTGGTTTCCCCCATTCCCCCCAGCACCCTCCTTGCCCCACTCACATTATAATAAAGATCTCTAAGACTCTTTCTTTTTGTGTTTTGACTGCTATTAATGTGTTCATGCATCGCTCTCGAGTCATTAACCTTTGAATATATTTATAAACGGTTTTTTTAATTCGCATTTCATCTTCCCTCCAATCTCTATCAGTCCCTATATTCCCTCCCTCCCCCCCGATGCCCAAAATGCCCTAACAAAAAGGAGTCATAGGAATAAAAAGGACCCTTGAAAGCGCTCCTATATATATATATATATATTACCCTGGAGGCTCAGAGACCACACGCGGATGAAAAGAAAATAGTCTTCCGTCAAGTATAAGGTTCACGAGAGTTAGGCCTAAGAAAGTCACCGTTTGCAACATGTTCTCTTTCGCTTCTTGGAACATCGTGGACGAGGTTCTCTTTCGCTTCTTGGAACAGCGTGGACGAGGTAAAGAGGAACGTTTAAGGCGCGGATTAGATATAGGTGCGAAGGATTATATAGAAAACAAATATTTATCGAAAATAGGATGTATAATATTTATACGGCTAATTACTAGGGAGGAATTTCTTTGTGTGTGTGTGTGTGTGTGTGTGTGTGTGTGTGTTTGTGCGCGCGTAATTTCTGCATTATCATCGAAAGTTTAATAATAAAAAATAATAACCGATTTAAATATATTTTTAAAAAATCAATAATTTTCGCTCTGTCAAAGCAATTTTCGATACCTCCAAAATAATTTAGCTTACGCTCGAGCGAACGTGTCTGAGAGAGATAACACATTAAGCAGAAAAATGGTGAAGAAGAGAGAATTAAAAAAAAGAACAATTAAAATTATTCGGTTTTATCTACTACCAATTATTCGGTTTTGTCACTACCAATTATTGGGTTTTATCTACCACCAATTATTCGGTTTTGTCTACTACCAATTATTGGTTTTGTCTACTACCAATTATTCGGTTTTGTCTACCACAATTATTCGGTTTTATCTACCACCAATTATTCGGTTTTGTCTACTACCAATTATTCGGTTTTATCTACCACCAATTATTCGGTTTTGTTTACCAATTATTCGGTTTATCTACCACCAATTATTCGGTTTTGTCTACTACCATTATTCGGTTTTATCTACCACCAATTATTCGGTTTTATCTACCACCAATTATTCGGTTTTGTCTACTACCAATTATTCGGTTTATCTACCACCAATTATTCGGTTTTATCTACCACCAATTATTCGGTTTTGTCTACTACCAATTATTCGGTTTTATCTACCACCAATTATTCGGTTTTATCTACCACCAATTATTCGGTTTTGTTTACCAATTATTCGGTTTTATCTACACCAATTATTCGGTTTTGTCTACTACCAATTATTCGGTTTTATCTACACCAATTATTCGGTTTTGTTACTACCAATTATTCGGTTTTATCTACCACCAATTATTCGGTTTTGTCTATTACCAATTATTCGGTTTTATCTACTACAATTATTCGGTTTTGTCTACTACCAATTATTCTTTTTGCTACCAATTATTCGGCTTTATCTACCACCAATTATTCGGTTTTGTCTACTACCAATTATTCGGTTTTATCTACCACCAATTATTCGGTTTTGTTTACCAATTATTCGGTTTTATCTACCACCAATTATTCGGTTTTGTTACCAATTATTCGGTTTTATCTACCACCAATTATTCGGTTTTGTTACTACCAATTATTCGGTTTTCTACACCAATTATTCGGTTTTGTCTACTACCAATTATTCGGTTTATCTACCACCAATTATTCGGTTTTGTCTACTACCAATTATTCGGTTTTGTCTACTACCAATTATTCGGTTTTCTACCTACCAATTATTCGGTTTTGTCTACTACCAATTATTCGGTTTTGTCTACCACTAAAAACAACTACAAATGGATATTGAAAAAAACACCATGATTCAATAATAAAATATGTTTATTAGAGCAAGCGACCCTACACAGATTTTTGCACACAGAAATTGTATACACGGAAACTGAACACAGAAATTGTCCACATAAAGAGCTTTCGATTTTAGGATAAAAGTTCTTATCACTGACAGAGAACAAAAATTGAAAACCTTCCGTGAACAACATCATTAATTATTATTATTAATTATTATTATTATTAATTATTATTATTAATTATTATTCAATGAAACAAAACCCTCGTTCAAAATGAAAAAAAAAAATTGTCCTCATAATCGCTCACTAAGCAGCTATAAGTAATTTAAACAGCTTTTGGGAAAAAAATGAAGCATAAAGAAGCTTATCACATAACTGTACAAAAAACTTGTTTAAACACCTATTCCAATTAGGCCTTACAAATTAACAAAGATTCTGAATTATTTATTAAGAGAAAACTCCCTATTGTCCAGCGTTTAACGGAATTTATTGAGATCTAATTATATATATATATATATATATATATTATATATATATATATATATATTACATTACCAAGGGCTTACTAAGCATGATTATAATTATATAGGAATGTACAGCATTTACAATTAACTCTTCATTCACTTAGCAATGACACTTGACAGCTTAAGCAGGTTAGATAACACTTTATAAACCATTTACGATAAGATACTTAACTGATAAACATATAACAGTGTATAACAGATAGAACATGTACCATTTCAAAAAACAAAATTTTGAAATTACACAGAAATATTTTAAATAAATTCAAAATTAAGCTAAAAAAAACTCCCAAAAAAACTTTAAAAGCAAGGAAAAATCTGTCTACCATTTTGTCCAGCAAGAAACTATTTATATCTGCATTTAATAATGGATAATTCCAACAAGAGGCTTCTGTACATTTTTACTGTCCTCTTTTAATAAAGAGAGAAGTATTTTGCGGCAAATCTACCCTCTAAATGTCAAACAGTACAAAAATACCAAATTTAATAAATCTTGAGTCAAAAATAGACTTTAAAAGCAAGTCAAGTGGTTAACATTTTGTCCTATTTTGTTGTTGTTGTTGTTGTTGTTGATGAATGTTGTTTAATTTGTAGAATTAATTATAACGACAGGCAGTATAAAACTGAACAGTATCCAGTACAGCACAATGGACAATTTGTCGCTCGTATAATGTTTTTTTCGATAACTGACGCGCGTTTCGGAGATTTGCGCATTGTCCAATGAAGAAAAACTACAACTTTGACGTTTGTGAAGAAATAACTGCATGGCGCAAGATTACTAAAACTGGTTCCCAATCCCCCGTTTCTCACCCCCCGAAAATCGCTTCGTTATCCAAAGGTGATTCTTTGGTACAAAGCTAAATTAATACCGTTTTTGGGATTCTGCGCGCAAAAGGTCATTCGATACTTTTATAACAGCTGTTCAGGAAATCAATCAATTACGTAAAAAATAAAAAATTATATTGAAATCACGTTTTTTTTCTTCCAAAGAACAACTACATTGATTTTTCATGAAGGAAAAATGAATTGTGTTTTATTTTCGTTTATTTTGGATGTCTTCCATTAGCTTCGGTTATTTCTTCATAAATTTCAAAAGAAAATGCGTAAAATATCCACGCGTGAATTATCATAATTCAGTTATCGTTTGTTTTCACTGTAAAGCGAATCTGATTTTATAATTCCGCGTAGCATACCTTTATTCCTACTACGCAAATTTGTACTTCAAATCTACGTAGCACAAGTAATAATAGGATGCACGGGAACGAGTGTGTGTGTGTGTGTGTGTGTGTGTGTGTGTGTGTGTTCTTTTCGTGTCTGCCCTTAAAACATTTCGGGACTGTACCTTGTCCACCCAGCTGCCGGATATGTTCAGAGTAGGAGTAAGGTAGGGGGAGGGGATATGTTCCCTCCCCCCATACGTAAGTAATTCTCCCCCCCAAATCAATCCCCCTTCAAGAAATTTTCAAATTTTATTTAAAGTTAATTTCTGTGTACGTCGGGTATAGGCTTTATTTATTTATTTATAAAAAAAAAATTATATTTACATAATTTACATTTTTCGGAAGTATTTAAAATTTACAAACGCGCAAAATTAGCCAATGAATTTATTTACATATTCTTAAAATACACCCTCACTATCAATATTGCATTATCCCCATTTTTCTCTCTTAATTTCTATAGGCAAAAAATATGGAAAGTGTGTCGTAACATTTTATACATTAGAAACGAAACCAAAAACATAAATCTTGTTATAAACTCAGCGACAAATAGCTTTTGAAATAGAGTAAAAAATAAAATGAACCAGAAAGTGTGTGTGTGTGTATATATATATATATATATTATGATGAATAAAATCACGAAGGAAAGGAAACAGAATGGTGCTCAAGCGCTTTCGTCTAATGACATCCTCCTATATATATATATATATATGTGTGTGTGTGTGTGTGTGTGATGATTTCACAACTAAACACGTGAAATGAATTAATAATGCAAACCCACAAGGAAAAAGAAAAATACACGAAAGGCCTTGGACTCATTTTTCTTTTTCCTTGTGAGTTTGCATTATATATATATATATATATAATATATATATATATATATAATATATATATAAAATTATAAAGTAGGCAATTTTTTTTGTTTTACAATAAAACAGTCATATTTCTAAAACGATGATGACCCTGAGGGTGACCCTAAGTGACATCAAAAAGTGTGTATACAACTGTGGCACGAAAAAAAAAAAATATTCGGAAGAAGCAACTGCTAAAAAAAAAAAACTGGTTAAAACCAGATTTTTTTTTTAAAGTTAAAAAAAAACTGGTTAAAACCAGATTTTTTTTAAAAAGTTAAAAAAAAAAAAAAATCTGGTTTTAGTGGTCTGCAAATATGTTGTTGAAAGCGAAGGTATTTGAAATGAATAATAAAACACTGCAAGGATTCGCGATGCTTCGCAAACCACAATCCTATTTTTCATACAAAGCTCGTTGCTGATGGCCGTTCGGATGAACTGCAAAAAAACATTTATTTCTATTGGAACAAAAAAAACAAACAAAAAAATACACTTTCGGGAAATGAACCTTAAACCAAAAAAAAAAAAAAAATTGTATTACATAAAACTCATCAATGAAAACGATCTAAAAACATGGATACAATTTTGTAACAAAGATATCTTAACCAATAGTTATATATATATATATATATATATATATTTATATTTATATATATATATATGACAAAAATGCTGCAGCTATTGTTAGCAGAAATATATAATAACACGGGTCTACCTCTAAAGCTATATATAAATTAGCAAAAAAAAAAAAAAAATTGTTTGGCCAGACAAAAAAAAAAAAAAAAAAAACCAGGAGGAAAATAAATTTAGTAATTGTACCAAAATGCCATCCATGAACTTAACCTGTCTGCTGTTTAATATTGCGGTGAAGATAAGCACATTATTTAACATTAATCATATAAATTCATTAAATATTTTTTTGTTTTAAATAATAACAAGTGATTAAAGCAAGACTGTTTGACAGCCCTACGCTTAACATTAAGGAAAACCACTATATCCTTATAAACTATACAATAGTGGAAATGCAGCTAAAATCATTACCGCATTCAAAGTTTATAATTACATACAAAGTGCGAGTGAATCATTTAAATGGTGCTAATAACTATTTAAAAAAAAAAAAAATTATTTCTGTTACCCTGAATTTATTGCATCTGGTTTAATATTAACACGTGTCTTCTCTTCAAAGAAACAAAAAAAAAATAATTTTTGACTTTTTAAATTTCAATTAGGATTTTGCTTTAGTTTAACCTTTTTCTTTTAACTTTACTTTGGCACTTTCATCTCTCCCAAACTAGTAGTATTTAGTCAAAGGAAAAACTAAAGAGGAAAATAAGTAACTAAATAACGATAGGACTGGTTTGTGACACTCAAATACACATTATTGAAATTAAAAATTTATTATTTACTTTTCTACGACATAAATATTAAATATAAGCTAAATGCATTTGAAAACAAAGTTTAATCTTGATAGTGCCACAAAGTAAGTCATATATAGCGATGCTGCTCTTGGGAAAAGCACCTACAATGCCTCAAAATGCTGATGATGATGCGGTTTGCCTGGAGACCTCGTTGCTCGCTACCATCCTTTCACACTCATTCATATGCCCATCACTCCATACTTTGGAAGATACTTTATCTCAGCCTGTAGACTGCACCATAAGTCTCTGTTAACTGTTTCCAATCTAAATAATCAGCGTTCTTTCTTAATGCCAAGGCGAGTCAGTCTCTTAATATACACTACAACACCTTTACATCTAAAAGCTTACAGTGTTCGTTTCTTTTGAGATCATGTGACTTAGGCAAATAATAAAGTTACACATTAAATTTGTACAACGAAAGACCAGGTTGAGTAAAACACCTCAATAGGCGAGGATTTCTTCATTAATTTAAAATACACTAATAGCTATTTCTACAGCCACCGTCACACTTCAAAATTCGCTATATAATTTACTTACGTTGAAAAAATGTTAAGAAAATTTAACCTCATAAATTCGATCTATTTCATTTCAAATAATATAGCTACTTAGTTTTCAAAATACTACTTTTTTTAAAGTTATATCCTGTACTATATCGAAATGTTCATTGCACCAACAATAAGCTTATACATTACATAACAAATATGAAAATAATTATAACAATAAGGATAAAAAGGAAGGCCTGAAACCTTTTTTCTTTTTCACAGCCATCCAATTGGATATTCATCAAAAGCAACCAAAAAATTCAACTGTAAATTCAGCTTTTGGGATAGATCTCCTGTCTCAAGCCGAAGGGATCTATAAACTTCTTCTTGTCGTGTTTTGCAGCCTCATTAGCGAGGCTTCCAACGACAGGAAAAAATAGTACTTTATGTATGGTTGTTGAGCCAAATGAGTTAAACTGCAGTAGGTGTTTTCTGTAGTGATCAGATTGGTGGTACTCAAAAATGACTAAGTCTTTTGACCCCTGAAATAGCTTAAGCTAATGGTTAAAGAGCCACACTGGGGTATCCATAAAATGTATTATAAATAAAATGCAATGATATATTAAGGATCCCTTAATCAAAACATTAAACCTGAATTCTAAAGAGCCTCGGTCCAAGATATCATCACAGACTAAATATTTTTCTTACAGTGAATGTAAGTGTATTATATGACTGATGGTCTTTGGAATTCAGGTCTAGCATCTGAAATCAAAAACAAACAAAGAAAAAAAAAAAAGAATCATTTCGCACGAGATCGTCTGAAGCTCTAATGAAGAGCTTTATTAATTTTTTAAAACATTTAATTTGGCCTCCACATGGTACCTAAGCTTTAATTCCGGGGTCTGTCTTTATAAAACTATACAACTAATAATAGAAGATTATTTAATCTATCACAGCAAGAACAGCAGCTGCTAAGGATTTTGCTATCCTGTGACTAATTTTCTTGACTCCCTTAGGCTTGTCTTTCTTTTCTTTTGAGTTGTCTTCAAGATCTTCTGCTGAAATAGCAAAGAAGATTAAAGAAATATTAAGTCTTGAACTCTCAAAAGTTTGGGAACCATTATTTTTTTTTTAAATTTGTGGTTTATTTACTCATTAGTCATGGACATACCTGCTCTATGAGTAGCTGCCGAGATGTAAGAAGAGTACTTTTGTTTCAGATCGTCATTAAACCTACATCTGTATTGCGTCATTATTGTTGCAAGGTCATCCTACAAAAAATGAAAAATAAAATAAGTCAAGAATATAACTCTTCCAGGATACGTTAAGCAATACTGATGATAATGATGATGATGATAATGATAAAATCAACATGAAGCTAATGCACATTTACTTACGAAGGTTAACATTCTTTGCCCTGGTTCTTTTGAAGACTCTAGGGATACTCTCTGACTAGCCTGTCTAATAACAGTGTTTATATCGGCAGCAGAATACCTGTATCGATATAAGAAACAATTTATTAACTAATGTTTATACGAAACCTTTATGTAATAAATCATGTAACGTAACAGTGTAACAGGAGTATTTTTATAACTTTTCAAGAGAATTGAAAATGCAGTGACATACATACATACACACAGAACACACACACACATATATATATATAAAATACTGTTAGTAAGAAGCAAAGATTTAAAGTTATCCTAATAATGTCTTTGATTTTCAATATGTTATTGAAACTTACCCATCACTCTTTGATACTAGACACTGAAACTCTTCATCATCAATGTTGTGTGGGAGGGTTTGGAGGAACATTCTAAATAATTCGTGTCGCGGTTTTTCGGCAGGTAATTTTACATGTATATTGTATGCAAACACTCTACGTAGTTTATCTTCAAGAAACCATGGTTGGCTGGTTGTGCCGAGAACTAAAATACCATCATTCATCGCTGATGAATCTTGTCTTGGGGGGTAAGCAGGGGGAATAGTAGTCAGGCCTAAAATATTGAAAAAAAGAGTGTTACATAGTATTTATATTTATTTTTGTTTTCATTTTACTGATCAACACATTTGCAATATATTTGTACGATTTCGGTTTTATGGAAAATTTCTTACCTCTAACTTGAGCCAAAATTTCATCTTTTGCCCGGATTGCAGACTCATTGTTCGACTGATAACATAATGCTTCTATGTCATCAAACAGGATAACTGCAGGCTTCTCGTGTCTGGCTTGATCAAACATCCATCTCACAAACTTTATAGCGTCATAAGGGTTATGAGTTAATAAGAATCTGGAACTGATTCCTACAAAAAGAGCATTGTTTGCTTCTTTTGCAAGAGCACGCGCTAAGCAAGTTTTACCAGATCCCGATGGTCCAAAGAGTAGAATTCCTTTGCAAGAGCCCTCTGTGCCTTCAAAAACTGCAGGAAAAGAGCGAGCAATAAATAAGCTTTTCAAAGCTTCCTTAGCTGTGTCTAACCCTATCATTGAACCCCATCCATATGTAGGATGTTCAACGACTACAGGAAGGGGACCAACTGGGTACTGAGTTACAGGAACTGACTTCTGCTGTTCTTGAACATCATTATCAAGATCTGATAAATTAGCAGTTACATTATGAACTTCAGAATGGTTATCAGTGTCTGAATCACGCATAGATTCTGTTCCACTAGCAAGATCCGGAATCGAAGCACAGCTCCCCACTTCTTGACTATTAGTAGATTCAATTCCTTCAGGTACAGGAGAAGGAGTCTTTTTGCCAACAGACTCCGTGTCTGACTTCCCACCACCAGAGGTTTCAGATCCTGAGGAGGAAGCCGAACCAAGACTTGCCTTATCATCGTCGCATTCTTCTTTAGTGGGTTTAGCATCTTTGTCAGTTTCAGTTTTTGTCTGAGATTCAGGAGTTTGAGATTTAACGACTGGTGCCACTGGTGTGTTGCTAACAGGTTGGGGTGGCTTCGTATTTGGTGGTAATTGTTGTTTCGGAGTAGAACTTATTTTAGGCGCAGCAAGGGAAGTTATAATTCCATCTACACTGTCGGGGTCAGGCAATGTTCGACTTGAACTATTGAAAGAATCATTATTTCCTATCACAGTCGCTGAAGAGCTATTTGAGGAATTCAATTTGTTGTTGACAACAGTTGTCCCTCCACTATTTCCAAGTAGGTTACTGACAATTGGAGCCAAAACTCCGGCACCAACAGCAGCTCCCCCAATTCCAGCCACTAAGGCAGCAAGAGGATCAGCTTTACTGACAGTTCCTCCACTCATGCTTCCTAAAGAAGTAGCAGCGATGGACGTTGGTGCCGTTGGTGCTGTTGCTGCCGATGATGAAGGGACCATAGGCATTGAAGTCGGAATGCAGAACCCAACAGGAGGTGCACCAGAAGACTGAGGAGGAAGCATAGGCAAAGCAGGAGATGAAGGGGGCGGAGCCATAAGTGCTGGGGTGTGGAAGTTGTCTGGGTAATTTCTTGGAGGGTTGTTAGCATTTGCCATGTTACTAGCATTAGCCAAAAGTCCAGCTGCCATTAAACCTCCAACTCCACCAAGAACCAAACTTGATGGATCAATGCCATGCTTATCGTGATGACCGTCGTTATCATCATCATCATCGTCGTCGTCGTCTTCATCGTCCTCTTCATCAGAAAGCACATCATCATCATCTTCATCATCATCATACTCTTCGTGGTTCTGATCATGACCAGGGGCGCCAGGACCATGACCGTACTCCATAATGGAATTCATTCCTCCAGCAAAAGCGCCCGCTAGAGCTCCAGCCATCTCCGTACCCATATTTGGCAACAAAGATTGCATGGTGGGTAGAAATCCCGCAGAGCTTCCATCCATGGGAGCTCCCATTCCACCGAGTCCTCCACCCATTGAACTTCCGATGGCAGCTTCAATATCGGCCATCCCAGAAATGGATGAGTTGTTCATATTAAGAAGTCCTTGTAGAAAGTTCATCGTTTGTGCATTAGGAACCTGCATCTGTCCATCACTTCCTGCCATTTCTCCACCCCCCTCGCCTCCGCCGTAGGGATTCAACAAGGTGTGGATGTTATGTTCGCCATAATATCCATCATCATCGTCATCATCTTCGTCATCATCTTCGTAGTCGTCATCGTCGTCGTCATCAACTTCTTCGTACAATTGACCAGGATTTTGTTGCATTGTTGCAAGAAGAGCTTCGATCATGTCCAGATCGGCGTTCGTAGGACTCTCCTATGAAACAAATAAAAATAAAGATTGTTAATAATTATTATTATTATTATAATAATACTGTTTTGCTAAGCAAAAGTACCTATAAAAAGGTTACCTACAATTCAAAATAACCAAAAAAAATAAAAACTTAGCATTGGCTTATCAAAATCATGAGCTGATAAATAGGCATCACATTAAAATTAGATTTAAACTTAAACAAAAGAATTGGACAATAATTAAAGGCAAGAATTAAACGAACAATTAAATTGAATTCAGTGGCGTAAAACATGTTAAGCAAAACAGTGTGTATCCAAAAAAAAATTCTTTACAGATAAGAAATTCCATCAGAGAAATAGATACGAGGTAATTATTTCATCAAAACGTCTCTTTTCTTAAAGTGTCATCTACTCTACGTCATGAAAGTTAAAATTTAACATAAGTTTTTCATTAACTTTATCGAGCGCGCTCGAAGTGTGCGTGGCAGGCATCACTGCCATATTACGGATCATAAATTTTATTTCCCAACAACTCTAAAGAAGAAAATGAAATTGTCTTCGTCGTATAGAAGCAAATTACTCAAGTTCATTCAAGTTTGAAGAAAAAAATATTTTTGCGGTTATCGAATTTGATAGCTGATAATAATAAAAAAATATATAAATTTTACATTCACCAACTGGTTTAAGTTCCTCTTGTCCGCCCATATTCACCTGGAGCACACCTGTCCTCCCCATTCTAATTATCCCCCAATCCCGAGCTCTCTCCCCCTCAGTCGCTTCCTTCCTACGATGCGTATCCTGACACCCTTTCATCCCATCGACAATTATCTCCCCATTAGAACTCTGGAGCACGACGCATGCGCAGATGGCTCCTGGAACACACTGGAAGGCTCGAGCCTGGGAGAGGGATATCACGTGGTCTGACTAACCTATTAAAATCGCTCTTGTAAGGAAAATGGAAACTCATTCAGTGGTACAGCGATGAAAAACGTCTGAAATGGCATTTATGCGCGGAGGTACTCTCTACTATTAACTGTTGATCGTTACGATCCATAAACACGTGACTAATAAAACTTGACACAGTTTTACTAAGAGAAAGAACTAACTATTTTTAGAAACTAGTCTTTTGAGGAGGGGGGGGAGGGGCATTTTATTTTTTAAGCCATTATTGAGTTATCCACGTTAAAAACTAAAATCTCCACCAATTCGAGTTTTCTTTGACGCTGTAATTTTTTTTCAAGAATTTGTACCTAACCATGATGCCATAAGGAATATTAAAGAGAAATTTATGAGTATATATATATATATATATAATATATATATACTGTATAGCCTATATATAAACTAGTCTAATAATTTCTTATAGTTACAGAAAATTGATTAAAAAAATACCCGACTAAAGTGCTTTAAACAACTTAAAATTAATGGTATTTATAAGTGAATTTATTAAAAAATAAAAATAAACAATTAATCCTAATAAAAAAACAAAAATAATCCATAACCGAATCGATGTTATTTAGCTAATTTGATAATAATTTAACTAGAAAGAATTAAATTTCCTTTAGCACGGATCGTTAGTTATTTGCGCGAGTGGGGGGGCTTCATCATGCTTATGAATCTGTTTAAGGAACCGATTAATTGCATAACTGGCTCCACCCTTACTTTCTTCCTCTTCTCTCTTCACTAGTGATCATTTCACCGTTCTGTCTACCTTAACCTTGGCGTCTAGGATTGTCTCGTAACGCCAAACATCCATTTTATGACAGAACAAAGCCGAGTAGACCCGCGATATTTATTAATTAATACTACAACTAATTTGAGTAGGTATATTTTGTATTCTTGATTATCATTTGTGTTGGTTATGATCGTCTTTAATCAAAACTAATTTCCGTACACACACACACACACACACACCTCATCGATAGCTATTTAATTCGAATGATGAGATAGGGAAATTGCTACTCTCAGGAAGACAAAGAATATTTATTAACGAAGGGCGGCATCCGTGAACGTCGTGTATGCCCTTGCGTTTTTATGTACCGCGAAGTTCCACATCAGTTGTTGCACCTGTCACTAAACTCAACTCCACAAACGATTGCGTCACTGCCGATATGTTTTGAAGGACTGACACGCGTTCTTCTTATTAAAAAAAAAATTCCATGCTCACGTTTTTGACGCTCCCCTGGTCAGTTTCGAACAAAGGGCAAGGATTACTATCTCCACTTCTGCTCCCCATTAACAATCAGTTATTAACGGGTCGTCAATGTATTTTACACGTATGAAAAGCTAAATGAAGGCTATAGAGTTTCGTATCAACTACGTATTCTACAAAAGTTTGAGAATGTTATATCGTAAAGTTAAAAATAATTAATCTGAAGTCGTTTAAATAGCCTGAACCTCTCTCGCGCGACCTGTATCACTGTATGTACAATTTAGTATAACCTCTATGCAGACGTATGTTACTGGAACACACGCGTTACTGGAATTATCTTTGCCTGTCATTAGCCTATATAGGGATTTAATCCATAACGACCTTAGGAGCATTTTTACCACGAGACGCGCTGCATCCACGTATAAGCCATCTCTGGCTGGATGCAAAGTCGCTCGAATTAATGTCGCAATAATCATTCAACACAAGGTGGTTCGGGCTGGAGACTCGTCCGAGAAAAGCAGGAAAGTAAAGCTGATAGTTATTTAGACGTAGGTAACGGACCTTATCTCCTTCCATGATACGCTCATACCGGTACTTATAACTACTTTCAGCTTTATAGGGATAAGTACGCAAGCCACACACACACACACATACATTACAATGCGGTCATTGAGCAATGGTGGAGGATTGCAAGCTGGAAAAGCTTCATTCATCCTTCGTAAATAAATTTTTATATAAAAACAGTGGGATTAATTACGGTGTAGTATATTATGACCAGTACATGAAAAAACAATTAACGTGGAACGTGCTGAAAATATTATATTATTACATGCAATGCATAAAAATTATTATGCATTATTAATTCCAGTTCCATTTCACTTCGTCATCCTATCCATTACTTAAGAATAAATTACCATATTTCAGGATGTAATAGATGAAAATGTATTAGAACCGAATTATTACCTTACTCGTGCGTGATTGAAAAGCAGTTTGCTTACAATGTTAATTCTTCTTGTTTTTTAGGTCTAACTAAAGTTACGAAAATAAAGATTAAATAAAAAATAAAGTTAATTAATAAGACAGTGTCCTTGAAAACGATGTAAATGGACAGAGTAAATGATTACTACCGATGACTTAGTTCTTTACGAGTTTTTTAACCTTTGTAACTTGACGAGATAGACCAATTTTTGATAATTTTAAATTAAATTTTATCTTATTAAAGGAAGAGAAGTTCGCCAATTATATTACACAAATTCTAAATTAAGAAAAAATTACAATCCACTAATAAGAATTTGATCCGAATACAGAATTAATTGAAAAAAGCGTAAAAAACAAGATGACGCCTTGATTTCCGAAATTATTATTACGTATAAATTAACAAAACCATTTATAATATAAATAAATAACATTCTATACGATAGAAAATTCTGATAGACTAACATTAATAAAATTATTTACATAAGAAACGCGCTTTAACATGTTGCCTTAAAACAAACATTGGCAACCGACTTTAACAAAGTGTTTACAGTACGCGCTACTTACATGTCATTTCAAACGTTTTAACACGTGCTCCTTAAATGTTAATATTAACAACAGAGGTCTGAGCGGCAGAAATTTTAATTAGCTTTAAGTCTGGCCTTCATGGTTGACAAAGTACACATTTAAAGGCTAAAATCTATATACACCCGCTTCCGTCTTTGCTTATTCAAGGATCCGATGTAACTTTACTGTGGGGGAAGTTCTTTTAGAACTGAGGCATACAAGCATACACAAATCCTCATATAACACTGGAGTGACCTGTTTTCTACTGAGGATTAGTCATTAAATAGTAATCACTGCACTCTTTATCACGTACACACACACACACCTTTGGTTAGCTTCCGCCCGAATTGTTCATTCTGACGAAGGTCAAGCTTTTCACTCCACCTTAGACCTACAGTTTAACGTGGAAGCCGAACCACGCCCCATCAGCAACCCAGTGTCTTAACCACTAGGCCACCCAGGGTACCCATTTATCTACCAACCACTTTCTTGTATGGAAAGATGAACAGCTGGGTTTTGCTGCGCGCCGGCTGCCGTCATCGGATCTCGATCCCGGGGCCGATGGATTCGTAGTCAGCGACGCTAACCACTACACCACCGAGGCGCCTCGATATATATATATATATATATATACACACCTTTGCCTTTGGTTAGCTTCCGCCCGAATTGTTCATTCTGACGAAGGTCAAGCTTTTCACTCCACTTTAGACCTACAGTTTAACGTGGAAGCCGAACCACGCCCCATCAGCAGCCCAGCGTCTTAACCACTAGGCCACCTAGGGTACCCATTTATCTACCAACCACTTTTTTTATTGTGTAGAAGGATGAACAGCTGAGGTTTGCTGCGCGCCGGCTGCCGTCGGGTCTCGAACCCGGGGCCGATGGATTCGTAGTCAGCGATGCTAACCACTACACCACCGAGGTGGTGGTGTACTGGTTAGCGTCGCTGACTACGAATCCATCGGCCCCGGGTTCGAGACTTGATGACGACAGCCGGCGCGCAGCAAAACTCAGCTGTTCATCGTTCCATACAATAAAGAAAGTGGTTGGTAGATAAATGGGTACCCTGGGTGGCCTAGTGGTTAAGACGCTGGGCTGCTGATGGGGCGTGGTTCGGATTCCACGTTAAATTGTAGGTCTAAGGTGGAGTGAAAAGCTTGACCTTCGTCAGAATGAACAATTCTGGCGGAAGCTAACCAAAGGCAAAGGTGTATATATATATATATATATATGTATATATCGAGGCGCCTCGGTGGTGCAGTGGTTAGCGTCGCTGACTACGAATCCATCAGCCCCGGGATCGAGATCTGATGACGGCAGCCGGCGCGCAGCAAAACCCAGCTGTTCATCCTTCCACACAATAAAAGAAAGTGGTTGGTAGATAAATGGGTACCCTAGGTGGCCTAGTGGTTAAGACACTGGGCTGCTGGTGTGGGCGTGGTTCGGATTCCACGTTAATCTGTAGGTCTAAGGTGGAATGAAAAGCTTGACCTTCGTCAGAATGAACAATTCGGGCGGTAGCTAACCAAAGGTGTGTGTGTGTGTATATAGGGTGTTCTAAAATTACGTAGTAAACTTTTATATGAACGCAATATTTTGAAAATTATGCGATATTTAACATTGTATTTCAAATAGAGCAACAATAAAAACAATAATTGTTTATTTTAGATGTTCAAAGTGTCTTCCTTCAACTTGAACACATTGTTCACAACGTCCGACTACTCATCGACAGACATCTAAGAGTTTACAGGTAATTTTAGAACACACTGTGTGTGTGTGTGTGTGTGTGTACACACACACACACACACATATATATAGAGAGAGAGAGAGAGAGAGAGAGAGAGAGAGATACCGCCTCAGTGGTGTAGTGGTTAGCGTCGCTGACTGAATCCATCAGCCTCGGGATCGAGCTCCGTGATGGCAGGCGGCGCGCTGCAAAACCCAGCTGTTCATCCTTCCACACAAAAAAATTTGGTTGGTAGATAAATGGGTACCCTGGGTAGCTAGTGGTTAGGACACTGAGCTGTTGGTGAGGCGTGGTTCGGATTCGGCGTTAAACTGTAGGTCTAAGGTGGAGTGACAAGCTTGACCTTCATCAGAATAAACAATTCGGGCGTAAGTTAAACCAAGGTGTGTGTGTGTGTATATATATATATATATATATATAGAGAGAGAGAGAGAGAGAGAGAGAGAGAGAGATACCGCCTCAGTGGTGTAGTGGTTAGCGTCGCTGACTGAATCCATCAGCCTCGGGATCGAGCTCCGTGATGGCAGGCGGCGCGCTGCAAAACCCAGCTGTTCATCCTTCCACACAAAAAAAATTTGGTTGGTAGATAAATGGGTACCCTGGGTAGCCTAGTGGTTAGGACACTGAGCTGCTGGTGAGGCGTGGTTCGGATTCCGCGTTAAACTGTAGGTCTAAGGTGGAGTGACAAGCTTGACCTTCATCAGAATAAACAATTCGGGCGTAAGTTAAACCAAGGTGTGTGTGTGTGTGTATATATATATATATAGAGAGAGAGAGAGAGAGAGAGAGATAACGGTGACTTCAACTCTTCCTGCGAAGTTATCTAAAATTTGAAAATGTCTATTTGTCCACGTGTTGATGTATGTAAAGAATGCACCCTTACCAACTACTCTCGTAATTTGTATTGCTAATCGTTTCGGCGAAACTAAATTAAACGTTCTTTCTCGTGCTGAGATACTTGATGCAGTTTTACCAAGCTCCCTCCATTATCGCTCATTTAAAGGGGAAAAATAGACAAATATTTACGGAGTCCTTGAAATTGATGATATTTGAAGTGCAAGAAAAGGAGAAGCTTCCAACAACCGGTATGTTTTTTGTTATTTAGTTACTAGTATAGTGACTTCAGGTGTCATTATTATATACATACCCACTCTACGATGGAATGGTATGAGTGTGTACGTATGAATACTGCCTCTGCCATATATAAATTATATAAATTTCAATTAATTTAATAATTAGCTTGAATTGGTGAAGACTGTTTTTAACCGTTCAGAAATGCGGCTTCTCACAACTTATCTATTATAAAATTAATAGACTAAATCGCTGGAGTTATTTAATTACAACTTTTATCATCTACAATTTCGTTACAATTAATAAATTAATTATAAATAATTAAAGTTTACAGGACTGAAATTCATCCTATTACGAGTGACAAAGATTGACATTACATCTTATTAAGATCTTATTTAACTTTATAATAATGATGTACGTTAACTATATCAGATTTTATCCAATAATTATATGCAACTTGTGTGTGTGTGTGTGTGTGTGTGTGTGTTAATAATAAGTGTTGACAATTAATTTTGCAAATTAAACAAAAGTGGTTAAGTATTATAATGTATATAAAATATCGTATCAAAATTTTGTATAAGAAATTTTATATTCTGAAATAGTTTGAAGAAAGAATGTTGACATGTATAAAATTATATAGGCCCTATATTAAAGCTTATATTACTCCAACTTCAACTTTCACCAAACCATTGTGTTTTTTTTTTTTTCCGACTGAATTGCTAAATCCTTCAGTTTGATCGTCTTTAATAAATATCGCTCACATTACTCATTCTAACACCTAATTTAAATGGACGAACATTCGTGAAACACAATTGTTCAATTTAGAAAAATTTATGAATACTTGTACACAGATTGTATTTATCCTTCACTTGTAAATTAAGTAATTGAAAATAATTCATCATTTTAGAATGATTATAGAATGCTAATTTAATAAAGAATGAGTCCGAGACTGTATTTAAAAAATATAAATTGAACTATAAATTATTTTTTATTGTTTAAATACATAATTTCTGACAATGAAAGAAAGAGCAATGAAGCAAGACGTGGCAACGTCGCATGGCCTCTATTTGATATACTCGTCTGAGGTACGATAATGATCAGAAAATACGATCATATATATATATTATTTACTTTGCGTTTACGAGATCTAATTTGATCCCACTAACGAGTAAATGTAACCATTACTGAATCAATACTAAAAGGTATATAGCCCCTAGAGATTTTTACTAAAAGTGTATAATAATACATTATTAAGTACTTGGCAACTGAGAACACAAGGTTTGTGTGGGTTGAGCTAGCTATGCAGAGGAATCATGAAAGAGAAAAACAAGGATGTAGCTAATTAACTATATTTGGTCGATTTTTACATTTATATGCTAAGCTTTATAGATAATTCAAACTTTTCCCAAATGGAAAAAGTTTAATAAAAATGCTACAAGAATATATATATTTTTTAAAATATGTATTACCTTTCCAAATTCGACGGCGAGAACTTTTTCTAAAAAATAATCTACAGGTGGTATTTACCTCACACACAAGATAGTTAAGGTGGAAAGTAAGCTTCAAATCGGTGGGGGGGGGGGGGAATCAAAGGTGGAGGGTGGGTTTGGGGGGGGGGGGGGGGGGGGAACAGAGCGAAGACTTCAATTTAAATAAATTAAAGCGATTTTTTAAGGGAATTTTTAATAATTTAGAAAATAAGGAAAAAGATACGTAGATCTTGGTTGTTCTTGCTTATTTTTAAGGAGGAAAAAGTAGGCAATATTTAATAAAAAGATTAAAAAAAAAACCACCAACAAAGGAAAAAGCTCGGACAGGCCACCCATATAGACAGGAGGTTGACAGATGAACGATAATAAATTCATATTCCAAGCTTTTGTATGCTATAGTCTTTTTAACTTTGTTTCTACGTATTTGGATATAAAAGTAAATAAAGGAATTTATTACTTACACCTTATTGCTGTTGTTCCTCGTATGAATAAGACTTTTTATGTGAACTTACCTTAGATACTAAACAAAAATTTAATAATAAAATAAATGAATTGTTAATTAATTTGATGAAATGTATATCTTTTGAAACGACAAAGAACTAGAATTTGATGCCTATAAACGCTAATTTTAAATCTATAATAATGCCAATTTTAAATCTTGGTAAAGTTTTTAAAATTCGAGATTTTATTTTCTGAAAATATCAATTTCCAACATCCAAAATTCATTTTTTAAAATAATACCAGCTTCGAAACCCGATACTACAAAAATATTTTTCTCTAGATACGTCTTCTACATTTTTATAAACAATTTGAAGCCGGTTTTGACTTCTTTTAAATTTAGCGCGCTAACTTTACTCTCCACAAATATTATTTACCAAACTTAATTCAAGCGTAAAAAATTAGATAGGAAACAATTTTTTTGTTTTTTTTATCGTTTTTAATTACACACAAAATTAATTTGAAACCAAAAACGTAAAAAAATTATTTTAAAAATAGCAATATGCAGATAAAAAATTAAAAACAAAATTGGTAAATTTAACCGCGGATTAAATACATACGATTTACCTTTTTGTAAATAGAAAAAAATGGGGCAATATAGAGAGAAGGGTACTGAGTCAAAATATAAAATTACATTTAGATAATTCGCGTACTTATTTCTGAATTAGTTAACCTCAATGGCTAGGCTATTCCAGTTCTACATAACTTCATACATAATTATGTAGACTACTATATATATATATATATATATACGCACGCACACACACACACACAAACACACATCCAAAACGATAAATGATCGCATGATGGACTATAATTTGCATAATTACTAAAAATAGTATTTACATTTACTTAAGTAGTATGGTGGTGATAAATTAATTAACAAATTCTATGTGAAGACCTTTAATTAGGGCTTATTAACATAGAAAGCTAAATAGTATGTAAATAATACGTTTGGTTAAATTATTATAAAGCCTTTTTCTGATATATGCAGCCAGAATAAAATTTAAATACATTTTGGGTATAATATTTTCCTCTTTGTGTGGATTTTTAAACCCCCCAAATGATATAAAGCATTGTTTTCACCCATCTTAACGTGACTTTTATATATATATATATCTTTTTCTCATTATATTTTGTATGGTGATACGATCATTATAATACGTTATATTTTTTACATTATTAAATAGAAAAAGGTACGGCGAATTACGAAGCGTCTTACGTACAATAAAATTAGTAATTTTCAAATTCTTATTCGTAATCCGGTTAAAAAAACTATTAACAAAATTACTACGCTTAAAAATTAGTTAATTATCAAAGTTAATTTTTGTAGTTAAGCGTCTTAGAAGTGAATATAAAAACAACTTTTAACTGTATCCAATACTTGAAGCTCCGTAAATTTTTGATAACGCATAAATCATTTATTATATTAACCAATTAATTTTTGAAATAACATCAAATATATTAATTACTAAAGATGCCAACTAAATTTTGAATATAATTTAACATTAATCGAATATTTCTTATAAATATTTTGTTAAATTTTACCATATTATAATTTTAGCAAATGGAGTGACACTGAGATAATTACATTTAATCCTATTAATATAAGTAATATTTCAATTAATATAATTTAGACAAAGATAATTTCTAATTTAATAATATTATTTTGTAGGGCTAAAGAATTGGGTTATATTTACATGTAAAAATTTTAAAATTAAATTTGGATAAAAAAAATTTGAGGCAAAATATCAAATTTATTAAAAATGAAATAAATTAATAATTTTTAAATGTTAAAATTTTGAAATTTTAAGTAATAATTTTGGCTTTCACTTTTCATATTTATGTTGAAATTTTTAACAAAATATTAAACTGATAATATTTACAAATATTAAATAATTTAACGCGTTAATTTGTAACGTTTTAATTCAATTATTTGATAAAATACAAAATGGACTTAAATATTAGATATTTTGCGAGTTTTTTTTTGGTTGAAAACTAAAAAATAATATTAATAATATTAAATTGAGGTGTTAGATACAATTCTTATAAATAATAAATGAAATTTGAAATTACTTTAATATTTAAAATACAATTTGAAAACATTATTTTAAGTAATAACAAAAATTCTTACCATTTTATGTTTGAAATCCTTAGAGTTTTTGTGATTAAGAACCTTATAGAGGAGAACGGTGTTTCCGATATCCGGATAAATATATCCTTATCCGGAATATGAATGAATCACCACACGCACATTTCCATGAGTAACATTGATAGAACGAATGCTTTTTAAACGATTTATCTTATTCACTGCCCTTCTTATTTTTTCACCAAATATTTCTTATCCGCCTTTTTGTGTGGGTATTGGGTAAAAACACCTGTTTGATTTGGTCTCCGAAATGAAAGAATTGTAGCGGTATTAACTTATTAAATTCACTTGGTGTAATAAGTAAATGTAAAATATTACGTTGATGATAAGTTAAGTGTCAATGTTAGATTCTATTCATTGAAAAAAGTGTATTTCTACGTTCAGAAATAATGATAGTCGATCAGTGCGTTTTGAATGGAAAAATTATTTCAAATTTTAGAAATCGAACCTGGAATATCATTAATAAGACACTTCCAGACAGTATTTGGTCACGTCTGATGACAAATATATCCAGTTCGGTCAACGTGGAAAATGAATTCTAAGTGAAGGGGTCACGGAGCTAAAGATAACACACCCACGTTCCTCAACAAGTGTGACCCAACTGAAGTAGAGAATAACTGGAGATGGTGGCAGAGCTAAGCCACTTGTAACGCGTGAGACACACAAACACACACACACACACATACACATACTCACACTCCTACCCCCCCCCCCACTGTCTGTCTGGGACAGTATAGGGGAGGGTAGGGAGAGGGAAGGATTGGGGGGGGGGGGGTCTTAGAAATGGGGTGGAGAACTTGGTTTGTGGGGTAGGGTAGGTGGACAGGAGCTGACAGAAGGAACAAGAAAGGGGAGGGGGGAGAACGCGGAGGTATAACCAGGTATAAACTTGCATTCATGCAAAGATGATTCGAGCGGCGCGCATTCGGCAAATTAGCCGCAATGACGCCTCTCTTAATATTGGTTAATGGCAGACGTACGCTATGATATACTCTCTCGGTTAGCAATTAAATACTATTTGTTTTATTCATTTGAACCTATCTCACGCCATCGAAACAATTTAATAATTATATTTTAAAATTTAATTGCATTAATTACAGGCATACAGTATTGTAAGACATCATATATATATATATATATATACATACAGGGTTTCCCAATATAAAGCAGCTCATTCAATTTTGTTGAAAGACATAATGAGCTACTTTTTCTTGGGCCAACCTATATATATATATATGGGTATTGCAATATTTGTTCTAACACTATATAAACAAGGTGATTTGGTGAATCGTTGTTAGAAAGCAATGGTAGTATTTCCTGTCCCTAATTAAATTGAAGCATTTCCAAAGAATGCAAAAATTCAGCTTTGATTTTGAGAAGTAAAAATTCCAGTACAGTCAAATTACACTTAAACTAACCTATGGTACTAATCGTGGGTGGTCAGTTGAGTTAGGAAGGTGGGTCTGTGATGGGGATTGAATTAGGGTTTAAATCGGGGGAGTTCTACGCGGTGTTAGGAGTGGGGGGGGGGGGGGGTCAAATAGGAGAGGGAGGGTGTTAAGGTGTAAATAAGGGTGATAATAGGTGTGGTGTAAAAGTAGAAAGACTTCGGAAGCCGAAAAGAATTTACAGTGATTCTTTACTAATTCTTTTGGTTGGTTTGGCCTGCATGGTGGGGCATAAATGAGTTATTTTGAAACGTGTCCACGCACACTCTTCATCCGTCGCTTCGCTTCGTACTCTTAATATGGAAAAAACTTTAAAAAAATCATTGATAGACGTAAAATGCAGTAAAGTCAATACCAACATATAATTTGTGTACTTTGTAACATAACTCGCGCGTGTGTGTGTGTGTGTGTGTGTGTTTCAGTTTAATTAATATCGCGTAATGGGGGTGACCGTGAATACATATATACACACACACACAGACCATGATCGAGAACCAGACTTGCAAATTGATCTGAACTAATCACGTTAAGCGTCCTCAGGCACAGATTTCTTTTCAATTTTTTTGGAGAATAAAATCAATTCTTAATTCAAAAAATGAAATTAAAATTTTCTTTAATTCTTCAATTAAGAAAAGTATTTGTTCAAAGAAAATGACCATGGTTTTGATAAACAAACTACATGGTTGGTTAATTATTCGCCAACCAACCAATTCAAATGCGATGATTGCAAGCTAATCATGCTTATAATTTTATGGTAATGATTTAAATCATTATTATTTAATCAAAGCGTGGTTGGTTGGTTATATTCTGTTTTTGTAAATAAGTTTCTTTTTCTGCTTAACAGCGCATGGTTGAAGTCAGACGTGAATTAAATTCTAAGAAATATACCCACCCTATTTATATTATAGGAAGTATACCCAACCTACTATATATGTAGAAAAAAAAAAATCACAGTGTAACGCACCCTGATAGACTGTCGAGAACTTTTAGATCTTAAAAATACTTTTCCATTCCAGCAGGAAGGGATACGCTATCTCTGCGAGATGTCCTGAATAACGAAGCCGCCAAATCTGGAGGGTCCCTCTTCCAATTTCTGCGGAAAGGAGTGTTGCTCGAAATTTAAGTCGCATTTTTCCACCGACTTTACTATAACCTACCCAAATTAGACCCCTATAACCTACCCAAATTAGACCCCACAATCCTCCTGATTTTCTGCACGATTTGACCCCGAAGTTAAAGTACCAGTAACACCTTAAGAAATCAATCAATCAATTACGTAAAACTAACCTTTATACTTTATACCCGACTAACCGGGAATATACCCACTAATTATGCGTCACTTCAATTTGCTTTATAAGTCGTTCGATTCAACATCTACGAACCTAACCCAACATAAACCTCATACGTAACGTAACATAGGAACGTAACATAACATAAAAACGTAACGTAACGTAACATAGGAACGTAACATAACATAAAAACGTAACGTAACATTGGAACGTAACATAGGAACGTAACGTAACGTACTGTCCTATCCTAATCTAACCTAATCGCGAAAATGAAAGCTTAACTTTCTAGTTCAGTCGAGACTTTGATGGCATTCCACGACGGACACGCGCGAAACCCGTGCCGTACAGATGTATAAAATTCAAAGTGTGATTACATAAATTAAAAATAAATACTACAATTGTGAAATGTACATCTATATTATTGTTTTGTTCCTGAGGATGAAATTAGACGAAAGCGCTTGAGCACCATTCTGTGTTTCCTTTTCCTTCGTGGTTTTATTCATCATATATATATATATATATATATGTATTGAGAAAGTGATAATGACATGAGGAGTTAAAAATCACATAAAACATAAAATAAAATGGGCAAAAATAAGATTTTTGCAAAACAACTTTTTACAAAACATAAAAAAAAAAATTAATTTAAATTTTTTTTCTTTTAACTTCAAAAATAAAATTTTAAATAAATTGAATATTTTTTAAAATAAAATTTTCTTTTTAATGATTTATAGAAAAAAGTTAGTTTTATATCTAATATATATATATATATATATATAATATATAATAATCCATGAGTGGATCCTAGAGTCTTTGTTGGTCTGAAACATTAAATATATTATATATATAATATATATATATATATATAATATATATATATATATATATATATATACAAACTGCTTTTTTTAAGGGAACGCTCTTATACCTAAATTTATTTTTAGTTTATTTACCAAATCTGTACTTTTTATTTTGATGAAAGAAAAGAAAAAAGAAAAAAAAACAAGAAGAAAAATTTCATCACTAAAAAAAAATGATGTTCGCGCTTGTAGCAAATGTTCAATATCAATAAAGAGGAATAAATTGTAAAGAATTTAACATTTTACGTTCACCTTTAAATCTTTACATTAACACACACACACACATATATATATATAATATTATATATATATATATATATATATTCTTTGTTCGGGCAAAGTGAAAGACTGTTTAAAATTAAAAAATTTAAAATTTAGATTTTGAAAAAATTGAGGGACATTGTATAAAGTTGATAACATTTGTACTTCTCTATCGCTATATTTGGATATTTGCAGAGTGAGACCTCAATAAAGGCTTTATATATATATATATATATAATATATATATATTTATATTATATATATATATATATATATATATAAAACCCTTGTGTGTATATATATATATATATATATATATATAGAAAGCGAAAATACTTTATTTTTTTAAATTTAATTAAAAGAGACTCTCTCTCTCTCTCTCTTTGATACAGGGTATTACCCACTTATGGTCATTCGGTATTCGAACCTGTGACCAATTTTATGAGTGTTTTTTTCACGGTGTCTTTAAATCAGAATCAACCTCCTTTGCCTTCGATTCTGCCGATTTATCGGTATATATCGGGTGCAAAATACCTTTTTTTTGTATATCACACTTTCATATATCGGCATCTTTAGTATCGGTTGCGGCAGTATATATATAATATATATATATATATAATATATATATATATATATATATATATATATATATTGCCGAATTATGAAGTTTTTTGGTATCGGCTTCTTTTGTTCTGGTTTCCTTTTAGTTGGTTGATTTGTGTGGTTGATTGGTTGGTTGGTCTACGATGCAGTTTTGACAGAAGTGAATCTTTTCATCTTTGCCTTCGTGTGAAATTCACTGTAATAAACAAAGTGACAGAATATATATATATATATATATATATATATATATAATAATAATAATAATAATTGCTTTAAAATTTACCTCTAATTACCTTTTAAAGATGAATAAAGGTATAAAAAATATAGAAAAAATATAGAAAATATAGAAAATATATACTAAAGTATAGAAAATATTACAAAGAATTAAAATATATTTTTTTTCCTATTAATTTTCCGTAGGTCCTCTTCAAAATTAACTAAAAAAAAATATCTTAAAATCAAGGAGGGCACAGGTAACCTGAAATATATATATTATTTATGGTTTTACGAGAAGCTTACCGATAGTACATCACAAAGGTAGCTTGTATATGTAGCTTTTGAATGCATGAAGCTATATATATATATATATATATATATATATGGCTAACTGTATTTTCCCGTAAGATGGTTATAGGCCTACCTGTGTTAACGTATAGACCACAAAGGTATTCATATTTCATTTATTGCTCTGAACATTTTTTGTTCATCTTATATATATATATATATATATATATATATATATATATATATATATATATATATATAGATATATACATGACATTTGATGTAATTATTGAATACGCTTGATAATTCCTAATTTATGGTATGGCTGACATCTGTAAACTATAATTTGTGTGATTGTATTTAACAATAATTATAAAAAAAAACAAAAAGAATAAATTAAAAGAGAGAGAGAGAGACAGAGAGAGAGAGAGAGAGAGAGAGAGAGAGAGAGAGAGAGAATGCAGAGCCATATAAGAGTGTATGTTTGGAAGTGTAATACGCCTTCAATCGACCTACCTTTGCTCAGGTAAAAACTTTAATTGTACAGGTATATGGCAAAGCATTGACTCTGCTATTTAATTTTGACTCCTCGGGGGCATTGGGGTATATCTGACCGTTTGGTAACAAAATGCCCAACTTATTTCTATAATTTTCCCTCTGTGGAAATTCGAAAATTACAGACAACGAAATCGAAATATAAAAGATGTGATTTGGGTGAAAGAAAGAAAGATGCCCCGATGCCCAAAATGGGGCATTTCAATTTAAAACGGAAAATGATGACGAATGTGGCTCTACCTTTGGATGTCATTATGCTAGAACACAGACACACACACACACACGCATACACGCACACACACACACACAGACACACACACACACACACACACATACACACACACACACACACACAGACACACACACACGCACACACACCACACACACACACATTTAAATGAAATAACCTTATTTTAAACTACATAGATACTGTATGTATATATATATATATATATGTGTGTGTGTGTGTGTATATATATACATATATTATATATATATATATGAATAGAAACGACATAAGTATTAAGGAACGTTTCTGCACACGAGGAGGAGAGACAACGAAATAATGAAAAATGAGGCGAACCGCCCGGGAATCGAACCCAGGGCCCTCCAATTGCCGGTCGGACGCTCTACCATTATGCTACGGACCTCACTCAATCACAAATCGAAATTCTCCCAAATAGGGCAGAAACCAATGCCCCCAGAGAGCACCCTCGCAAATCGTGAATATGCGCAAATAACTGCAATGACCGCGCAGTATATAAATGAATAGAAACGACATAAGTATTAAGGAACGTTTCTGCACACGAGGAGGAGAGACAACGAAATAATGAAAAATGAGGCGAACCGCCCGGGAATCGAACCCAGGGCCCTCCAATTGCCGGTCGGACGCTCTACCATTATGCTACGGACCTCACTCAATCACAAATCGAAATTCTCCCAAATAGGGCAGAAACCAATGCCCCCAGAGAGCACCCTCGCAAATCGTGAATATGCGCAAATAACTGCAATGACCGCGCAGTATATAATGAATAGAAACGACATAAGTATTAAGGAACGTTTCTATTCATTTATATACTGCGCGGTCATTGCAGTTATTTGCGCATATTCACGATTTGCGAGGGTGCTCTCTGGGGGCATTGGTTTCTGCCCTATTTGGGAGAATTTCGATTTGTGATTGAGTGAGGTCCGTAGCATAATGGTAGAGCGTCCGACCGGCAATTGGAGGGCCCTGGGTTCGATTCCCGGGCGGTTCGCCTCATTTTTCATTATTTCGTTGTCTCTCCTCCTCGTGTGCAGAAACGTTCCTTAATACTTATGTCGTTTCTATTCATTTATATACTGCGCGGTCATTGCAGTTATTTGCGCATATTCACGATTTGCGAGGGTGCTCTCTGGGGCATTGGTTTCTGCCCTATTTGGGAGAATTTCGATTTGTGATTGAGTGAGGTCCGTAGCATAATGGTAGAGCGTCCGACCGGCAATTGGAGGGCCCTGGGTTCGATTCCCGGGCGGTTCGCCTCATTTTTCATTATTTCGTTGTCTCTCCTCCTCGTGTGCAGAAACGTTCCTTAATACTTATGTCGTTTCTATTCATTTATATACTGCGCGGTCATTGCAGTTATTTGCATATATATATATATATATATATATTTGTATTTGTGTGTATGCATATATGTACGTAAATATGTATATATATATATATATTACTGTTATTATCATATATTATTAAAAAAAAATAATAATATTAATAACAATACTAGCGGGTTGAAGCCTATTTACCGGTACAGAGGAACGTTTCCTCTTTTGACCGGATGCAATGAAAGTAGAATCGGATATTCACCAAAAAGAGAAATTTTATTTTTAGGTTTTAATTCTTTTACGTTTTATTTCATAATTTTTTCCCATTTTTGGTTAGTGTTCCATCGTGTTTACGAACGTATTTCATTGGGAATCCTCGTTCATTTTCGTTTCGCGCGATTGGCGAGCAAAAGCAAGGAAGGAAGGAAGGAAGGAAGGAAGAAGGGAAGTGACACTCGTGGAAATACAAAGTCATTATTTTTGTTTCAATATTCATAAGAGGAAATTGTCGCGTTTTCGTTTGTCGATGCGGTTACATTCGTGATGCAGACATCTTCGCTAATTTCGTTCTCCATCGTTCATAACTATATACACACAGTGTGTGTATGTGTGTGTGTGCGCGCGCGCACTGTAACGGTGAGTTCACGCTGCATATAAAGAGCATTTAGGAAGTATAGGGAGTGGATGATATCGAAAAGGAAGTACTCAAATATCTATTCCATTTACGAATAATGATAAAAGATTACTTTTTAGTTATCGTTTAATTCTCTCAAAATGCCCGTGGGTATATATATATACACACCCTAGCCCGAATTGTTTACTTTAACGGAGGTCAAGCCCCACCTTAGACCTACAGTTTAACGTGAAATTTGAGACACGACCCGTCAAGGAATTCCAAAATCACAGAGAGAGAGAGAGACATTGAATACTCGTATGTGTAAGTTTTGCAATGATGAGAAAATGCGTAAGTTATTATGAGTTTAACTCATTATTCTCGCAATGGATGAGTGACTAGACCGGACTTCTCCAGAATTTGCGGTCAGCCAGTAAGATTCTCATGCAAAAAGGTTTATTTTTGCATTATCATTCTATCATAGTGAATGTTTAAAAAATATATATATATATATTTTTAAATATTTTTTTCACACTATAAACTCAGGTCATGTTTAGATGGAAGGGCGCCTTTCTTCCTCCATTTTTAACCGCTATGATGGAAACTTGGGGGGGTGTCATCCACCTCAATATTTAAAAAAAAAAATAATAATGTACGCCAAAGTATTTGATCGTCGTGTGGGGGGTCAATCAGGTCAAAACCTCGTTTCGAGCCCTTTTTTTAACGGGAATCAGTGTAAAATTTCCGTGTTAAAATTGTACAATTTTTTTAACAATATCGAAAGTACAGTTAAAAAATATACAATTACGTAAATTTGAAAGCCTTTATTATTATAAATAAATACAGTAATTGTAGTTAGATAATACGCAGAGTATAAAATAACTATCCCTTCTACGGGTAATTATAGTACAGTTAAAATTATATTTATACAGTGTACAGTACGGATGTGTCATCTAATTATACAAAGTTGCTCCATTTTTTCCATATAATTTCTCTTTTATAATTTCCATCAAGTTTATTTCCCGCGAAACATTTGGATCCATTGTGTTGGAGCGGAAATCCTCCTTCGAACTAACGTAAATATATAAGCTCGGTCAAGCCGCCTTTTAATACTTATAAAGCTTTGTATTCGCCCAGAATACACACACACACACACACACACACACATACACATACACATATATATAGTGGATTTAATTATCCCAGAAGAGTTCCTTGTTCCATGCACGGTCTGTGTGTATCATATATATATATATATATATATATTATATATATATATATATATATATATGTTTCGTTTTATAGTGTCGAATATTGGGTTATACCTTGCGTGCCCAATTGTCTTCCTTTATATCTTCTTACTGTTGATGGCCTTTCGCGTTTTTGACTTTTCTTTTCTTCCGTTGTGCCTTTCATTGTGATTCGAAAAGGCGCGAGGAATTGGGGGGGGGGGAGGGGTTGGAGATTGTATTGAGTCACAATAGGCGGTAAATTGCAGGCAGAATCCGCTTAATATGGAACATGGAACAACATACAACAACACTGAACAATCGTCCTGGATCTAATAAAAGAGGAACGAAAGGTTGTAGTAACTCACAACGCGCAAAAAACTGAATTCGGACCCGTGTAGGAAACATTTTGGGAACTAAAAAAAAAAAAAAAAAAAAAAACCCTGTTGTTGGTCCTGAGAAGACCTCTTGAAAAAGCCATGGAGGTGGAAATGAGCGTCGAAGAAGGAGGATGGTGTGAGCGTGCCTCACGAAAGGAATAAGCGACGAGGCGCGAACGAATTAAGGCATGGGAGGCGGCCACCTCGCGGCCCAATTGATACGCGATAAAGACGCGACAACAACGCCTTTGTGGAGTTCACTTCAATTGGGATAATTGTCCCGCATCGCTTCCCAACATCAGATTAAAAGCACAAAAGGTGTTAGAAGGGGGGGGGGGGAGGGGCATTTTGCTCTCTTATGCCCTTAAAGATACCCTTAAAGTTATACCCAAATAATGTGACAACTTTATTCATTCTTTTGTGGATCGACATAGTCAATTTATAAGTATAGACGCGTCATTGGATAGTGAACATTTACCATTTGAAGCTCTCTCTCTCTCTCTCTTTCTATGTATACAGTGGCAGGAACTTTACAATATATAAATTTAAAAAATAATGCAAAATATGTGGAGAATAATAAAGAGTAAATCCCGATATCCCAAACAGAAGACACCTTTGAAAGGAACCCCTCATTCAACTTAAAATAAAAATCCTCTCTTGCCATTTTGACCAAAATCTTGAAGATACATGATAAGACGTCCAATAATGAACTCTTTACATTGAGCTGTATTGAGCTCTTCTGCTACATTCATAAAGCAAAATTAAGAACAGTACGAGTAGCAAACATCTGGAAAGCCGAACATTTAGGTGGCAGTCTATACACTGAAAATAAAAGGTGGTTAAAATTAGGCCAAAGTTGATCATATTAACTAGTTTCAACTTGGTTATGGTATTTTAACCAGGATGTTCGATGTATTACTGGGTTTTATTGAAAAAGTAGTTATGCCATTATGAACTGGTTGAGTAATATACACTGTATATATGTATATGTATAAATGTTATGAAAATTATATAGTGCAGATGTAACCAAATAACAATTTAATGTAATTATGTGATGTAATTCGGCTGCTATTATACTTTATCTAATAATTTTCAGTTGTCTTTGCAGAATTTTCAAATAAGTTAACAACTTGGTCGTCTTTTGTATATTAAGATTAAACAACAACTTGTCAGTTTTGGCTATAAAAAACAACTCGTATAATGATAGCTATCATTGTATAATTAGGTTATACAATATATATACACAACAGAACCATTACAGTACTTGACTTATACGAGTGGTATGCTTTTAATGTCTATTTGGACGCAGTACTATAAAAAATGTTGCTTTTGACCCACGAGCGAAACACGGTTACATTTTCTTATGTTGCTAATCAGTTAATCTCGTAAAAGCGAGTTAGTGAATATCATTTTAAACTGGTTTATGGCGAAAACATCGTTGAAAGAGTGGTTATTGCATAGTTTTCTGACTAGTTAAAAAAAAATTGGTTGGTAATGTTTAAAGAAAGTTGACTCGTATGGCTTAAATTGATTCTATGAACCATCGTTCACTCCAAAGATTGGTTGAAAGCGGCACCAGTAAGACCACATTAAAGTAATCAAATTAACCAGCTTTCAGTTTCAGCGTATGAACATCCTGGAACTTTTCATACAAATTCAGCGGGTTTTTTTTTCATTTTTACAAGAGCGCAATCCCAGTTCTTGGCAGTGAATGTCTGAACAAAACGTCTGGAATGTCTGGTTTCTGGTATTTGATATGTTATATCAAATACCAACGTCTGTGCACCACTTGCTATCTGAGTATACATGTATATAAAGTGTGTGTGTGTGTGTGTGTGTGTGTGTGTGTGTGTATATAAGTGTGTGTGTGTGTATGTGCGTATAAGTGAATGAAACACACGTAGACACTTATAGTTTCTTGTCTGAACAAGGTACATCTCTTAATTCTTATCAGTTCAGGTAAAGTAAGCTTATCAGTACAGGTGCGCACTTTCTATTCTTATTTTTATTTTTATACAGGTGTCACAGGTGCATGGCTTACCACTTAAAAGAAAAACTCACTTTGATTTTCCACTGACTCACCTCTGTTATACTGTATATATATATATATTTTTTTTTTGTAAGGAAATTTTTAACAAATTTTATATTAAAATATTTTCCATAAATTATAATTGTATAATTTTATAATTTACATAAACAGGAATAACATTTTAATAACGTGTTCAAAATTAAATTTAGAAAATGTGGGGCCCAAGAAATAACTGTTCTCATAAAAATTTTTTTTTTTTTTTTTTTGGTAAATTTTACTTCTCAAAATTTTCTATTGTTATTTCGTAGGACCACAACCTTTCAACAACTGTTATTATTGTTCAGGAATGTTACTAATCTTCATTGATAGCTTCTTTTTTTTCTTTTCTTTTTGTTGTACGATGTTTCCCGAAGGAAATTATATTATTATTAGTAATGAACCAATAGGAAATGTTTCCCCCCCAAAGTAGGCGGGTCTCCGGAAGTTTATATAGTTGGGAAAATATTTCGGTTTGACTTACCTGAATTGCACCTGTTCTAAATTGCTAAATTTGGTTAAAACGAAAGACGAAGAAATGTATATATAAATTTGCTTAAAAACACCAGCTCTTATACGACTGGGTGAGTATTATTGAATATATATATATATATATATATATATATATATATATATATATTATATATATATATATATATATATATATATATATACATATACACGCAAATGGACAAGTCCGACGAAGCAAATAAATTTAAATGAGTTTTAATATATAATTTTAAATGTATTAAATGGAGCATAATAGCATTTTATTGGCTCATTTTCTTTTATGATGTAAATAAGTGGTATTCAATCATTTTAACCGAACCAAGCTATATAATAAAAGTTACTCCGCTGAATTTTATATATACAGGGTGTCCCAAAAAAAAACTATATAATCTTTATAGCTATGTAGTTTTTTTGGGGGGACACCCTGTATATATATATATGTGTGTGTGTGTGTACATACATACATACTTGCATATATATATATATATATATACACACACACTATGGATACTTTCTTTTACCCATGCATATGTTAATTATATACATACTCGTATTTTGCAGCAAATATCACGGAATGAATCGTTCGTTCAACGTGCCCAGCACATAGGGTATGTTGGTATGTACGAGTACTGCGCGAAAAGGTTAAAATAAACACTATATATTCGTAAGTTTTATCAGTTTGAAAATAATTACTTTCTTTCAAATAGAAATGTATTTGTAAATATAAAATAATAATTTGACGCTGTAATTTCTTCAACATTAACTTTGGCAACAACTAAAGTTGTTTAGGCTCACGAGGAAAGAGTGAAGACCCGCTACTTAATGTATCGAAACGTCGGTATATATACTATATATATATATTTTTTTTTTTTCCTCGATATATATATGTTGTGGAAAATCGTCTTTTCATTAAACAGTCTAATATAATAAATGATAATATTAAATAATTTATAAGGTTTTGTTTTTTTTTTGTTTTAATGGCGTGGGAATATGTGGTAGCAATTTATATATAAATAAATTTTTATAATACGTTATCAGACTTAAAGCAAACCTCAATGTTTCATATATATATATATATATATATATATATATATATATTTTTTGTATTGTAAATATAAAACATGTTTATGCATTAAAACATAAAAAATATTTATTATTTTAAATTTTTAATTAATTATATATCTATATACAGTATATATATATATATATATATACACACACACTGTATATGATGTAAATCCACAAGGAAAAAGAAAAGTGATTCCAAGGTCTTTCGTGTATTCAGAAGTACACCTCGTCAGGTGTACTGACGAGGTGTACTTCTGAATACACGAAAGGCCTTGGAATCACTTTTCTTTTTCCTTGTGGGTTTACATCATTCATTCCATTTCATGGGTTTAATTGTGAAATTCATCCCATATAATATATATATATATACACACACACATTTCAACTGCAAAAAACACGCAGTATAATTAACGTAAAGAACGACGCTTGTATAGGAGAACATTCCGCGCAAGATGAGGAGGGAGAACGAACAAATGAAAAAAATGAGGTAACCACCCGGGAATCGAACTCGGTTCATATCGAAATGGAAAATATGCAATGAGTTCATCATTTTCTGTTTTGTTTTTATTCCAACGTTATGTATATAAAACTTGCGTGCACAGATGCGCTCAACGTACATAAACTCACAATTTTATTTTGCACGCAAATTCCTTGTTTGCGCGCCCGAGAAAGCTGAACGCCACATCTGTGATTTGAAATGTAAACATTAAGAGCTCCTATCGGAGAAAGGTGAACTCTACACCGGTGTTTTGAGTGGCAAACATTAAAAGCTTTTATCAAAAACCTTAATCTAGATTCTAGACTGAATGATTGTGGGTCATGACCCAAGATAATATTACTTAATTCATGATTGGTTCGCGTTATAAAGCCAATTCTACGAATCAGATATTTTATACGTATTTCTCCACCGTTGAAATGATAGTCTAATTGGGCTTTAATAGAATTAGGCATATAATGTATAACTATAAAATCCTACTCATTTTTCTCCAGAATCTAAAACTGAGGGTGCTACTGTAGTATGCGGTCTACCTACGATTCGGCGGTCTACCTTTTAATTATAGCTTCTTATCTTGTTTACTAATTGTTTGTTTACATCCCATTGTCAATCGCCCTTGACGATTGGTTAGGTTTAGTCATGATATTTTCGTTAGTTTTAACGAAAATATCATGATTAAACCTAACCAATCGTCGGTAGACCGCATACTACAGTAGCACCAAACTGAGAACCATCTAAAATTGCTGTTCTATTTTTTGCCTTGAATTTGATAGACTTACACTTCTGTAAATATTATTACACTGTTGAAATCTGACGAATTTCAGTGTGACGCGTTTTTTTCAATAAAGAAATTCAAGTTTCTACAGGGTGATTCAAAAGTCAGGTTACATAGGGAAATACTATATTATGTAATGATACAGGGGAATAGTCACATCACATGTTCGATATAGCCACCGTTAACGGCAATGCACTTGTGCAGCCCGCTAGGAATATCACATCTCATAACTCATTTACCTGCAAAGAAACAGAAAAGCCCTATGTAACCTGACTTTTGAATCACCCTGTACATAAAGGAAACAGTAATACACCTTCGTTCGACTAATTTTGAGTTGAAACTGGTTACATAAACATTACGATTGCTTTGTTATCGCTTATTATAATTAACACTCTACAAATATGCTTTATTTGTTAACGCCTTCATTGAAAGTGTATGAAAATGACTGAAAAACTTTGTACGGATTTAGTTGTGATTTTATCTGTGAATTGTGAAACATCTCCCCCCCCACCCCCAGCCCCAAAAGGAATTATTAAATGAAGAACTCATTTTGGTGTATTTATTTTACATCTTTTAAAAGAATATAAACGAAAATTGCAAAAGTAATTCACTGAACAAGTTTGAGCAAATGGGAATAATAACAAGTGACTTAAATGGCAGAAAATCACCGCCAGGCTTGTTCCGTTGCGCATCGCAGGTCTACCACCAAAAATAGTCCCCCAGGGTACCTGGGCCCCCTTCGGGCGCAATATATGTTTATGCATTAACGCATAAAAAATTTAATTAAAATATATATATATATATATATATATATATATATATATATATATACTGTGCATTTTCAATTAATTTTTCTTATACTTACGTCTTAATTCAGCCAATTTTAAACAATATTATTTACATAGCTGCAAGTTACGCTTCAATATGAAGTTGAAAAAAACATCCATTACAATTAATTCGTCCAAAGTTCCTTCATTCATTTTGTAGATCGGTGTCTTATCTTTGTGTCTCGCTTAAACATTAAATCAACACTATGAACGATTGATTACCTCTTTTTAATGAAAATAAACCCCATTTTATTAAATAGGTTTTATTCTGAGACGACTTACAGCGATGATTTCAATACAAAGTCGAAAGCCAGGATTTAAGGAAAAGTTTCTCCGCGTACAAAAAGTAGGAATAATTTTCTTGTTTTTAAGAAATAAATGCCTTTCTTTATGTTTTCTGTATGAGTTTCCAATTAATTGACCAGAGCTTCTTCCATTTTAGTATATTTTATGCGTGACAGTGGTGTTTTCACACACACTCACGTTATATATATATATATATATATATGCAGTATACAGTATAAGACAGATTTAGGGATTATAATGACTGATGATGCGAAATTCGAGATACAAAATCAGATAGCGATAAACAAAGCAAAAAGAGTCGCGGGACAGGTACTGAGAACCTTTAAAAGAAGGGACAAGAAGGTAATGATATCCCTGCTGAAAACACTGATCATACCAAAACTTAAATATTACTCAGTCTTGACTTCCCTATATAAAAAGGAAGAAATTTATAAACTAAAAGAAATGCAGATACATTTCATAGCCAAGATTGATGGCTGCAAAGAACTCAACTACTGGGAAAGACTACGTAAACTAAATCTGTACTCCCTGGAAAGAAGAAGAGAGAGGGGTACACCATAATCTACATATGGAAAATGATCGAAAAACTGGTACCAAACCTAAAACTAAACCCAATTACCATTCAAATAACACTGGAAAATAGGAAAGGCAGAATGTGTAGTGTTCCCAAATTAAAGGCCCGACAAGGGACCTCTTCAACACTGAAGGAAAATAACTTGGTTGTGAGGGGGCCAAGACGTTTTAGCCAGCTTCCACAGTACCTCAGGGACGTCACAGGGGCCAAAGTTGAAGTCTTCAAAAGAAAACTAGATGCTGGCTCAGAACGGTACCAGATGAGTCGGGTGTACCTGGCTACAGTATGTGCGATGGAGAACGTAAGAGAGCAACTCGCTCCTCCACCAAGCCAAGCCTAGAGGCGGGGCCACCAGCATGACCTTCGTGTGAAGAGATACGAACGCACGGAACTGCAACGAGGTTACGAGGTATATATGCAAATGACCAGAGAAAATGAGCGAACTACTTAACAAACAATTTAACTCTGTGTTCAGCATCCCAATAAACCCGAGATGAAAATATAAAATCCGAATGAATTCTTTGAAGTAGATACAAACCAACCAAGAATAGATATACAGTATACGGACATGAATCTATTAATTGTTTTGACATGTTGGAAGATGACATAATTGAGGCTCTCTCACAAACACAAGAAAATTCAGCACTAGGGCCAGATACGTGGGTACCTTGTTTTTGAAGAAATCCAAATAAAGTGTATCAAAGCCATTATTTTTATTCTGGAAAAACTCACTTGACACAGAACAAATGTTATTCCCATTAAAGAGCGCGAACCTTACTCCCTTATTCAGAGGAGGGAACGGAGCTATGCCTAAGAAATATCACCCAGTAGCACTCACCTCCCACCTTATTAAGTGGTTTGAACGCGTAATTAGAGGCAAAATTACTTATACTGTACACTCCGAACCAACCTTAATTCAGGTCTGGAAGATCATGTCTATCACGGTTATTAGACCATCAAGAGAAAATACTAGAATTGTTGTATCGAAATCAAAATATAGATTCAATATACGAGTATAATGATTTTGCAGGAATTATTGGAAAACTAGGACGATGGATATTTAATTTTCTGATCAAAAGATTACAAATGGAGTTAAATCTGAAGTCTTAGAAGTCATCAGCTCTAGCCCACAAGGTACATACAGTATTAGCTCCCTTGCTGTTTATAATAATGATTGCAGATATAGGCTCAGATGTTAAATAAGTGTCGTATCGTGTTTCGCGGATAACACAAGGATATGCTAGGAAATGTCGAGTGAAGGTAACATAGAAAAATTACAAAATGACATTGAAACACTATTCAGGGGAACAGAAGACAACTATATGAAGTTCAACGAAGAAACATTTCTACTCATAAGATATGGTAACAAGAAGGAGCTTCACAATAAAAGGTACCAAACACAACAAGACGAACCGATAACACCAAACCCTGAAGTCATGGATCTTGGAGTAATAATGTCATCGGAAGCAGAATTCAGGGAGCACTATAACATTAAATTTATAACAGCTAGAAAAATAATGAAAATTATCTGGAGGAGCTTCTACAGTAGAAAAGCAACCATCATTGTAAATTTATGGAAATGTCTACTGTAGTTCTACCAATAATTGGATATTGTTCAGTACTCACAAACCCATACAGAAAACGAAACATTTCAAACGTAGAAGCCAAAGTAGAAGCCCAGTAAAGCTTAAAGCTTAAGGGCCAAATAAAATAAAAATAAATAGTCGAGTTTCACAATTATTCATGTCATTGTAAATTGAAAAAAAAATTATTTATTGTATTATTATTAATAAAGGTTATTCTATCTATCTATCTATCAACCAAAGGACTTTTACGTCTAAGATAGAGGAAACGAAAGGTAAAGACTACTGGTCACGACTACAGTTCATGAAACTCTAGTACTCTTTGAAAAGAAAAAGTGAGCGGTCCACAACAATATACATATAGAAAATACTCAAGGGTTGTGTCCCTAACCTTAGAAATGATATAAAATCACACTGAAGTGAGAGAATAGGCAAATTCTGTACTATCTCTGCTGCTGTGGGACAGGGGCCATGAAAACGAGGACGAAAAATACTCTCAGAACACGAGGCCTCAGAGCACACTAACTTCACTAACTTCAAGAACCAACTCGACAGGTTCTTGCGTGTAACGTCCCTGAGCAGCCATGCGTTGCTGACTATAAGGTCAGGATGAGAGTAGAAAGCAATTTTCTCTTTTATCAAATCCCCAAGATGAGGTCAAATGCTGCGTGTGAAGGGGTCAAGCACAGGTCGATCCTGAAGAGTTTATAACCCATCCAAAGTAAACAAGAGTAATATATATATATATATCTCATCATCATCATCATTCAAAAGTATTAAGTTGCCTTCATATACGCTTAAATTAAAGTGATACTGCCAATAAAAACTTTAATAGTTTGTACGTTTTAAAAAGTCCATACGTTTTATTTAACACTTTCACTACTGAGAACATATATATATATATATATATATATATATATATATATATATATATATACACACACACACGTTCTCCGTAGTGAAAGGGTTAATGAAAGTTTATATATGAATAATAGGATTTCAAGATGAGCCTATCACTGTCGGGCAGTATTTGGAAATAAACCTTTTGGCTCCGTTTTTTACATTCACTGAATGTCGCGTTTCAGTTTTGTGATTTTTCTTAGTGGTAAAAGTTGGTGAATTAGTGCATAAAATGGTAAAAACAAGATAATTAACAGAAAGTGAAAGGGTTCTAGTAGTACTACTGTCATCTCAAGGGTTTACCCAAGTTGCAATTTTAAATCCCTAAATTGTTGAAGTTGTGGTTTTCAAACATTAAAACGTTATAAAGAAACTAAATACGATGCCATCCAGTAAGTATCGAAGTGGTCGGAAAAATGTGCCAACCATTCTGGAAAAAAGACTATTTGAACGCATTTCTCTTAAAGATCGTAGAGAAACAGCTTTATACCTCCATTTTGAACTATAGAAGACAACGGGAACTGTTATTTCTGTATGCAATCAGTCAGGAGACTAAATAAGAAAAGTTTCAAAAGATATAAGGCAAAGAAGAACCTTGGTTGTTAAGGGACCAATTTCAAAAAGTGGTTGCATTGAGAAAAAGAACATAAAAATGGGGTCTTTCAAGATTGGGCTAAAGTGCTTTCGTGTTCCGAAAGTAACTTTGAGAAAATTAAAGCAAAGTCTTAAAATGCAATATTGATTATGTAAAAAGTATTATGTAAAATATCAATGCTCCTTCTGACCTCTTATTGCATTTTATCCTCCATGTGATGTCAGTGGCTTCCAAGCTTCAAAGAAGTTCCTTGAAAATAATGATGTGTCAAAGAAATGGATGTCATATACTTTGCAATACAAGAATTAAAACTGAGCGTCCTTTTATGGAGTATGGAGACTATATATATATACCGTAAAATGGGGTAACTGGGCCCCTGCCTGCAGGGGTAATTGGGCCTTACAAGTTTAAGGTAAATTTCGTTATTATTTTTTTCCATACATTACAGGCATAGGTAAGTACCTACAATTTATGAAAAAAATTCATACTTTTATATAACGAAATTTACCTTCAACTTAGTAGGGCCACTTAAACAAGAGTTTGGGTCAAACTATTACCAGCTTATGACAATAAAACCCAAACTAATAGAGAGAGTTTATTTCCACAACAGTTTCGATGCCCACTGGCATCCTCTTCGGGTGGAAAAAAAAACCGAATATTGCATTTCATTCGTTTTTTTGTATCCACCCGAAGAGGATGCCAGTGGGCATCGAAACTGTTGTGGAAATAAACTCTGTCTATTAGTGGGTTATTGTCATATTTTGACCTCCACGTAAAAGAGTTTTTTGCATTTATTACCAGCTCCTTGAGTGATGCTCGGATATAAGAAAACAATCTCGAAGCCTTTGTGCTAAAGCGAATATGACCATAAGGAACTTTCGGTTCTGTACAAGTGAAGCTAAAGACACTCTCTTTCGTACTTTCTGCAGTAATATATACGGACAGCAACTGTAGGTGAATTACAAAAAAGGTTCTGGCAGAACCCTAAATCTGCTGTATAACGGGTCTTTTAGACTCTTACATAAATTACCCCCGAGATGCTCAGCTTCGCAAATGTTTGCAACCCGCAATGTCCCGATCTCCCCGGAGGTAACAAGACGTGCTCAATGCAGTCTAATGCAAAGAATTAAAAAATCAACCAACCAGATTATCCAAGCTATCCATGAGTCCTGCCGTTTATCCTCTAAGCTCTGGACTTCTTGGTACGAAAACCTCTGCCTGTAGCTCCACTTAACTTGGACATTACTGTATTATTTCTAATTAATTGTATGTATTTCTATCCTTAGTATGTGAACTGTCATTGTATTAATTATATTTGTCAGATGGACTATAGTCTGCTAATAAACCTTTTCATTTTCATTTACGATATATATATATATATATATATATATATATATAGTGAAGGTTGAATATCAACAATATCTAATTGAAATAATTTTAGGCAGATGCTATCTACATTCGCAAGCATTGAGTGAAGTATATTTTGGGGAGGACAATATTTTATTTTCCCCCCGAGAGTACTTTTTATATATACCAACTTAACAAAGTAATAAATAAACTTAAATTACTCTTATTTACTAATCCGTAGATAGAGAAATTGAAGCCTATATTTTATTTCAGTTTCATTAACGAGGGAATAAGATAATAATCTTAATCCTTCAGCAAAATATAGTCAGAAGATCCCTTAAACTCAGTTTAGGCTTAGGATTAGACTATAGACTCGCCATTACGAGTCAAATATATACGAAATTAACCCGTTGAGCCCTTTATCATAAGGACTATTATCGAAGGTTCCTTTCTCTTATTTGTGCTGTTTGAGGGCAGATGTATAAATCAATTTTCAGGTGTTCGCAAAACGAAACGCAAAAAAAGCAACAAAAATAAAATAAAAATAAAAAACAAAACAAAAATAAAATAGAATTTTGCACCAAGATGCGAACACATTTTTTAAGGGATTAACAACATCGCTTCTCAAACGAATTCTACAGAAGACTCATAAAAATTGTATACATTTATGTATTTATATATAAATACGATGTTGTTGTGCATACGTATATATATATATATATATATATATAGAGAGAGAGAGAGAGAGAGAGAGAGAGAGAGAGAGAGAGAGAAACTATTTGAGGTTCATGAATGAACCCCTAATCGAAGAAGAGACACTCCTCTATATATATATATATATATATATATATATATTATATATATATATATGTATCATATATATATACACACCCATCCCTTCCTCATCTCTCCAGGTATTCCTCTCACCTGTCCTGAAGTGGGAGGAGAGAAAAGGATTCGGTAAAGGAAAGTGACCAGTGACCCTGTCAGGTCAGGTCATATATTCTCTCTCCCTTGAGACACTACTGTTTTTAAAGGGATGTCAAAGGACACTTCCACACACACACATATATATATATATATATGCAAAGAACCACAGGGTTCTTTGCTTATTAAAAAGATCACATGTTGCTTTGTGATTTCTTTGCATATATATATACACACACACACACACACACACACACACACACCTTTGGTTAGCTTCCGCTCGAATTGTTCATTCTGACGAAGGTCAAGCTTTTCACTCCACCTTAGACCTACAGTTTAACGTGGAATCCGAACCACGCCCCATCAGCAGCCCAGTGCCTTAACCACTAGGCCACCTAGGGTACCCATTTATCTACCAACCACTTTCTTTATTGTGTGGAAGAATGAACAGCTGGGTTTTGCTGCGCGCCGGCTGCCGTCGGGTCTCGAACCCGGGGCCGATGGATTCGTAGTCAGCGACGCTAACCACTACACCACCGAGATGTGATATATATATATATATATATATATATATATATACACACACGGCATAAGTACTATAAGGTTAAGTATTTGATAGAACAAAGTTGTATGCAGAGCGGGTCACTCGCAGCACGAAACATCATTGTCAAGTGTACAAAGCGTCAGTGTCTATAAATTCATATACGACTCTTGACCACATCCCGAAGTTCACAACTCATCGTCACTGAATGAAACAATGCTTTGATTTATCATGGATGCAATTGGCTTATTCAATGTCTTTTGTTCCTTATAGACACCTTGGGTATAGCTTGCATGATTCATCAGGAACGAGATGCACCTCAAGTTGCGTCTCCTCTTTTCTTCGCCTCACACACACACACACACACACACACACACACACATTAAATACAGTAATGTTTCTGTATAATGTATACTACCTCTCTCTCTCTCTCTCTCTCTCTCTCTCTCTCTCTATCTCTCTCTCTCTCGCGCTCGCTCTTTTAAAGAAAAGAGAAACGTGAGCTGAAAATGCCCACAAATGCCCAATAATGAGAGCCCGCATACCCAATAAACAATTGAGCCCATTTGTCAAATCAAACTATTATTTGCTCAATTTCAGAGAATGAAAGATTTCGCAGAAATGTTTATAAATGAACAAACTCGAAACTGCATCTGAATAAACAAGATGAAACACGCACGAAAAGGAAAGGCGATTTGTTCATACAAAATTTAACGTTTTATGTATACAGGGTACCCCCAAAATTACTTATATATAAACTAGAAGTTTTACAACTTGAATATTTTAGGTCTATAACAACGGGTTATTTTTAATCTTCAAAATACTTCGTTACCACAACCAAATACATGGTTACCTACCTGTCAACCAATCCAAATGGTTACTCCAATCATCGGTTACTAGAAAAGTAAGCAGCAAGATTAAGTTAATCATTGCGTGGTTTGGATTAAGCGTTTGGGTTTGGTTTGCAAATATTTAACCATTTATTTGGTTAATTGTTAAGAGTAAGTATTTTTCTACACGTTATTTTGAAGCTTGAAACTCCCTCTTTAATCGTTCACCACACTTTCACTACATTTCAATATAAACACCTCTCATTTTGACAAATAATTAATCAAAACAAGGTCGCAATCTCAGGAACGTTAGTAGGAGGCGAGAGAGAGAACTTGCAAATCAATAAATCTTTTCTTTTATTTAAAGGTAAAATTTGTTTCCATTTCAGACTCGGGGAAAATTTGTGTTCAAAATTATGAATCTCAATTTTCAAAAGTGAACTAAATAAGATGCTGTCGTTTCCAAATAAATTTGGTTTAGATTAAATTCCCATTAAATTATAATTACTCGGAGTTGGAATTAATTCACTTCTTGTGGTAAATTTGAAAGTGATTAATTCCGTGTAAATATAATTTCATACGAGTTCAATGTAAACATAATTTATTTTGAAATGATAATAATTATTTAATATAATTTTAACAAAACGGAGCCTCATAATCTCGAACACGGTACTTTGTGCGTTTAAAATATAAACATATTTTTTGTATAAATTAATAAAAAGGCTTTTGACTGCGCAATGAGCTTGCCAATAAAGGAGAGAAATGATTTGGGATGCATAAGTAACATAAGTGGGTACATTAGCGGATGTTCTCAATCACACGCTTTAGAGTCTTCTGTCACGCTCGCCATGCACGTGGCGATATTGTTCTGAAGTGTATTCAGGCCCTTTGGGTTATTATATGCGTGAGATCTCCTTTTGAGGTATCATCAAAAGGAGAAGTTGGGCAGTGTTTGGTGATGGGTCGGTGGCAAAAAAATATTGACGCAGCATTTCCATTGTCGTTCCCGCTGTGTGAGCTGTGGCTGTCTTTTTGCAACCAACAGTCTCTCTCGTCGGTGAACTACAAAAGGCTGGATTAGATTTAGGTACCGTCGGTAATTTTCGTCCTGAAATTGGACGCTATACAACGACCTACTCAGTGAACTGCTATTGGTGTAGTAATGCGTGAGGGCTCTCCGTGGCCCAGATACGCGTATTCTGACCGTTAACATAGTGAGGTCGCTTAGTGAAATGATCATTACAGTCGGACAAAAGTACCAATTCTTTTTCGTAGTTTCCTTTGGGTATAAACATTGAAAAAATATGCTCCCAAAAATCTGGCCAATTTTTTTTTTCAAAATAGCCGCCAAACTGCGAAAATAAAAAATTCTCTGCACAAAACGGCATATAAAGAGTCCTTCAGGTTTTAGAGCACTTACATTTGAACATGAACTGGATGAAAGAATCAATAGGTAAAATAAACCAGATATACAGTACAGTATATTTCTTCTTTCAAGATGGCTGCCAAACTGTCAAAACGGTATGAAATGCGTAAAAATATCTGAAATTGATATGATATGGCTTCAAATGTGCTTGAATGCTAAGATGTTGAAACAATGGCTATGCTATGTAGATGTGATATTTACCAGTACATGAAAAACTCAAATGCTGAAAAATATATTATTGTCATTGTTTCACCAATGGTCACGCAAGGCATAGCAATATGAAATAGTGAAATAGCAATTTTAGGGCCATTTTTAGAATGAACCACTCCTGCTTTTAATCACTATTATCTATACCATTAACTGGAGACAAACCTACAACTACTTTACACATATTTTGATTTGTGAGCAAAAATTATACTTTTGAAAGCTATTGTACTTGAAAAAATCATCATTATTCTATCTTTTTTTTTTTCATGTTTATGAAGCAGCTATCCATTGACTGGTATTGAATTGTGCGTGAGCCAACGCTCGCACCAGGCCAACCCATCCATTGACTGATATTGAATGATATTGTAGACATACACTATGGATTGAAAACGTCAAAAGGAGACGTCAGAGGCGTTATCATATCACCAAAGACGAACAACACATGATGCATGCAAACTTGCAAAGTATACAGCGAGTTCTTGCAAAATGTGGGGGCTTTTCAGAAACTTCATGCTTTCTCAATGATTGTTAACTTTGGAGTAGAGGGTACCACGGAAATATTTCTTATTAAATATAAAGCTTCGTGGCACCGAAGCTGCCATAAAAAAATTCAGTAAGTCGAAACTTGAGAGAGCAATTATCAGAAAGAGGAAACAAAGCAGGTGATGGTGATGAAAATACGGTCCAACGCTCGAAACGACAATCTACAGGTAGCAGTACTGACCATTGGATTTTCTGCGAGGCCAACAACACCCATAAACTCCATGAATATGCAATTGAATGTGCTGAAACTCCCTCAGACGGATGGCTCGGGACTGGGAGACACTAAACTTTTGCTAAAATATCTGGTAGTAATTTAGTTACGATGGAAGCAAAATATCATTTTGACTGCTTGACACGATACAGAAATCGTCATCGTGCCTTCCTCCGCCAAAGCTGCTCCGCTTCAGCTGCAAGTTTGGAATCCCAATTAGAGAGAGTTAGTTAAAGCCAGGCTTTTGTTGAGCTTGTCAATGACATGGAAATGCTAGTTGAGGATGGAACCTACTTCAAACTCAGTGAGATCCATCATTTTTATGAAAAACGTTTGAAAGACCTTGGGCATGATATCAGTTTCAATAGGACACATCTGAAGAAAATACTCCTCGCACATTTCGCTGACAAGGATTGCAAGAGTAATCAGACGGGAAATACACAATTCTTGCGTTTCCCTACGCATGCAACAGCTGCTAACAGATGCCTTTGCTTATCGTGAAATGTTTGCAGCCACTTTTAATTGATGTGATTTTTAGATTAACAAAACGTCAGTATGGATGATGTATCTCATTATTTGTTTTGTCCTTTAAGAAAAAATTCCTCAGCATACATGATGTATTCCACTAGTTCTTTTTCCCTTCAGGATGCATTGTTACCAGGCTGGAATATGGGCAATTAGTCCGGCAAGCCAAGCCCATGGTCCCAACACCAGAAGGATGGAGATAGACGATGCATGACAATCACTGGGTGCCTGTCTGAATGATCTTGCCTGAGGCAGCTAAAGCATGCAGTGAACTTATCAAGTGTAGTTGTGAGTCAACTTCAAGTGAGTGAACTTCAATATATTCCAATGCACTTAATGTAAAATGACTTAAAACAGGGTTTGTAACATAAATTCTGCTCGATTAGAAAACGGACGATAGATAATAGAATAACTTCAAGATAATGTGAAATAGTTTTAGAAATGTTGCAAAATACACGCGGCGACAGGTTCGCACATGTTTTATCACGATACAGAATGACTTAGGCTAGTGTAGGCTTAGGCTAATGAATATTTTCTCTGGTGTTTTTCATAGTTACACGCCACCCCTACGATATTACAGTAATTGAAAAAACATGGAGACCACGAAAGAGCATATTCGACATGTGATGCTGTATGAGTTCCATCGTCACTGGGGATGAAAAATGGGTCCTGTATAACAATATTAAACGTCGACATCAGTGGCTTAGCCGTGAAACAAAGCCTGAACCTCAGCCAAGGAATGGACCCCATCCAAAGAAAATTTTGCTATGCGTTTGGTGGGATATGCGAGGAATTATTCATTTTGAGCTTCTGCCAGATAACCAAACAATTACAGCTGAAGCCTACTGCCAACAACTCCAACGACTGAAGATGGCATTACAAGAAAAACGTCTTGCATTAATTAATCGCAGAGGCGTTCTATTCCACCAGGATAACGCGCGCCCTCACACTGCTCGAATCACCACTGCCCAATTGGAGGCATTTGGTTGGGAAAAAATGCCTCATCCACCTTATTCTCCGGACATCGCACCTTCAGACTACCATTTATTCAGAAGTCTGCAACACCACCTTGATGACCAAAAGTTGCAATCCAGGGAAGCTATCGAAAACGAAATGATCGCTTTTTTTAACTCGAAACCAAGGGATTTCTTCGAACGTGGCATAAAAAACTTTTCTACAGGTGGGAGGAGGTTATAGAAAAAGAAGGGAATTACGATTGATAATATATTTGTAAATAGCAATGCCCTCGTAAATTCTGGAATTATAACCACTAACATCAGTGATCATTTTCCTACTTACGCTATATTCAATAACATTGTTCAGGTTGCGGACAAAACAACTATTGATTACAGAATATTCTTAGAGGTTAATAAAAGAAAATTTATTGGGGCTGTAGAAAATACTCGACTTGACTGTGACGAACCTTTAAATGACCCAGATCATATGTTTCAGTTCTTCTATGACACCTTATTCCATATTTTTAATATTTGCTTTCCTTTAAGGAGAAAAACAGTTTCGCCCAAAAGTGTCGCAAATCCATGGATCACTCCAGGAATTATCATTTCAATAAAGAACAGAGATAAATTATTCAAATTGCAATTGCAGAGCAAAATTCCTAAAATACAATATACTCAATACAGAAACAAATTAACTAAAATAATCAAAATTGCAAAATATAACTATTATAACAATCAATTTTCCAAACATAAAGGAGACATGAAAAACACTTGGACAACCATAAACAATCTTCTCGGAAAACAAATTAAGAAAAATTCAATAGAGAAATTAAATGTTGATAATAAAGAAATCACTGATGATACTGCTATTGCAGACTCTTTAAATGCACATTTTACTTCAATAGCGGATAAGCTTCGCTCACAATTAATAAATAATGATCACTCACCTCTAGAATATATGCCACCCAACCCACTAAATTCATTTCCTTTTGTTCCTGCTACCTCTACTGAGGTCCAAAATATTATTGGTAAATTAAAAAATACAAAAAATAACATTCATAACATTCCTGTATTGAAACTTGTTAAAGATAAGATATCTGTAACTTTGGCTAAAATTATCAATCAAAGTATTTCCAAAGGAATATTCCCATCAATGCTAAAAACTGGTTGTATAACACCCCTTTTTAAAGGGGGTGATCCGACACTAGCAACAAATTACAGGCCGGTGTGTTCATTATCTGTGTTCAGCAAAGTTTTTGAAAAAATTGTAAAAAGTAGAATGCAGCGATATTTAGAATCCTACAATTTATTATCTCCAAATCAATATGGCTTCCGTAATAATAAAACAACGGAAATGGCTATTTTAAATCTTATCGAAAATGTAAATATAGCTAAGGAGAACAAAGAAATAATGATATCAGTATTTATGGATTTGAGTAAGGCGTTTGATGTAATAGACCATAATATTCTACTTAATAAAATATATTGTTACAGCTTTAGAGGAGCAATCAGTGATTGGTTTAAAAGTTATTTGTCCAATACATATAATTTTATATCAGTAAATAAGGTTTGCTCAACTAAAGCGCTTGTCAAACATGGTGTGCCACAGGGCTCAGTTCTGGGTCCACTGTTATTTTTATTATATATAAATGACCTTCCACGTTCATCTGATATACTGAACTTCATAATGTTTGCGGATGATACAACTGTCTCTTTTTCTTGCAAAGATGTCAATACAGTTAAGAATATATTTCATTCAAAATTCATCAGTGTAATGAAATGGTTGACCACCAATAAACTCTTCCTAACTACCAGTAAAACAAATTTCATGATTTTTACTAATAAAAGAAATGCATATCTTGATGAACTTAATGTTAATGAAATCGCCATAAAGGAGTGTACTGTAACAAAATTTCTTGGTGTAATGCTAGATAAGAATTTGCAATGGAGTGATCATGTAAATATATCGCGAAAAAGATTTCAAGGAGCGTTGCTATAATGTTTAAACTTAGAAATGTAGTCCTTAAACAAGTTTTATTGACGCTTTATCATACTCTCGTTCTTCCTTATAAACATACTGCACCTTGTTTGGGGAAACTCCGCTAATAACGCATTAAATGGTATCTTTGTCATCCAAAAACGAGCAATAAGGTTATTATCTGATGCTGATTTCCTTGATCACTCTAGTGCATTATTTAAAGAGCTAAACCTACTAAAGCTGAACGATATAACCAAACTGGCACATTTTATTTTTATTTACGAGTGTAAGAACAAAATCATTAATTTGCAATTGGTAAATAGATATTTTGTAACTCATCAAGAAATCCACTCGTATCAGACCAGAAATAGATCAAAGCTTGTATACCTCAATTTAGATTGTCTTCATCTCAAAAAACTACCCATTTTCATTGGATTGAAACTATGGAATGACTTGCATGCCGATATAAAAATATTGTGAATGTAAATTTGTTTAAAACCAAGTTGAAATCCCGATTAATAATGGCATACTAACAAAAATCTAGGATTAATGTCCACTAATATTGTTTAATATTGTCCATTAATATTGTTTAATATTGTAATACGTGTTTTAACTATTAATAATACTTATTTACTTATTTATTTATTTATTATTATTAATTTATAACAACTAGCCTCTTATTTTTAATAAATAAGAGCCCAGTAAAGCCTAAAGCTTAAGGGCCAAATTAAATAAAATGAATAGTCGAGCTTCACAATTATTCATGTCATTGTAAATTGAAAAATATTTATTCATTTTATGATTAATAATAAAGGTTATTCTATATATACACACGAAATACCCGTTCCATATGAGTTCATTTCCTGGATATTATTAATAAAATAAAATACATATTTTTGGTCTTCACAAATAGGTTCTGAATCAAGAATTCACTGTTGTACTTTCTGGGTACTTCGACATGTACTTTTCATATACCTTCTAAGTGACTGTTGTACTTTTCATCTACGTTTTTTAACGTTACTATAGTATAGGGCAGTGGTTCCCAACCTTTTCACCACCAAGGACCCCTTTTATTTTTTTATTTTTTCCCACGGACCCCTGTTTTTGAAAGATTCCGTCTACCCAACAAACTGTTTTTATTAACTAATAATTAACTTTTTTCACATTTTTCGCTATCAAATAAAAGACATATAACTGAGTATGCAATTAAAATACTGCGTATTAAAAAAGTATTAATAATTCCAGCCAAGAGCGAGGAAACTTGAAATTTTCGCCTGAGCGCCCTTATCGTGGGTAAATGTACGATTTCCATTGGAGCCTTTCGAAATATTGAAAGTTCACGGACCCCCAGTACTACCTTCGCGGACCCCCTGGGGTCCGGGGACCCCAGGTTGGGAACCACTGGTATAGGGTGTTCATAAAGTCACGCAAGTGAGTATTGTGAAATGTAAATGGATAATTTATTCACTTGCGTGACTTTATGAACACCCTGTACTATTTGATTTGGAGTGTCTACGTCAGGCACATATATCCGACTGTGGCTGCAAATCTCTTCCTAATTTCATAAAATTATATATATATATTTTTTTTTTTTTAGTTCAGGAAGAACCGATTCGCCTCTATTTAAAGGGCATATCTCAGCGGAAAAACAAAGAAAAAGTGAGAGGAAAGACAGAGGAAAAAGAAAGGGTGGAGGGGACAGTCGAAGTGGAAAAAGACCAAGGATGACAAGGACTGCAGGGTCGAGCCCATCATCCTTGGGTGCTAGGGCCGGAGGGCGCACGTGAAACCTCCAGGAACAAGCACGTACAAACGAGCACAAAGAGCACTCAAGAGCACGAGCTTAGAACCCCCTTGCGGGGATATATATATATATATATATATATATATATATATATATATATATCGCCGAGATATGTACCACACTAGGTACGAATCGCGGTAAATTAAAGAAAACAAATATTATTATATATATATATATATATATATATATATATATGCGCGAATGTATGTATAATTTTGTACCATATATATAATTTTTTTGTATATATAATTATTTATATATATATAATCTTATAAGGTTTTGTTCATTATATTTACATAATAGAATGGCATATCAGCATAGCATAGCATAATATAAAGCGAGGAGGGTCTATCAAAATGATCAAGTCCTCGATACGAATCCTCTTAAAATATCTAAAATGGCTTCATAATATTCTAATCTTTAATCGAATTGGATCATATCTTATCTTTACGGCATTATACTGAGGCTAAAACGCAAAACATTCAAAACATTCAAAACATTCAAAACATTCAAAACATCCGCAGAGAACATACAATCACGTAACTTTACTCAGTATGCAATTTAATGTCAACATTAAAAATTTAAAAAAATTAAAATTTCACTGACTGGACATTCATACTGCATAAATTTTAATTATTTTATATATATACTGTACAGTATATATATATATATATATATATATATATATATATATATATATATATATAACTGCAATGACCGCGCAGTATATAAATGAATAGAAACGAGGGTGCCCTCTCAGGGCATTGGTTTCTGCCCTATGTGGGAGAATTTCGATTTGCGATTGAGTGAGGGCCGTAGCATAATGGTAGAGCGTCCAACCGGCAATTGAAAGGTCCTGGGTTCGATTCCCCGGCGGTTCGCCTCATTATTCGTTATCTCTCCTCCTCGTGTGCAGAAACGTTCCTTAACACTTATGTCATTTCTATTCATATATATATACACTAATCGATAGGATTTTTTTTAACTTGTATGTAATAACTAAATCCAAATTGGATATAATTTATTTACTGACATAATAAATTTGTCTATCATAATAATTATCATTATATAATAATAATGTCATAATACAATAATATAATAATTAATATTATTAGCGTATGCAAAACTGATATATTTGTATGGATTATAAAACTGTCTAAAATATATATATATATATATATATATATTAATACCTTTAAGTTATACACCTTTATGAGGACTATCGAGTATCTGTGACGTCATTATAATAAAAAGACATCTGTGTGCCAGTTTTGATAAAATAAATTAAAATATAGCCAAACCTTCATTAAATAGTGAGAAGTAATGCATAGCGACATACCAACATATTAGAATATCTTGTCAGGTGTTGCAAAAAACTAGAATAAATTACTTATGTTTATTGAGTACTGCCAATATATTAGACCTTTAACTTGCAGCAAATATGACCGATCGCTTCAGGCAGCTTTCCTGATACATTTCAGACTTTCTTCGCCAAACTCGCGGATCTCTGTCACCAAATGACACAAACTTTTGATTCATCTGAAAAGAGGCACTTTTTGCCATTCGTTTACGTGCCACGTAACTCTCGTTTTGCACCAGGATAATTGTCTTCTCTTTTGCTTCACATTTAACATCGGCTTAACTTTCTGTTTTCGCGAGCGAAATCCTACTTCATAAAGGTGGCGAGTGTGTTAGTGTGGGATTACATAAATACAAATAATGTGGGGTCCCTTGCATTTGTAAATTGAACTGTCAATAGTCACGTTTAACAAGAAATCCTAGAATATTTCTTGCTGGAGTCTGCAGAACAGCTGTATGGTATGGAGACGAACTATTTACTTTTCAACATGACCTGGCTTCAGCTCATGCGACTCATGCAACATCGTAGTTTGATGCTCATGAAATTGAAATACTACCATGGCAGCTAATTCTCCCGATCTTAATCCGATAGAAAATCTTTGGAACATTGCTAAGCAGAAGGTCCAAATACGTAAACCAGGAACACTTAGTGAACTGACGAGATGTTTGATAATAACTTGGCAATCGATAACTACAGAAGAATGCAAGAGGCTTGTCAACTCGATGTCACGTCGATTGGAGGCCGCAATCAGGGATAAGGGTGGACCAAAGAATACTAAGACGCAGATTTAGTCTTTGATAAAGGTTTAATATATCGAGGCAGTACTCGATAAACATAATGAATTTATTCTCTTTTTTGTTGTAACACCTGACAAGATATTCTAATATTTTGGTATGTCGCTATGCATTAACTGTTCACTATTTTTTTATGCAGGAAAGAGGGGGCCAAGAGCGATTGTTCGCAACCCCCCCCCCCTAATAGAGGAAGAGGAATCAAAATCAAGGTCAGGTTTTTCGAGATGCCTGGATATTCTGCGTTTGAAAGATTGGAGGTCATAGACGGGGAAATGTGGATTCAGGAAGATTGTTCTAGAGTTCACCGATTGAGTGCTCTCTTAAAGGAAGAGGCATGCAGTTAGAGAGTTCAGAAGAGCAGTGTCCGTTAAATAGCGACATTAAAGAGATAATGAGGGAACAATGCGGCGAAAAGAGAGGAATTGAATACAGTCAGTAAGAGGGGGGGAATTGATGAGACGAAAAGCATTTGATTCTACTCGGACAAGTGGAGTTCTGTGGGTTGAGACACCCTACACATAAGAAGCGTACTCCATACAGGGGTGGACAAGAACCCTGTACAGAGACACCAACTGAGTGGGGGTGAAGAAACTGCGGAGCCGGTACAATACACCAAACTTCTTAGAAGCTGTTTTAGAAAGAGAGTATATGTGATCTTTCCAGGAAAGATCACGAGAAAAGGTAACGCCAAGAATGTTAAGGGAAGAGGAAGGATTGAGTTGTGTATTGTTGAAGGTAAGAGGATAGTCGTGTGGAAGATTGTGACGAGTCGACAGAGATAGTAGAAAGATTTGAGGTCAGTTGCACCATATCCGTCCTACGCAAAGCATGGAGTGACTGTTGAGAGAGACGCTTTGGGAAGCGGATGGACTTTCATAACACTGAATACAGTCATTGTGTGTCTTTTTCGACCATTTTGGGGGGTTTGGGCATTCATTTTCTGTAAAATTTTAGCTCTAATAAAATAAATGAGAGGTCTGTGTGTCCTTCAGTACCTTTAACCCAACTCTCACCGTATGACGCAATTTGTAAACCCGCGGTGCATCAAATAATTCAAAATAGATATTTTGATTAGTTTAGCGGCCATTTTGATTTTTTATCAACTGTTATGGTCGGCATAATTTTTAGAGCATGAGATATTTTCAATCTTTATATTTACAGGAAACTATTAAAAAAGTTCCACACTTCTGTCCGACTTGTAACGATTATGTGATTTGTTTTAACACTAAGCCACCTCACTAACAAAGCTTAGCTGCTTAGGTGGAACCATATCTCGTCAGAGAACATTTTTGGCCAATGTCCCTTAATGATGGCGGACGTGAGCTTCAAAGCATGGGCAACAGCGGTTCTTCGCTTTTTATCCGAACTACGTAATTTCCGGATATTTTTATTGTGACCTTGGGAGTCTGCTAAATTGAAAGACAATGACAAAATGTAGTGAAATATTCTGTATACTACTCGAAAAATGAAATTTTAATTCTTAAAATAAATTTCACCCTATGTTTATAGGCCTAATTTTACGAGGAGTTACAAGGACACAAGGAACCCTCAAAGACGTTTGGGTTTATTTGGGGAAGTTCCTGTTTTTAGTTCTTTTGTTTTAACATCAGTATAAGTCAGGCTCAGCCTGACCTGTTATTTCTCCTGCTAGGGACTTAAAAAAAACTAACACAAAAAACTAACAATACACAATCCCATCTCTTGTCAAGTTGTCAGGCTAAAAATTTCCATCCATCCACCTATCATCTAAACCCCATTTCCCAGTGAGGGTAGGGAGAGAGACGAGGGAAGAGAGGGAAGATATATGGCTAAAAATTTTGAATCAGATATCTTTCTTTATAAAATATGTTTATAATGACCATGTTAGGATTTATAAATAAGGTTATATAGCTATTTGCGTATACACTGTGACTGTACATAAAGTTAATTATTACTGTATTATTACGCATCTTCTCAAATAACAAAGCCTTACAACTCGCATAAAAATGCCCAATTCCACGTCTTGTCAGGCAAACAATTTAAGTCTGACGTCTCTCTTTGAAACATGTTATGATGTAAATCTTATGATTTATTTATAATGTTATAAAGTCATTTGGATATTCACTATACGTAAAGTTAATTAGTATTTTAATTGATTTATTACTTTGTATCCACCGAATAACCAAGTTTTTAATGTTCGAAGTCAGGCAAATTCGTATCTGCCTGACGACTTGCTGCTGTGCCAAATATGTTATTATCTTGAATTACTAAACATTTAAAAGCAATATTTGCGTATCATACGGGCAGTTGGGTATTTCTATATATTCTACTTCTGCGTAGTACAGTACATTTTAAGAAATTTAATACACAACATATGGAAAGTGTTCATTTTATATAAAATCTGTCACATCTGCGTCGAAACAGAGATATTGGTATGACGTCACGTGGTGACGTCAACGCGTTGCATGCGAGGTGGTACGACATTTTGAATGATGAAATCCCGTGCGATAAAGATACTTTAAACTAGGTTGAAAACCTTTACCAAAACCAGATGACTTTTTATTTGTTTTATATTTGCCGCTTTGAAGAATTACTTAGCAATGCTGAAAAACTATTTGATGTTTTGCAGTGCGGGACAGTGGACATGGAATTTGCAAAAAAGAAAATTAATGATTTTAATAGTTTTCTGGAAGGAGAAATCAATGACAAAAGTTATAATGAAATTCTTAAAAAGACACGTGACATAGTAAATTGTCCGACCATTCCTCCCCCTAATAAGAGACTCAGAGGAAAAGTGACAGACCTTAAAGAAATTTACTTTAGCATTCTAAATACCTCTGTAACAGCCTTGAAGGAACGATTTGAATACATTCAGGAGTTCTCATTTTTTGAGCTGTTGAATTCATCAATATTTGCAGTATATAAAGAAAATTTCCCCAAAACTTAATAGAAGCACTTGAATATAAATACAGTAATCTATTTGACGTAAAAGCTTTAACGTCGGAATTGAAATACATCTATCAGGACACCGATTTTTGTCAGTGCAAACACGCAAAAGAAATTTTAAAGCATTGTCTTGACCTTGGACTTACAACAGCCTTACCTGAAACGATCAAATTAATTCGGCTCCTTTTGGCAATCCCTGTAACCAGTGTCAACGGAAAGAAGTTTTTCGACGCTTAACAAAATAAAGACGTACCTATGGAATACCATGTCATAGGAAAGGCTGTCTAGTTTAGCAAGAATTGCCATAGAGAAAGAAATTGTAATATCGCTAGAGAAGAATAAAATGTTGCACGACAAAGCAATTGAAGAATTTGCAAAAACCAAGAATAAACCAAGAATAAATGTATAAATAAATAAGGTAAGGCGATGTTTTATTTCCTGAATTTATACCAGTTAGAAATATTCTAATTATCATACATAATACATATCACAATGAAACAAGTATCAAATTATACAGTATATATATATATATATATATATATATATATATATATATATATATATATATATATATATATATATATATATATATTTTTTTTAGTTCAGGAAGAACCGATTCGCCTCTATTTAAAGGGCATATCTCAGCGGAAAAACAAAGAAAAAGTGAGAGGAAAGACAGAGGAAAAAGAAAGGGTGGAGGGGACAGTCGAAGTGGAAAAAGACCAAGGATGACAAGGACTGCAGGATCGAGCCCCATCATCCTTGGGTGCTAGGGCCGGGAGGGCGCACGTGAAACCTCCAGGAACAAGCACGTACAAACGAGCACAAAGAGCACTCAAGAGCACGAGCTTAGAACCCCCTTGCGGGGATATATATATATATATATGCTTGAAAGGTTTGAGCCTGAGTATCCACAAAAGCCTGGCGTCGCCCCTGATATATATATATATATACCTTTGGTAACCTTTGGTTAGCTTCCGCCCGAATTGTTCATTCTGACGAAGGTCAAGCTTTTCACTCCACCTTAGACCTACAATTTAACGTGGAATCCGAACCACGCCCCATCAGCAGCCCAGCGTCTTAACCACTAGGCCACCTAGGGTACCCATTTATCTACCAACCACTTTCTTTTTATTGTGTGGAAGGATGAACAGCTGGGTTTTGCTGCGCGCCGGCTGCCGTCGGGTCTCGAATCCGGGGCCGATGGATTCGTAGTCAGCGACGCTAACCACTACACCACCGAGGCGCATTAATATATATATATATATATATATATATATGTGTGTGTGTGTGTGTGTGTGTGTGTATAAGTTAGGAAAATGAATGGAAGTATATGTAATAATGGGTTGTTTAGCCTCCTTCGCAAAATACAGCATACATAAAGTGTGATACAGTTTACCCTGCCTTGCCTTCCTGTATAATGATGACGTATAATGATGACAAAAGAAATTAAATGATAATAAATAATAATAGTATTAAAGAAAAGAGGGTCTTCAGTAACTTTACAATTTGTTAAGTTTTAATCGTTTTACAAAGGATGAGAGAACATTGATTGGTTTTAATTCATTGGGGTTGATTATTCAATAATCCCATCTCTAAATAAATGTAAGAATGTTTACTACATTGAAGAGCATAATTTGTTTGCCTTTGAGATATATTCGCTCTCAGTAGACCTTGTTTGATGTTCGTGACTCGTCTGATTGTCCATTATTTTCGATTAATATAATCGGGCCAAATTGTCTTGTTAACTCTGAACATTTGGGCGAGCATCTGTACTTCAAATATGTCTTTAAATTTTAATATACGCAGTTGTTTAAAGGTTTTTGATGTATGACATTGATAATAATAATAATTCTTTTTTATTTTTCTGATAATTCTCTTTCGGCTTATGATTAAAAGGTTAATGACAGTCACATGCATTTCCATATGTAGTAATGTTGCATGTGAGGTGTGGAGAGACAAGAGAAAAGTATAGCGTTTGAAGTGTATTTGTGAGAAAGAAATGTAATTTTGTTAATATAAACGAGAATTTCACTCGTATTAACATGTTGATGAAAGGATAATTTGTCATCAAGCACAACTCCTAATAATTTCCCTTCAGTGACACGCGATATCATATGTAAATCGATAATAGTATTGAAGTCTGGTATTAATTTTTTTTTTTTGTGATCAGCAGGAAGTTTATATTTTCATTTAAGGGTAATTTATTGGTTTTCTGCCAGTCACATACTATCCCGATGTCTCTATTTACTATTTCATTAAGGGATGCGGGATCGTTGTTTGATTATATCAGAGAGGTGTCATCCTCATATTGGAAGCCTTTCACGTTAAGAGAGTTATGAATAGCAGTTATATAGCTAAAAAATAGTAAGGGGCCCAAAATACTTCCTTGTGAAACTCCATGCGTAAATTTTAGTTTGGCGGTGATAATGCTATTATGTTTGATGTACTAACTTCTGTTGCACATCTAAGGTCATATGACGGAGGGGATCTACACCTTTAAGTGGAATCCGAACCACGAGTCGCTACATAATCTGGAAGCAGAGGATAGTCTCCCATCCAACTAGGGTTGGCAGTGCTCCGGTTCCGGAGCCAGGGGCCGGAGCGGAGCAGGCCAATTGTTTAAACTTTGCTACGGGGCCGTAGCGGAGCTGGAGCTGGGATTGTGGAACCGGAGCAGTGAAGCCAGACTTATCGGAGCGCTCCGAAACTTGAAGCTGGAGCTGAAGCCTGAAGCTGCTCCAGTTATAGTAGAATGAATATCAGCAAGTTTAGGGGATGGGAGCCGATCACTAGCGATTGGTGTTTTGGACAGTTTGACGGTGAACGGTTTTCTTTGAGCATGTAAAACACTAGTTGTAAACAAACTGGATCGCTGATGTTGAGTGTACGGGTGTGCTTATAGTATTTTTTTAATCGGAATATAGTGTCCTGGTTCTACCAGTTTGGCAAGTATGGATAATAAATCGTATGATTATGACAAAAGGACACGGTTTTTATAATAGATAGAATGTCATAAAAAGCAGTTACTTTTGAGCACCCTAAAACTATTACTCTGACCAACTAAAATTCAAGCTGTATAAACGCTGCAAGCACTTAGTGCTTATTAGAATCTCTATCACACTTACACCTCGGGGAATTATGCAAATTGCAACTACTCACAACTCTGTATTACCATTACTAGCCTTAATAATTTGGTTACCCCATTCTGCATTCAGAGTTTGTATCTTAAGAGCTGTAGCGCAATAAAGAGACGCTAAAGTATCAGTTCGGAACAACACCGTACTCTGGAGCAACTTAGGATATAAAGCTGGGGTTAGTGGGACAGCTCTGGAGCTGGAACTGGGTTAGTGGAGTAGCTCCGGAACTGAAGCTGGGGGTCACTCTCAGCTCTGGAGCCAGCCTGGAGCAGGCGCTGAGTCATTGGAGCACTCAGGAGCTGGAGCCACAAACTTGGACCACTGCCAATCCTACATCCAACTACTATCCAGACTCACTGTCGCTTAACTTCGCTGATCGACGGAGAGCGGTGTTACGACACTGGCCACGACACTGGCCACGACGTAGCCCAAATGAATGGAAGGAAAGAGAGAGAGAGAGAGAGAGAGAGAGAGAGAGAGAAATCCGGAAAAGCCTTGTAACACAATCTTCCCTCCCTCCAAATCTATCTCTACTCGAGCTACTGTACAACGGAATGCTCATTATGACGTCACAGTAGCCGTAACATTAATTTCTTTATTTGAAGTAAATACGTCAAAGCATTCACTGAAAATTAATTTTTAGCAATGAAATCCCTTGTAATTACGTCATCGCGAGATATATTTAAAAGTAACCCCTTATAGATATATCCATTATGACGTCATAAATGCTAAAAATTATTTGTTTTGAGTAAATGACGATTTCTCAATAAATTATTTTTTTGGTTTCAAATGACCTTTTGTCTTTGAAAGTCACCTTTTTTGTTATTATTTGAAATTAATTAATATTAATTTATAGATATTTTAAATACAACAATAATATTGAATATAGAAGTATTATATATATATATACAGGGTGTCTCAAAAGTCCCTGTGCACCTACATATATATAATCTCTGAATAATACGATAAGAAAGTATTATTCAGAGAATATATATGTATAGGTGCACAGGGACTTTTGAGACACCCTATATATATATAAAACACTGTCTGTGTGTGTGTGTGTGTGTGTGTGTGTGTGTGTATAAGCAAATAACCTCTAATTTTTTACCTTTTACTTTTCCAAATGCAATTAACTTCTACTGCGACTGACCATGAAATCTAAAGTCACGTCCAGTCTCTTCATGCTACACGTAAACTTCAAAGGTCCACTCCATGTAATTAATTCAGCATAATTACGTGCAGGGGTGCGTGTGAGGGCCGAAGGAGGGGGAACCGACTTAAGGGAATGGGGTTGATCTAAATTAAATAATATTTTAACGCACTGTTGGAAGGTGGACATTTTGACGCGATTTTTCTTAAGGTTACAAACTTAAATTATTATTCATTAACGAAACATTTGACACCTATATATATATATATAATTTATATATATATATATATATATATATATATATATATATATATATATATATATATATCATTCATTGTTTATGTAAACTTCGCTCACGAAGCTATGAAAACATTATAACAATTCCTTATGACCAAGTGTAAGTGTTAATAACATGTTTATACTTCTAAGTTATAATTATTATTATTACAGTATTATTACTATTACTATCATTATTAGTAGTAGTAGCAGTAGTAGCAGTAGTAGTAGTAGTAGTAATAGTAGTACTGTGAAATTTGCAAATTAAGCTTAATTTTGGTTTGCATATGAAGTAGGCGCATATGAAGCGTTTTTGTGTTTTTCCGTTCTGTTGTTTTTCAATTGTTTAATTGATATTGCGTAAACTACCGTCATACGATATGTTCAAACAAGAGTCTATTAATCCTTTAGCAGCCAAAGACATTTTATTGATTTTGTTGTGGTTAACGCCAGACAATTTTATTCAGTTTTAGATAATACTCCTGGGTATTAAAGAGTTAAAATGGCCGACGCACCGCTTGAACTGAATCGGTGAGAATTAACAGAAAAAAATTTGAATCTAGATTTTGACAATGCTGGAGGAGAGATTTCTGGGATCCTGGATCCAGTCCAGTAAATGCAACTGTTGAATTACTTAACTTTCTTAAATCATACCCTAAATCGGAGTCATGTTACGAAGTAGGCCCAAAAATTGACGAGTCAGGGAATTCCGGACGTGGGGAGTGTGTACGTTTAAATTTTTATCCTTTTGTCAAATATAGCGACAAATGTCGACAATTTGTAATCAAAAGTGAAAACAACCTCGGAGTCCTTGCAACTATTGGAGGATAAATTTTGAAAGACGTAGTGACGATGATCGATAGAGGAACGAGCTGGTGACCTTGCAGGAAAAGCCGAATTTGCTTGAGAATCGTCAAGTAACTTTGAACAATACACGCAGAAACGTGTAACATTATTCGAAATCTTCACTTCGAAGTGGATAACCTTAGACAGGAGGAGGAAGTCACCAATTGTTTTTAATCCTAAGTTTCGGTAAGGTTATATAGAGAGAGTTAACGAATAACACTCATGCAAAGCGTGCCCAATGCAGCTCATTGGATCGATTTCTTCAAGTGATGTGTCGGCATTGAAAATCAGCGATGATGTCATTTTTGCTGAGAATAAGTGGCAGATTTGGTTAAGAGAGAGAGATAGATAGATAGATAGATAGAGAGAGAGAGAGAGAGAGAGAGAGAGAGAGAGAGAGAGAGAGAGAGAGAGAATATTCCCAAGAAGATTCTTTTATTAATAAATTTTTGATATCGACACGTTCCAGGATGTTCTTTGCTATTTTATATCCAAAAATATCTTTTATTTCCATTTTAATTATGTAGTTTCATCCGTTTAAACGTAACGTAAGTTTCTAATGAAACATATTTTTATGTTTTTCACTAAATAGTAGTAAATACTTGTAACTTTCTCTACTGCAGCAAATTAATATTACACGTGTCGAAAAAGTTGGATCACCTGAAGATCAGGGCCCCAGCCTTCTTTAGTTAGCCTTATAAGCCTAACTAACGAAAATATCACGACCTAACCTAACCACTCGTTAGATCAACTGTACGCCCTTGACGATTGGTTAGGTTAGGTCGTTATATTTTCGTTAGTTAGTCTTATCCAGCTAACTAAAGAAGGCTGTGGGCCCTGATCTTCAGGTGATCGAAAAAGTTTATCATATAATATCAAAAGTTGCCAAAGGAACTTTTCTCAATGAAGGTTCTGTTAAATTGTATATACACACACACTTAGTTTTTTCATCATAATACTACTTGAAACTTAGCTTAGGGTGTGAATTGGAGTTTTTCATTCGAAATTGAAGGGTGTTACGCAATGAATTTGTAAAGATCTAATTTTTTTAAGGGAATTACTGTAAGATATCTCAATAATTTTTAAGCTCGTTTCTTAACTCAGTTATACGAAAATCACCGTTTAATACTTAAGTTCAAGAATTATAACAACTTTAATGTCACTGTACGCTCGATCAATGTCTTCAGTCTATAGACTCAGCTAAAAACTGTCTCAGCAAACCAATCTAAGAGAGGGTGAGAAGGAGGGGTAGCGTGACGAGCCCGCCGCACTTAATTATTTACGTGGCTCGGCCCAATTCCCCTTTTGTAGTGGGCTTATTTTTCCCCTGTTGGTGGCGTTACTGCCCTCTCAGCGTCCTCTGTTGGACGAAGAACGTTAACTAGTTTGTAACTGCGTGTCCAATACTGTAAGGTTGAGTAATGTAAAAAATAGATAATTAAAAAATATTTGCACTGTTAACAATGCAAAGTTATTAGGAAGTGTTCGAGGATACAGTGTGACTCAAAAAGTTATATCTATTTAACAAATATAAGAAAGCATTAGACCATAATTATTTTGAGAAGATGAGCGTCACACCATTCTCTCAAAGACTGCAGCTACTTTACTAATTCATTTTGAAAATAAACTAAATAATTAAATGCCGTTTAAACCGTAACTGTCATTAACAATATGACGCTTCGGTGGTGTAGTAGCTATGAACAATTCGGGCTGAAGTAAGACCAAGGTTACTAAGGTATAAAGTTATTTGCACAGATCAAAATCGACAACATACGGCCCGCGAACCATTTTTTCCCAAACTGCATTTTATACACTGAAATGATAAATAGTTAAAATATTTAGTAATAATGAAAAGGTGATCGAAGGATTAACAAAATTCACAGAAAAATTAGGCCTAAATTTGAAGCGGGATATGGGATATCTTGTATCACACGGAAGTGAGATGGCGCAGTCAGGATAAGGTCGGGATAAATGTGTGTGTCACATGTTTTGAGGTTATACTTAATAATAATAATAATAGTGAAAATAGTTATTAATTAATTTTACTACTTTATACAATCCGGTTCATCATATGTCCAAGTCGTATTAGTCCGGCTCCCTATTAGAGAAAGGTTGCCCATCACTGGCGTACATCATTTTAATAACTTTTGGTTTATATTCCAAATTCGTAAACGTTTGGATTAAAATCGTAGTATAAAGGATCATTATAATTAATAAATTCTATTTACAGTTACAGAGTTTCCTTCAAACCATAATTCCTCCATTCCCGCAATTCGTAGAGCGAATTATAAAAAAGATGCCTTAAATGACGTAGGGCATCCGGTAACTCAGTGGTTACAGTAGCGGACTTTGATCGGTGTGTCGGTGGTTCGCTTCTGGCCGCTGGCATCGGGTGGAGTTGAGTTGGCCACTTATTCTCTTTCTGCTCTGGTTCAGGTGACCTTCGGGGTACACACACTCCTACGTGACGTTTTTGTTTCAATCTTAAAGGAAAGCTCGATTTTAATGGCCGAAATGCTCGCTAATACGTTTAATATATCACTGGTGATATTGGAAAACCAACAAAAACCAACAAACCAACAAAAACAGTTTTACAGACAGAAAACTAAACAAAATTTAATGGGGAGGACATTTACGAACGTTTGGAACCCAATTGTTACGAAGGAAAGAAACACGAGTGGACTTGAATTACAATATTTCTATAAGATTATGGGTTAACACGAATTAACATGAAATAATTACGGGAAAAGTGGCAGTTACCATGTTTTTCAATATCATCGATATATGTCAACACACGTATCGACGTCTGTCGAACAATATTCAAGGTTAGCAGAGTTGTTTCTCTTCATTTATGACTTTGGTGAGAACCGTGTACTGTTATCCATTTATTTAACATAAATAAAGTACCTGAAAAATTATTTCATTCGTGTCTTCTTTTTATTAAGAGTTGTAGTTTGTTATCAGATAATCAATATAGATTCTTAAAGAACCGAATAGCTAAAACGCTGCCTTACATTTTGATGTATTCTATTATCACTGTTTTTGCACCTAATGTATATGCATATTTTATATTTCAATATATATTAAATAGCCAGAACGCTGTAGCTGTGTTTTATTTACACCTTTTAAGCAAAAATCAGTGGCAATGAAGGACATATACTACATACATGATGTATTTTATAATGAAAATTACCTTACGAGTAATTTTTCTGCGAGATTTATCCAAAGCGTTTAACTGCGTCGGACATATATTATGTTAAAAAATAATGTGTCTATGGATTATTGTGCCATAGTTAGTAAATTTGTTTTGTCACGGGAAACAATATATATACACTCAAAATAAGACCTTCTAAATTTAGAACTTATAACTTCTTTTTGAAGTTGCATTCTAGGGGAAGATTTTCCTTCTTTTGGGTATCAAAGCTTCTTTTTAGATGATATAATAACTTCTTTTGATGATACATAACTTCTTTTGGAAGAAGAAATAATCTCCAAGACTTCTTTTTTTTTGAGTGATTTGAGACAATGGAAGAGGATATTGGAAAGTCTTTGTTTTCTGTGTATGTATCTTTCCGGAATACAGGTCATGTCTCAACACCGCTTTCCATTAGATTAGCGAGGTCAAGCAACGTTAGGTCTGTTCCGTAGTTGGATGGGTGAGAGTCCTCCGCTTTCAGATGATGTAGCGACCCGTGATTATGATTACACGTAAAGTTGTATGGTCCTTCCGTCACGTGACCTTTGCCGCTTCGAAGGTGGTTAAACAACTCACCAAACATTCTTCCTGACTAACTGTAAACAATGGAGTACCTAAAGGATCCGTCCTTGGACCGCTCTTCTTCTCTTATGTTTTAATGTTTTGAATTTTATTCTCCCGAAAATATATTTAAAATTTTATTTGCTGACGACACGTTGCTCATGAAAAGAGACTCCAGCTTAGAAATACTCACGCGCGAAACTAATTATGACCTTCTTATGTGACTGGTTTAATTATAATAAAAATTTTATAACATTTAAATTCCTATTTTTGATGTTATCAAAATTAAATATATGATATTTTCAGTTAAACCTATATAATACAATACAGTATATTAACTAATTTCTTAATGGCCGACCATTCAAAGAACTAACACACTCACGCGTTATTATCGTGAGCAAGTCGTTCTTTACAGAACAAACGAACGGCTCTAAAGAAAAATGTACACGTAAATATACGTCAACGGAATACAATCAAACCACTATTAATTTGTATATTTCTCTCTTTACTGCGCGTGATTGTTGTATGGCAGTGGTGTATCCTCTTCTGCAATGAAAAAAAATATAATATAATTTGAAATAAGAAGAATGTGGACGTTTATATCACTATTATGTAACTTATTTATTACGTAATTTAAACCCACAATGACTCTTCGGAAAATTTATTTCTTCCATTTTTTTTAATATTGCTTTACAAATAACTTTCTGAAGCTGTGTATCATATACTGTATATATAGTTGATGATTACGTAGAGCGGGATATATATATAAAATTTATATATATATATATATATATATATACATTCAACTGCAAAGAACACGCAGTATAAATAACGTAAAGAACGACGCTTGTATAGGAGATATTCCGCGCAAGACGAGAGAGAGAGAACGAAACAAATGAAAAAATGAGGTAACCACCCGGGAATCGAACCCGGGATCTTCCGATTGCCGGTCAGATGCGATACCATTACACCATGGGCCTCACTCTTCCAAATGCCGTAATTCTTCTACATACTCGCAGAAACCAATATATATATATATATACAGGGTGTCCCGTAAGTCTGGACCATAGGGATTTATAATATATTTTTTTATTGTTATTATTATTATTTATTATTATTTTTTTATTATTTTTTATTATGATTTTTATTTGTGGGGCCACTTGAAAGCCAAAGTGTACGAGGTCAAACTTCAGAACATTTTCCACCTTAAAGCACGCATTGTGGAGGCGTGTCAAGAAATTTCTGCGACTGTGATTCAGAAAGTGCTGTCGCAGTGGAGATTGCGTCTTCAACTATGTGTGCGACACAACGGCGGACACTTTGAACAGATTATGTAAAAATTTTTGGACTATTTTGTAATTTTATTATTTTTCCCTATGGGTCCAGACTTACGGGACACCCTGTATATAATATATATATATATATATATATATATATATATATATATATATATATTACACATTTATATATATATTACACTTACAATTACCGTACTTAATACAGTAATTAATTACAATTACACTTACAAATAACTACATTTTTTTCATAAATATACACTATTTGATTTATGTCATGCTTTTCTATCTGGTTTTTCAATTCCATTTTCAGTTTTGGCCATCTTGAATGGCCAATTGGACATTGGACATATATATCTGTGATATGGTCTAATGAAACCAAAGATAAAACACTCAAAAAATACTAATATAAGACAAAACAACTGACATTTATTTTATCAAAATAATAAAGACAAAAACTGATACTTTAGCTTGAAACGTATGAAATAAATGGAACATTTTATTTCAAATAAAAGGAATAATATTTTATTTAAAAAGAAAGCTCCCTCAGACATGATGAGCGAGTAGTTTAAACTCTAAGTATGACCCATTTAACTTTAATATTCATGTAAATTGAAGTAATTGACTGTAACTGCATCAATTACCTTGGTTTCCTAATGTAATTAACTGCAATTACAATTACATTTTAGGTACTCATTTACAATTACTTCCCAATTACATGAGAAACAAAGTAATTAATTACAATCAATTATAGTACAATTACAAATTACAATTATCCCATACCATATATATATACACACATATATATATATATACACATTCAACTGCAAAGAACACGCAGTATAAATAACGTAAAGAACGACGCTTGTATAGGAGATATTCTCTCTCATCTTGCGCGGAATATCTCCTATACAAGCGTCGTTCTTTACGATATATATATACAGTATATATATATAAGGTAGGTGTAACCCAATGTAATCCGATGGTATAACCATTAGTACCATAGGATTGAATGAGTAAATAAATGAATCTTTAATGGTAGCAACAAATATTAAATTTATTATGATAATATAACAGTTGTTAAAATAATACAATAATTGTGGTCATCTCAAAAATTACCCATTTTCATTGGATTGAAACTATGGAATGATTTAAACGCTGATGTAAAAAATATTGTGAACGTAAATCCGTTTAAAACCAAGTTGAAATCACGATTAATAATGGCATACTAATAAAAATATAGGATTAAATGTACATTACTCTATTATTTATTCATTTCTCGTGCGTAATCTAGGATTAATTGTGCATCACTTATGTCTAATATTGATATCTTTGTATAGTATTGGTATCATACCTTCAATAATGACTTTGGATTTGTTTTATATTTATAATAATAACTTAAGATTAATACATACTCTAATTAATAACTCTTATTAATGAGTTATGTCTTATTAGTAATGACTATCTTTTATTTTTAATTAAGAGACCAGTAAAGGGTAAAGCTTAAGTGCCAAATTCAATAAAATAAATAGTCCAATTTCACAATTACGTTAAAACAAAAACAAAAATTGTAAAAATTGTATTTATATTATCACTGAAAGTTATTCAATTCAATTCAATTCAATATTTTCACCACGCAATTATTGCTAATTCAATTATTGGTATTTATTTTTGCTGTTTAATTTGGCTCTAAGACTTTACTGTATAGAGGCTTTACTGGGCTCTGCTTTAATATAGCAGCATTATCATAAAATTCTAAAATGAGCTATAACTATCAAGAATCAAAAATCTGTAAAATTTTGTAAAAGTTTTTCGATTAAGTGAAGAATATAGAATTTTATATGTGAAAAAAAATCACTTGAATTTTTTTCGTTCTTATTTTCTGTATTAGTAATAATTAGTATTTTTAAAACCCAAAAACCGTGTTTAGTTGAATAAATTGTTGCACCTCAACTACTCATGTCAATTTAGTAAAAAATATTCTTTTTCTATTCATAATGTCATAATGTATACTCAATGTCCTCTTTAAATGTCCTCTTATTATTGTGACATTGTAAATATTTTGACCTAAATAAGCGTCAAAATCTTAAGTCGTGTATATATATTCTCACATAATAATAATAATAATAAATTAAGGCTATTTTTATCGTCTTTTATTAAAACTTGTGACATAAAAATATTGACTAAAAATAAAATAGTCGAATCTATTCAAAATAAAATAAAATAAATAAAAAATAAATAAATTACATAAATAAAAATGAAGTATTTTGTAAAGGAAGTTTGTGGGTAAATTATTTCTCTTATTTTTTCAATTTTTTTTTTGATTATTTTTTTCCTTGTCGATTAAAAATGTTATCATCGCAATAAAAGTATTGGTCTCAAAAAACCATTTTACTTTTAATAAAAAATAATACATATATATATATATATATATATATATATATATATATATATATATATGCCACAGTATATACTAATACTATTGGTATTAATACTACTTCTACTACTACTTAATAATAATAATATCTTCATTGAGTTTATAAAACATTTTAAAAAATTGAAAAAGAACCATTTTATATTTCAGCGGTTTCCAAAATTGCTTCAACATATAAAATTCAATTTTTTATCTTCATATACGTATATATATATATATATATATATATATATATATATATATATATATATATAGTGTTGTTTAATTGTGTGGTTTTTATTTTGGGGTGAAAAACCCGTGTGCGCGTCTTTTGGATCCCCCAAAAAAAATCCGCAGGCATTTCATACCCCGCCCTCCATAATCCCCACCTCCCCATCGTTCTCCGAACCTCCTCCCCCCATCTCCCCCGATCGTCAATGTTTTGGGTTATGGCCCTTTTGATTCAGAATTTGGAGGTTTACTAATTGTTAAATAAGGAATAATGTTCTCTCTATTTAGCTATCCATGAACCCATACGCCTATATATATATATATGTGTGCGTGTGTGTGTGTGTATAACACTATATATATGTGTGTGTGTGTGTGTGTGTGTATATATATATATAAATAATATTTCTTCATAGTTTATAAATTTTTAAATTTTCAAGTATTTTTTCAAAAAAATATTTAATTATTTTTCAATTTTTTTTATTTTTAAATGTTTAGACAAAATAATTATTTGGGATATTTAATTTTTTTTATATTTTATTTTATTATTCTTAAGATAATTTCTTGAAATAAAATTTTTATTAAAAAAAATGTCAATAAATTTCTCTCTTATTTTTGTGAATTGTGACTTTTCTGATTTTAAAGAATGAATATAAATGTTAATATATGAATAGGCCTACGTGAACAATTTTATAAATGACTGAATATAAAATTGTGTGTATCTATCTATCTATATATATATATATATATATATATATATTATTTTGACACGTTGTTTGTAAATTAAGTCGTAGATAAGAGAGCAAAGATCACTATTTTTAATGCAAAACATCGCTCCGCCCATACACTCATTCATGGTACGAGCAGCTCGCAGCGTCATTGTCAAGGATATAGAAGGTCAACGTTCTAACAAATTTTTTTTTTTTGTACTTAATTTAGGAAGAGTGAAAACATAATTGCTTTGAATGATCTTATTTTAAATTCGTAATTCGATTCGTGATACTTTCCCGTGAGTTTGTCCTTAATAAAAAGATTGAAGAAGATTAGACTCTGGCACAGCGCTCAGGCCCACAAATGCGGTCCATCGCTATAACTCCTGTATCATTTTTACCACCACCATCGGGAGTAGAAACCTCGATCTCTCTGCTTTTACTTCGATTAAAGGGAGGGTTTTCAACCTGGGGCATGCCACGAGTTTTTCAAGGGGCCAACCAGTTGGTTGTCAATTAAGGATATCTTGATATGATTTCTTTTCTTTTAATTTCTTACTCGTTTGGTTTAATTCCTTTGTAATTGAGGAGGTTTTCTTATGTTAAATATTCTTAACACGATTTCATTAAAATGTTCTATGATCTTGATGCTATTTTCTTGATCTTCAGGGCGGGAGAGCAGTACGGAAGATGAACGTATTTGCCTTGTGTTTATATTTTTATATTTATTTTACAAACAATCATAATTAGATATTTCTATTTCACTTTCGCGAGTAAAATGGATTCCAGGCACGAGTCGAAGCCGCAAACCCATATTCAAAGAGACTACACCGACAACCCTTGGCTTCCAAGACATTGCCTCCGAAACTCAAATGTGTGATTTCCGATGTTCAGGACAGCATTCAAAGGGACTTCATTGATTTCGTCAACGACTCAAGCGTCCGTGGTGTATTCCAAGGAGTGTCACTTTTGAGGTTCGGGTGCAAAATGACGTAGAGGCTTACACTCGGGTTACGGATGGAGGTTGCTGTTCGGAGTCTACTGCTATTTCCTCCAATCTACCTACGTGAGACTGGATTTTCCAGCCTTTCCCTCACTAAATCAACGCTGCGATCTCAGTTGGCCGTGAAGCCAAGCTTCGCTGTGCATTAATAAAAAGAGCACTGAGGGAGGATGGTACTGCTTAAGCAAAAATAGCGTCAACCCTCTCACTAAAAGTGTCTCATGACGAGGCTGTATGGTTGGGGGTGCGGGGGCGTGTTAGGTGACACCCTCGAAGTGAATCGTTTCATGATGATGAAACTATTCTGTTTTTTTTTGGGGGGGGGGGGAGGAATTGAGGGTGGGACCTAACCGTGAATAAACATAAATATACTCACCATTTTCTCATTTTTTTTCTTCCCACAGGTCACTGAAAACAGCGATTAATAAACCCAAGGGGTACGCGTGACATTTTGGTGACCCTGTGGGAATAATCGGCACGTAAAATGTTGAAAAACCCTGACTTACGGGGAGAACGGTATTACTTACTCAGTTATACGGTTCCTGGCATGCGTTTGTCGTTAGTCCGTATTGTAGATACTCCTCTTTCTGTTTATTGGCTCTGGTGCGTGATTCGTACTGCGTAAGTTGCACCAAGAATTTGTATCTCGTCCCCAGGCAACGCAAATGTATTCGTTCTAATAACAAACACAATTCATCCGCGTATAGCATAAACTCACTAGAGCCTGTAGTTTAGTGGGTAACACCATTTCCTTATAAGGGAAGTGAATTCACTGAGGTCAGGGGTTCGAATACCGATGGTGTTGGTAATAATAATAATAATAATAATAATAATACAAGGGTTAAAGCAATGGGTCGCATTAGTTGGCCTGTGAGCGTTGTACCACCAGTTTCTGGCTCCTTCTCACTGATTTGATTATAATTATTATCACAAAAAATCCACCCCTTTCTTCTGAGGACCTTTATAAGTTATAAAGTATTAGAAATTTTATAGATAAACATTCCTTATCTAATCTAGTTTCACGTACAATACCAAACCTTTTGTAACAGATCCTTCCATTGTAGTTAAATAGAATACATAAATAATTAATTTTGGTAATAGAAGACACAAGGACAAGGTTTCTCGCGAAGAAAGTGGAAAGTTGTTTATTATACAAGGCCTAAAGCTCTTTAAAAATATTCATTCGAAAGAATTGAGTAATTTACAAAATATTCCTAACCTTTAAAAACCGACTTCACAAGGGCAGGATGAGGACATAACGCAATTCTCTCTATCATCAAATTCCATAAATGAAGAGGGATATTTCGGTTGGGCCGATTGCATGCTGATTTTAAACGTTTGCTCAAAGAAACAACGACAAAATATCTAAATCAACCTAACTAAATCGTACCCAACTTACTGCGACCTAACCGGGCACTACGTAGCCCAGCAATCCCAACACGAACTTAACTCAGCTTTGTGTGTATATATATATATATATATATTCTTTCCAAGTGTCAATACCAACGTTACATACGCCATTCTCATCTTCAGTGACGTTTTTACTCCACACTTTTCATGATTTCACACGATTTCACACGATTTCACACGAGTCATTTCTTCTTCAAATATTCATCTCAAGTACTCTACTCACTTTAGGCAGTGAACTCTGGTGCCAAACAAGCGTCTCACTTACATACATACATACGTTCGCGTTGGCAATAATGTATTAAAACAGCATTATAATAATACTGTGTCCACACTCAAGTACTTTCTTCCTATCACGTCTTCTCTCGCGTGCGCTCATGACTCACTCTTTTTTATTTTACATTTATAAGCTTCTAAATTTAGAACTTATAACTTCTTTCTGAGGTTGCATTCTAGGGAAAGTTTTTCCTACTTTTGGGGTATCAACGCTTCTCGTCCAAATGGTAAAATGACTTCTTTTAATGATACATAACTTCTTTAGATAGAAGAAATGCTCTCTAAGACTTCTTTTTGGAGTGATTTGAGACAATAGATAATATTTCTATGCATAGAAGGTTACAGGAAGACTTTGTTTTCTGTGTATTTTCAATTTCAAATGTAGTTGTACCCCTTTTATCAGTTAAATACCCCAAATATTTAAATTCGTTCATAACCTCTACATTTTCTACATTCTCTACAGTATTCATTACTAACGCTTCTTGTCAGTGAACGACGAGGAGGAGGTTACTTCTGCTTTTGTCTCATGCATTACTCTATCAATATATATGTTAAACAGTCATGGTAACAACACATAGCCCTATCATACTCCAACACGATTTCACACGTCACTCAATTGACAGTTAATCCTTACACGATAACTTGTACCACATAAAACTACTGGGGGCACGCAATATATTTTGCTCCACCCTTTTTTCTTAGCTAAATAATAGGCCATGGGGCTGAAATGTCTTTTGGGTCGTAAGTTTGAATTTTCTGCGCTTCATATAACCAGATTTTCCAGTCTGAATCTCCCCTCCTTATATAAAACCGCTTTTAAACGCCCTTGTATAAAACCGATGGTTAACGCAGTTTCGAAAATGGCGTCTGACAGTGATGTGCGTCGTAAACAGAGAGCTGTTATCCAGTTCTTAACCGCAGAGAAGGAAACAGTTGGAAATATTCACAAACGTCTACAAAACGTTTACGGAGATGCTGTTGTTGATCAAAGCACAGTTGGACGCTGGTCTAAACGTGTGAGCTCATCGGAGAGAGGGAGAGCCAGCCTCGATGATGAGCCACGCGGCGGTCGCCCGGCATCGGCTGTCACATCTCACACTGTGCAACGTGCTAACAGCATCATTCGATCAAATCGGCGCGTCACATACAAGGAGCTACCACTGGAGCTAGGAATTAGTGAAGGAAGTGTGAATACGATAATTCGGCAACTGAGATACTCAAAAGTGTGTTCACGGTTTGTTCCTCGCGAACTGACTGTAGATCACAAAGTCTAAAGAAAAGAAATTGTTTCTGAGTCGTTGGTTTCGATACGAGACAGAAGGGGATGACTTCCTTTCACGAATTGTGACGGGATGAGACTTGGGTACACCACTTTGAACTTGAAACAAAACGCCAATCCATGGAGTGGCATCACGCAGACTCCCCACACAAGAAAAAGTTCAAAATGGCTCCCTCTACAGGAAAGGTTATGGTCACCATCTTCTGGGACATGAAAGGGGTGATTCTGGTGGACATTATGAAAAAAGGACAAACAATCAACTCAGGGGCATATATTGCTACCCTACAGAGACTCCAGAGACGTATAAAGCGAGTTCGATCGGAGAGAAAACTGGAAGACATCCTTCTTTTGCACGATAACGCAAGACCACACAACAGTTTGCAAACAAGAGAGGCCATCACAAAAATACGCTTGACTCTGTTACCCGACTCTCCATACAGCCAGGATCTGGCACCTTAGACTTTCATTTGTTTGGGCCAACGAAGGATGCTATTCGTGGAAGAAAGTTTCAGAGTGACGATGAGGTTGTTGAGGAAGTTAAGAGGTGGCTCCAGCGGAACCCAGCGGACTCTTACTATCAAGGAATAAAGGCCCTTGTTTCTTGCTGGAGGAAAGCCGTAGAAAAGGATGGAGACTATGTGGAAAAATAAAAACTTATAAAAAAGGTATGTAACTACTTGTGGACAAAATTTCTGGAACTTACGAGGAAACTTAGAAAGAAAAAAAAAAGGTAGGGCAAAATATATTGAGTGGTCCTGTACATAAACATCTTGAAAGCCACATTTGGTCATCTAAAAAAATTATCGGGGATAAAGAGCCGCAGATATAAATATACCAGTTTTTTATTGTTTTATAATTATAATGAGATAAACAGACATATAAGGGCTAGCGATAAAATATAGTTAAATTAATATAAGAACCTTATTTGTCTTGCATTAATGATAATAAAAAATAAAAAATAAATACTGATAATAAAGATGATATATTAGCAATAATATTAATATTTTAAATAGACATACTCTATTGTATTATCCATACGTGTTTCATTTAATATTTTTCAAACTTTATTATTAGTGAAGTATTTGATATATATTTATAATTTAAGAGCCATAAGAATGGGTCTTCGGAGCCGCAGGTTGCCGACCTTTGTTTTAAACACTTGGCACAAGACACAGCTATTAATTTTATCATCATACGTATTTTTTAGGGTGGCCCTTATATAGAGTACAAAAATTTTTTTTTTAATTTTTATGATTGCAACCTTCAGAGTAGTTCGAATTGGTGTAAATACACTGCATATAAATTTTGAAACATCTATTCCAACACTTTGAGGTAGCTCAAGCAACATGAAGTTTTAAATATTGATAATACAGGGTGTCCCCCAAAAAAAAACTATATAGCTATAAATATTATATAGTTTTTTTGGGGACACCCTGTATATAACTATAATGAATACACATGAAAAACGAAACTTATACAGACATAGAAAGAGTTTTTTCAAGCTATCTGGGAAGAAACGGCGGTGTTTGTTGACAATTTGTAGAAGAAACTGTAACTTCTTCATCCTTCGTCAGATGACTGCTGTATTCTTGAATGAGAGCAACCGCTCTCTCTACATAGTCATTCACAACGTTGGTGGCTCTCACCTTCTCTTTCGCTCGTTTGTACTCCTCCAGTTCGCTCCAGGTTGTTGGATCTTCCTTGAGAGAGTGTTCCGATAGATTAAACTTTGTGAATAGAGTGCGGGATCTGTCTGTGACGAAATCCTGTAGTGACTCATCTCCGAAAGTTTTCAGATCAACTTGAACTTTTTTGGGGGGTGCTTCATCGTCCTCCGCACTACTGTTAGCATTCAGCGCGTGAATCATCTGAATCTTTGTCGAAGCTGAGGTCTTGTCATCAAAAAAGGCCAGAGCAACCAATTCTTCCGAAAGGTACTAGAGATGGTGGACATTTTGGCCGAGGCGACTTGTGAAATGCCTGGATGTATTGACGAGTAACCCAGCAAATCTTTTAGGAACTGAAGATCATTTGCTGGAGCACAGGGTGCGCTGGGACAAGTGTATTCAATCGTCAGCCAGACTCTGTATTCAATCGTCAGCCAGACTCTGTACTGAACGGACGCATTTCCTGAGCTCTCTGATTTTGCATCTACTTTTGTATATTGCTGAGAATTTTATTTTGGATAGTTTTTGAATTTTATATACTTGCGTTTAAATTTACATTGTTATAGTTAAGTAACTGAATATTAGTGGTTTTTAGCGATTTAGAAGTTTTCATAGCGTGCCGGCTTAATTTAACTTATACCTGTGACGGTTTAAATTTTTAACTCCGCGATGCCGTCGCAGAAAGCGTCGTGTGTTAGGTGTAGGGTTAACCGGTGGTATTCGGAATTTAAGGATTATAACGGCGGTCCAGTGGCGATTACCGATAGATCAGTTTGTTTCTTTTGCGAGTTCATGGAGGAATTAGTGGACATAAAACGCAGTGTACGTGAGGTAGCGAATAGACTTGCAACGCTTGATGATGGCAGGGTTAGGGCTACGGTTGACGGAAGCCGAACCAATATTAACGTTGAAGACGTTAGTAATTTGAAGGGTGAGGTGCGTAACTTAGTTTCTAGTTTAGGTAGCTTGTCGGGAAGGTTAGATAGAGTTGAGGAAGAGGTTAAGGTTAGTCCGAGAGTAGTAGATAGCGAGGGATTTAGAGAGGTTAAGGGTGGAGCTAGGCCGCGTACGTTAGGTGATAGGAATCCCCCCCCCCTATCGAGGTTTCGAACCCTTTCGCCCATTTGGAAAGGGACGGAATGAGGGGGAAACTATTTTAATTGGGGATTCTTTAGTGCGCCACATGGACAAAGAATTCGTTAAACGGAATCCAACCAAGAGGAGGAGGGTCTGTCTCCCAGGGGCCAGGGTTGACAGAGTTAGAGACGAAGTGGATAGGGTTGACGTTGCTTCCCGTCACTCAATGTTGGTGACGATGGTAGGAGGCAACGACTCGTATAGGCCCGATACGAGAGTGCCTGACCTTTTGGAGAGATATAGGGGGTTAATTAGGTCCCTGAAGGCGAGGTCAGATAGGTCTTTAGTTCTAGGTATTACCCCTAGGCACGGGTTGGGTCTTAGAATTACGTCCAAAACATATTTTTGAATAACAAATTAGAAGAGATTTGTGCTGAGGAAAATGTACCTTCGTAAAGCTGTGGTCCGAATTCAATGATCCTAGCCTTTTTATAAAAGATGGGGGTGCATTTTAATGAAATAGGTAATGCTAGGCTAGGTAGGTTAATAGACGAAAGCGTGCGAAAGCTGTATAGGTCGAAGCCTTCTTTAAACGTTGTGGGTCCGGGAAACGCGGGCCCGACGTGATAAATAGTTTAAAACGCGGGCCCGTGGTAAAAAATAACTTAAACGTTTTTTATTGCAACGCGCGTAGTATTAGAAATAAATTAAATGAATTTAAGGCGGTAATTTATTCCGGCAACTATGATATAGTTGCTATCACTGAAACTTGGTTAAATACCGTGACTCGGGACTTGTTGGGGGAACTTGAGATACCGGGTTTTAAACTCTTTACTAATGATAGGTTACATAGATTTGGAGGCGGCGTTTTGCTGTACATTCGTAATTCCCTTAGGGCTATCGAGGTTGTTAGATTTTCCGGCAGCAATTAATGCGATCTGTCTTGAAGTTAGGGCGCGTAGTATTAGTTTTATTTTTGTTGTTGTTTATAGACCTCCCGTTCAACCCCTCGATATAGATACTAGATTTTACTCACTTCTTGGTAATTTTATTGACAATCGGAATAGTATAATTGTCGGAGACTTTAACTGCCCTAATGTTAATTACGAGAATTTTACGGGTAATGAAGAGGGTTTGAGATTGGTTGAGTTTATGGACGATAACATTTTACGACAGATAGTTACCGAACCAACGCGCGGTGATAATATTTTAGATTTGGTGATGACGAACGGCGAGAATATAGTCGAAGGTTTAGAAGTAGGCGAGAGTTTAGGATGTAGCGATCATCAAATTCTTAGGTTTAAGTTATTGATAGAAAACACCCAGGATAGTAACGTAATAGAAGTCCCTTATTTTCGTAGGGCTAATTTTGATAGTTTCGCGGATAGGATGAGAGTAGTGGACTGGGATAACTTATTTATGGGTAATGACACAAATTTGCGTTGGGTGGCGTTTAAAGAAAGTTTTAGGAATATTGAAAGGGAGTTTATTCATCGTAGGCCCAAGCGCGCTAGTAATCGTGGTAGATAGTAACGTAATAGAAGTCCCTTATTTTCGTAGGGCTAATTTTGATAGTTTCGCGGATAGGATGAGAGTAGTGGACTGGGATAACTTATTTATGGGTAATGACACAAATTTGCGTTGGGTGGCGTTTAAAGAAAGTTTTAGGAATATTGAAAGGGAGTTTATTCCTCGTAGGCCCAAGCGCGCTAGTAATCGTGGTAGACCGAAGTGGTGGAGTAGGGAAATAGGAGAGTTTATAAACGAGCGTAATAGAGCGTATAGACTTAGTAAGCGTAATGGCCAGGTAGCTAACTTTAATAGATATATCGAGCTTAGACGTCAGGTTAAAAGATCAGTTAGGAATGCCAAGCGTAATTTAGAGATACTTATAGCTGCGGATAGTAAACATAATCCAAAAAGTTTTTTGAATACGTTAATAATCGTAAGCCAGTAAAAAATAACATAGGCCCTCTAGTGGATGTTAATGGCACTTTGGCTTCTGACGCTCAGGCGATGGCGGGTATTTTCAATAACTTTTTTGCGACAGTTTTTACCGTAGAAGACGTAAATAATGTCCCCGACGTGGATGATATCGTTCCATTTAGTAGCGAGACTATTTTGGATGAAATAACTGTTTACGAGGCTGAGATTGCGCATTATATCGATAGGCTAAAAGTTAGCAAGGCTCCAGGCCCTGACGCTTTTTATCCCAGACATTTGAAAGATTTGAAAGAAGTTATCGTAGGCCCCTTAACGAAGATCTTTAATCAGTCACTCGAAACGGGGATTATTCCTGAAGACTTTAAATTAGCTAACGTCACGCCCATTTTTAAAAAAGGCGACCGCGCGGTAGCTAGCAATTATAGGCCCATTAGCTTAACGTCAATTGTAGGTAAACTTTTGGAATCCGTAGTTAGGGATCGTATTATCGATCACTTAGAAAGTAGAGATTTGATTAATAGTAGTCAGCATGGGTTTCGACGCCAGTTCCGCATAGGAGACTAATTGCGAAGGTTAAAGCGCACGGTATACGCGGTCAGGTAGCTAACTGGTTAGAAGAATGGCTTCGTGCTAGGAGACAGAGGGTCGTAGTTAATGGTAGTGAATCAGGGTGGTTAGATGTAGGTAGCGGTGTCCCACAGGGTTCAGTGTTAGGCCCATTGCTATTCGTAATTTACATTAACGACATAGATGTAGGATTGACTAGTAACGTGTCAAAATTCGCGGACGATACTAAAATAGGCGGTAAGGTTGTTAACGAGGACGATAGAAATAGGATTCAAGACGATGTAAATAGGATTATGGAGTGGACAGATAAATGGCAGATGCAATTTAACGTAGACAAATGTAAAGTTTTGCATATAGGTTCTCGCAACAATAATTACGCGTATACGATGGATGATAGAGAGTTAGCGAGCGTTGACGAGGAAGTAGATTTAGGCGTACGCGTATCTAAGGATTTAAAGGTTAGGAACCAGTGCCTGGAGTCTTGCGCAAAAGCTAATAGGATGTTAGGCTTCATAGCGCGTAATTTCGAATTTAAATCGAAGGATATTATATTGCCCCTTTACAAGTCCCTAGTCAGGCCTCATTTGGAATATGCAGTTCAGTTTTGGTGCCCGTACTTGCGTGAGGATATTGATAGGTTAGAAAGGGTTCAGCGTCGTGCCACGAAACTTATTTCGTCATTGCGCAATAAGCCTTATGAAGATAGGATTAATGAGTTAGACCTGTATTCACTCGAAACTAGGAGATTAAGGGGGGAGCTTATTGAAGTTTTCAAAATCGTTAATATCATCGATAACGTAAATTTTGACAAATTGTTCACTTTTGATAATAGTAATACTCGCAATAACGGATTTAAGTTGCGTGGCAGGCGTTTTATTACTAATATCGCTAAAAACTTCTTTACGTTAAAGTAATTGATAAATGGAATAATCTTCCCGCGTCAGTCGTTCATTCTACCAGCGTTAATATGTTTAAGAACCGTCTTGACAGATATTTTAAAGGTATTAACTTTGTTTAATTTAAAAAAAAAAGTTAGCAACAGAAGCTCTGGTGGTGGTGCTCGAGGATGAGTCTGTTGACGATGAATGCCAGCTTGTGACATGCCAGCGTGTGATGCCAGCAATAAAATTATTAAAAAAAAAATTAGACTAACACGAATGTAGATGTAGCTCATAGCGTAAACTAACCCACTTTTTGTTTAACTTACCTACTTTTTTACATGTCTAACTCTTTTCTTGCATGTTTGTAGTTTGCATGGTATGACAGTGAGTTAAGACTGTGTTTGCATGGTTTGTAAGCGTTCTTATTTTACTTCTTTTTATCTTTCACCCCTCTCCTATTCTCTCCGACTATTTTTCTGACTTGTCGGCAGTGGCCGGCGGATGATGATGGTGAGACACTTTTCCTCTTTTTCTGAATGAATGTTAACCCATGAGTGATAGGTGTTGCTCTTACTTAACCCCTTATTCTCTTCTCTTCTCTTAACCCGCTACTCTTTCCTTTCTCTCGGGCTAACCTTAGAGAGGATCTTAGGGTCTTTGTTAGCCTTAGCTTCTGTAGATCTGTAGATCTTTCTCCTCGCGAGAAAAGGGGTGGAATTGGGCACGAAACATCCATACTTTCAGATTGTAGATGACTTTTGACATCCAACGGGCATGGTGCATGGACCCTGGAGTCATAAAACGGGTGCCTTTTGCTGGCACTGCTCCAAGGAAGATGCTTGCCAGCTCCAGCAGCTCTCTATAATCGTCTCTCGGTTGAGCTTCAGAAAGCTGTGAGTTGATGAATATCAAAAGCGCCTCTTTCTCCTCTGAGAGAGATTGGCATATGAAGGGCTCGGTGAAACCGTTCTGGAAATTTTGTTTGTCAAGACATTGCCACTTAGCTGCAAATCGTTTGAAGAGGGGTACTTCGGGCGCACTCGACTCTCCCATACAACGTTTGAAAACCGCTGCTATTACAAGCTCGTAAATATGGTGACGGCAGGCGAAGAAGAGAAGGTTGCGTCCGAGATTCTGCTCAATCAAGATACAAGCGCCATTTATTCTTCCTATGTTCGAGCTAGTTGTGTCGAAACTTATACCTTCAACTTTTTCTTCTATTCCCCACTTTCTGAGTGCATTACGGACTGCAGTAGACTGAGTTTGTCCAGTTGCAGAAGGTAGTTTCGCCACTGCTAGTAATTGAGAGATACCGCTTCCTGAGACGAGAACTGGCAGACGATCAGAACACTCTTTTCCAGTAATATTGGGCAGTATTTTTCCGTCACAGTGCACTACGAGAGGACCTTCCGCCTGAAAAGTTTCTTTGAGTAGATGAAACATTGTCGCTCGGTGTTGTTGACGAGAACGCTGAATTGTCTGCCGGTTGAGTGTCAAATCTGTGACATCATGGCCCAGGCTCTTAGCTGTTTCAATCATTACCATTGTTGCCTTTCTGTCATAGAGTTTGGTACGGTCGAGAACAGCAGATAAGGTTGAGGTAATGACCATCTTTCGACCACGCTGATGAGGCTGATCGCTCGTGCTAGGTCCTAGCTCAGCAGTCCACTCAGGCTCTCCGGGTTTGACTTCAGGATCTGATTCACTGCTTGATGAAGCCTTCATTACTTTAGTAGACGCCTTCGTCTGTGAAAGGAAAAGAAGGACCAGATTAGTTCTGTGCCTTTATGAAGTAAAATCAGCAGTAAATAAATTATAGAACCTTGAAAATAATGTGTATATATAGAACAGACTAATATAGAACAGAACAGAAAAGAATAATATATATATATATATATTAAAATATACAGAACCATTTAAATAATAAATGACAGTGTTAGATTTTATATAAAGCTAAGCACTAACCCTTGAAGTTTCACGTGTGCGTCTTTGATCCTCTTCCATTTTTCTCTTAGCAGCTCTCTGTTATTTCTTGTGCAGGATGACATCAAACCCAGTCATGCAGCCGCGTCGCCCCTTTTCTCGTTGAGCTATCAAAAATTCACGATCCTTGGGGATAGTAATCCTCTTTAAGGCGTCCGCATGTGCAATGTCGAAGAGATCATCGAACGTACTAATAAACTTCTCTTCATTAGACTTCTGAGTAGCTGATTGCGTCCCTCGTTCTTTTTCAGCAGCCTCCAATTTTCGAACACTTTCTCAAGCTTTTCCTCGCAATGATGTGCTTCTTTGGTCGGTATTCTAGCTTTCTCCCAGAATGGCAGACTTTTCTGAATTACATATGTTGACGCATCTCGTTTAGTTTAGTTTTTTTTATTGTAGCGATAGAGAAAAACACCAAGAGCTTGTCTGATTGATGGTAGGTTGGACCCAATAATTTCAGTAATTTCACTTCCAAGCAGATAAACATCAGTTTTAGAGCGCGTATTTGGACTATACTAGAAGCCATACTTTTTCTGAAATGAAACAAATAGAATTAAATATAATAATAAAATTAAAATTAGTTAAATATAATAAATTAAATATAATTATTTAATTAAATATAAATTAAAATTAATTAAATATAATTAAATATAAATTAATTAAATATAAAATTAAAATTAATTAAATATAATTATTTAAATATAAAATTAAAATTAATTAAATATAATTATTTAATTAAATATAAAATTAAAATTAATTAAATATAATTAAATATAAAATTAATTAAATATAAAATTAAAATTAATTAAATATAATTAAATAAAATTAATTAAATATAAATTAAAATTAATTAAATATATTATTAATTAAATATAAAATTAAAATTAATTAAATATAATTAATATAAATTAATTAAATATAAAATTAAAATTAATTAAATATAATTAATTAAATATAAAATTAAAATTAAATATAATTAATTAAATATAATTATTTAATTAAATATAAAATTAAAATTAATTAAATATAATAAAAATAAATAAATAAATAGGATTTGAGCACATTGAGCTATCTCTAAAAATTCTTCAAATTCTTTCCAATTTCATGTGTCGTAGTTTTACATGGAATCAAACCAATTCAAGGGGGGGTGCAACACAGAAAATTAAAAAATTAAAAAATAAGGGCTACCCTAGCTATTTTTCTGTATACATTATTTTCTTCTTATCGCCTAATTTCTCAGTCTCTGCCAAAACACTTGACCAACACATCCTTTCCCTTCTCGAAAGCCAATTTGTTCATCTCCAACCAAAGGATTTGTACTCCTTTTTTTATTTTCTCTCTCAACACTCTTCCATATACTGTACTTTTCCAGCTCTGCTTAAAAGACTCGTAATGCTCCTTTCATGTTTATACTCAATTCTTTCATACTTATTTCTAACATCGTTACAATTACAACTTTTAGCTTATCACCTGAAATTAACACACTGCTCTCCCACGCTTTTCCAACTTATCTTCCACAACCGTTCAAACACGATTCTACCTCCACCTTCAATCATTCCACTACACCTTCCATTAGTTTCTGCTGACCGTCTCAGTACCCTCAGCAGGACGAAGGACGTAAAACGGAATACCAACCAAACGGAATACCACCAAAGGGTGCTAAAATAAAGAAACAAAAGACCTTTTAAGTTGGGTCTAACTATTCGTGACGAACACGGAAAGTTAGGTCCAACCTATAGGACTTCTACTTCTTAATTTTGGTCCTCTTTTAATAATTTTATTTTATTATTTTTAACTCGAAGATAGAAAAACCGTAACACACTTCCACTAAACTCCACTCGTTGGCTAATTTAACAAGGAAAACATCACTGCAGGTCCTCTTCGTCAAGGTGATTTGATAGATGTTTTACGAATTAAGTTAATAACCCAAAATATAATTATTATCTTGGTGTTATCGTGAAACACTACAAAGATATCAGCTAAAAAAATTAAGTTTTCTTTAATTTAAAAAACTAAAAACTTTAAAAAAAACTTAAAAAAACTAGACCTAACATACCATAGGCCCCCCATATTTTAATAATTTTTATATAAAATAAAAATCGTATTTAAAAAAAAACATTGTTTAATACGGATAAAGGAAAGAGAATTAACATCTAAAATATGGGAAATTTCCTGTTCAATTTCGGGCTTTTGTTTCTCCACAAAAAGGATGAGGATGACGTCATAGCCTGGAGATTCATTAATTAAATAATTTCATTCAGGCTGAACTTATGATTTAATAAATATATATATATATATATATATACACACACACACACACACACACAAAAAAAAAAAAATTACGGTCACCAGGATTCGAACCCACCACCTCTTGAGTAGAAAGTGGAGGCGTGCGTCAGCCACTAGCAAAGTCGTGCGAGTTCATGCATGATATATATATATATAAAGAACTTTGAGCATATGTGTTACTTCCGCAGATAATTTAAAGTGAAATTAATTGTTGGTTGACAATTTGTTTGTCAATCTTTATTTTGTTATTGTTACAAATTAATTTTAATTACTGCAATTATTCTTTTAATTAACATACAAGGATAAAATTGCTGTTAAATTACTCTTAATGTGTTCTTCCATAATTGGTGTGTGTGTGTGTATATATATATATATATATAGATAGAGATAATGTTGAGGGTCGCAGGTCGATCCTAAGTCATCGTTCAAATTTATTATGAAATGATGAACAGTTGAGTGAGCTGCACGCCGCCTGCCCTCGCTGGAAATCGAACCTGGGGCCGATGGATTTGTAGTCAGCGATGCTAACCACTACACTACCGAGCGTATATATATATATATATATATATATATATATAGTACCTTTCCTTTCAACCTTTCAAAGGTTCCGTGCGATGATTTCTCATTTCACGAAGGTCAAGCTTGTCGCCCCTCCTCTCGAGTTGGGCTGGTGAAGTGGTGAGTTAGTTTCTTGTACTCTCCACAGGGCCGAATTTAGGGGATGGCGCACCGGGCAAATGTCCAAGGCCCCACGCCCGATGGGCCCCGCAAATTTCAATTGATTGTCTAAACAGCTTCAACAACTCGAAACAGCCATTTTATTGGTTTTATGGAACACTATTCTCGAACGATTTCAAAAAACGAACGCATCTCTGCAAAAACAAGGAATGTCGTTATACTCAGCCACCCTCTTGCTGAAATCACTACTGCAATTTGTTGAAGATCTCAGATCAAGATTTGACGAATTCGAGGACCAGGGCATCGGAAAGTGTGGTTATCGAGTATACAAGGAATCGACTCAACGCACAAAGAAGAGAAAGCGCCATCATGACGAAATTGGAACTACCGAAGATATGAACCTGACACCAAGAGATTCATTTCGGACCACTGCATTTCTACCGATAATTGATAAAATGTGTACCACTCTGAACACTCGACTAGAAGCGTACGCTGTCCTGCAGAAAAGATTTGGATTTTTGTATTTCCTTCTAGTCCTGGACATCGACAGTCTTCGACGGTCAGCTGAACATCTAGTAGAATGCTATCCAGCTGATCTGGAGAAAGAGCTGGTAACAGAAGTTGTGCAGTTCGCTGCCCTAATGAAACTCACCGAAAGTAAAACAGAACCCCAGACGGAACGTGAAGACATGTGCAACAGATTTTATCGGCATATGAACACAAACGAACTGAAAGGAACATTCCCAAACATGGAAATAGCAATGAGAATATACCTGTGTATGTTCGTCACGAACTGTTCTGGTGAACGTTCATTCTCGAAACTGAAACTGATCAAAAATTACCTTCGCTCCACAATGAGCCAGGAGCGCCTTTCGTCCCTGGCGCTGTTGAGGATAGAGCATGAGGTGTTGCAGTCGGTGAGTTTCGAGGACACAATCACGCAGTTTCCCAAACAAAAAGCCAGGAAGCGTCCTATGTAATATTCATTACAAATCTACACTCTATCTACAGTACAGTAAGCTGTACAGTTTAACTGTTTATTAAGTGCATTACAACTGTGTAGCCTACTAGTGTAGCTGTATACACTGTATGTGTACATAGTTAAGTTATAGTCTTTAATATCACATTAATAAGCCGAATGGCTTCCGCATGTGTGTTTTGTGTGTGTTAAAAAAATATATCTGTATGTGCATTACAAAATATTGTCATTCATTAACACACTAAAATAATACATCCCGAGAAATAGTTTGCCCAAGGCCCCGCACACTGTAAATGCGCCCCTGACTCTCCACCTCACATAACCAGGTACGCCCGGCTATCGGGGATTGTTCTGAGCCAGGAATCTAATATTCTTTTGAAGATGTCCACTGCAACACCATTCGTGTTCCTTCGGTCTTTGGGCAGCTGATTAAACAGTTTTGGTCCTCTCACAACAAAACTATTTTCTTTCAGGGTTAAGGATGTTCCCCGTCTCGCCTTTAATTTGGGAACACGACATAGTCTTCCTTTTCTACTTTCCACTGCTGTTTGGGGAGTTACAGGGTTCAGAGTAAGATTAGGGACTAGTTTCTCCATTATTTTTCAAGTGTAAATGATGGTGTATCTCTCTCTGCTCCTTTCCAGTGAATATAGGTTTAGTTCGCGTAACCTTTCCCAGTAATTTAGTTCATTGCATCCCTTGATCTTTGGCTGTGAAGCTTCTCTGAATCCCTTCTAGCTGTCTAATGTCTTCTTTTTTATATGGGGATGTTAAGACCTAGCAGTATTCCAATTTGAGTATGACCAGTGTTTTCAGTAGAGGAATCATTATATTCCTATCCCTTCGTTTAAAGGTTCTCAGTATCTGCCCAGTTATTCTCTTTGCTCTGTTTACTGCTATCTTATTTTGTGTTTCAAATTTCGCATCATCAGTCATTACAACCCCTAAATCTTTTGCTCTAGAATTTCTCTGAATTTCCTCTCCATTTGGGGTATAATATTCCATGGATTTTAGGTCTTCTCTTTTTCCGTACCGTAACAGCTGAAATTTCTCAGTGTTAAACTTCATATTGTTTCTTCCGTCCACTTGTAGATTCTGTTCATGTCGGTTTGTAGAGATCCTATATCTTCTGGGTTTCTTATTTTGCTACTGATCTTTGTGTCATCGGCAAAGGATATTACTGTGCTGTCTGTCTCTGGTAACGTCCTCATCTATGTCAGTTAGCATGATTATGAAGAGTAGTGGAGCTAATACTGTTTCTTGTGGTACTGAGCTGAGGACCTCTGATTCTAATGAAGACACTCCTGGTACTGTAACGACTTGCCGCCGCTCACTAAGAAAATTATATATCCATTTCCCTATTTTTCCTGTTATTCCCATATATATTTCAGTTTATGTATTATGATTCCATTGTGTATATATATATATATATATATATATATATATATATATATATATATATATATATATATATATATATATATATTAATTATATATATAGGGTGGCGCAAAAGGCAGGAACCATAGGCACCTTTTATTAAATTATAATAAATGTTCGAATTTGTGGTCTTCCACTTGGAGACACTTTCTGACGCGTTGAATGCATGATGTCTGAACATTCCTTAACACATTGGTACTGATTTTGGTACACTCAGATGTGATTTTATCCTTTAGAGAACGTATGGTTCTGGGTCGATCAGCATAGACTACCGATTTGAGATGGCCCCACAAGAAAAAGTCAAGAGGCGAGGTCTGGAGACCTAGGTGGCCATTCGACGGGCCCTCGCCGTCCGATCCACTTGCTTGGGAATGTTTCATCTACAAAGCTCCGGACGATGGTTGCGAAATGTGGTGGTGCACCATCCTGCTGAAACCACATCTCCGCCCGTTCTGCCAATGGAATGTCGTCCAGTATGGGCATTAGAAATGTTTGCAACATATGCAGATATGTTTCACCTGTTATATTGCCGTCGAAAAAGTACGGATCAATTAACCGATCCCACCAGAACGCAGCCCACACCATAATTCGTGGATCGAATTGCACATGTCCTTCCTCCATCCAGTGGGGGTTCTCATTGGCCCAATAGCGTGCATTATGCCTATTGACACGACCGCTGAGGTGAAATATCGCTTCGTCGCTGAACATGATCCTTCGTTGAAGCTGTCGATGTTGTAGAAACCACTGGCAGAACTCTACACGACGGTCTGTGTTGTCGTCATCGTGCAGTTCCTGAACGAGTTGGACTTTGTAGGGGTGGAAACGATTTGTTGTAAGAATTCGTTGAATGGATCTTCTGAAGACACCCGTTTCCTGGGATAACTTTCTTAAGGACTTACGTGCGCTATTTTCGAGGTGATTGAGTACTGTTAGTGATGTTGCTGCATCGGTTGGACTTTTTTGGCCGGCCACTACGCGGCCGATCATGAACACTTCCCGTTTCTTTGAGCGTGTGAACAGTTTTCCAAGTGATGCCTGAACAACTGGCGGCCTCTCAGGGTGTTTGCCATTAAAAGCAGGAGCAACTGATCGGTGTGTGTTACCACGCCTGCACACATTAAAACTATCTCTACCCGTTCATCTATTGTCAATTTCTGTGTCATAGTTCAACAACAAATCTGAAAAGAACAAAACACATATTAAACACAAATTATTAAAATGTGCCTATGGTTCCTGACTTTTGCGCCAACCTGTATATATATATAATATATATATATATATATATATATATAATATATATATATATATGTGTGTGTGTGTGTGTGTGTGTGTTTGTGTGTGTAGGAATGATGATGTCTGTTCTGTGTTCGTTTATCACGCCTAAACGTACACTTAAGAAGAACCAGGAAAGGCTTTAGTAACATACTCCCCTCTCCCAGTGCCTCCGTAGGTTTTCTGCCTTTTTTTTTTTTTGTTGCGCCAAAGCGAAAGAGTTATTCTTGTGTATATACAGTATAGGTACCTCCAGGAAAGTCATTTTCCCACTATGTGGGGGTGAGTGTGCCTGAAGGGCCCTGAGCCCCGAGCAGAAACAGAGTGAGCGGCTGGCCCAACCTCACCCGATGCCAGCAGCTGAGAGCCAACTCAGGGCCTCACCGCCTAGAGCATATATATATATATATATATATATATATATATATATATATATTATATATAATACACCATTCTGAGTTCACTCCCATATATATATTATATATATATATATATAATATATATTATTATATATATATTAATATATTATAAACCTTTCAGGACAGACTGTTTGCAGATTAAGTCTTTCACCGAACACAAACGCTTCACTGTTTCGTTTCACAAACCACCATTGCTTCCCCCATACTCTCATTCAGAATACAAGCAGCTCGCAGCATCATTGCCGTATATATTATAGAGGGCCCGTACTAACGAGGCTTCCAGACGTGACTAATCCACGTGAAAAAAGGTTTCATTTATCATATTTCAGTGCTTGTGTCGTTGGTCGCGGCGCTTTGTAGGTGCCGGTGGAGGATTCCTCAGGAGCAAGATGCACCTCAAGTTTATATTTCTTCCCCGAGGCAATACAAATGTACCCGTTCTAATCACATAAACCTTCACATCACCTCAGGCTTACTCTATACAAACTGGACCAAGTGCTCAGAATATTTTCAATTTCAAACTTCTCGTTTATTGTTTGAATGACGGAAGTGATATTGCTTATTTCTATATAATATTCAAGTGCATTCGAGAGAATTGAAACTATAACTAACATAAAATTCATTCCTTAACATCTAACAGAATTCATTCTCTAACATCTAACGTTTATGAGACGAACTACAGGGTGATTCAAAAGTCAGGTTACATAGGGCATTTCTGTTTCTTTGCAGGTAAATGAGTTATGAGATGTTATCGAAGGAGGAGCGCATTGATGTGATATTCCTAGCTGGCTGCACAAGTGCATTGCCGTTAACGGTGGCCATATCGAATATGTGATGTGACTATTGCCTGTATCATTACATAATACAGTATTTCCCTATGTAACCTGACTTTTGAATCACCCTGTATACATGTAAATAATGAGAATAAATTTGTTATTTGCTGTCTATTGAAATTTCTGTAAGGTTAAATATATTATGAAACATATTAAAATAATGAAAGTGTTCAAATGCCTGCCCCCCCCCCCCCCACCCCCCACCCCGAAGTGAAAAAAATGGTATAATATCATCATTGAGGCACTATCATCTTAGGCCTAAATCTAAATCAGTTAAAAAGTAGATAAAAGTTACAGGTAAATAAATATATCAACCAGATAAATATAGCTCGCTTAATTCGCCATGCATAAAGAGGTCCAGTATAACTGTATATATATATACGCACATTAACATATTAACTGTAAACGTTGCCATTGTCATACATAGAGCGAGAATTAAAAAAGGCAAAGAAGCAAAAACACGATGAAGGAGAAGCGACCTTTTACATGCACGAAGGAAGTTAGAATCAACACGTAGAATTGGAACAATTGAAAGATTACCATTCGCGACACTTTATGATCCTTGATGCCTTTGTTGAATGTGTCACATGTCCTAAATAGAGATAACGTCTACGGCGACGTCAGTCTCAGGAGTAGATAGGCGTCAAATGGTGTCGTTAATCCAAAAAGTCCGCGTTAAATGACGTAATCGTTCGAAAAAGAATTGCGTTAAATGGGTCATCTATCGGAGGCAATATGCTCGTTAAATGTCATCAGTTCAGTGAGATTCTGTTCATTGATGTCACAGTTATAAATATTCTTTCGCTAAAAACTTCTTGAATGCTTAAGACTGAAGTTAAGAGGTACGCGTTAAATCATTGTTAAAGGATGCATAGTCAAAAGAGTTACCTCTTTGTAGATGTTATCGTCATACCAAAGAGATACATTTAAAATGTCGTTATCATTCCAAAGAAATACCTAACTGTTAAAGGATGTTATTAGTTAAACAATATCTACTTCTTTGTTAAATGATGTCATCATTCCAAAGAGATACTGAACTAGTGTCATCAGATACTGCTTTGTTAGATGAACTGATCATTCCAAAAAGATACTTTAGAAATGGCATTATCAATCCTATATAAGAGATATTAAACTGTTAAAGGATGTCATCAGTCAAAAGAGATACTTCCTTCTTAGATGAGGTCACCATTCCAAAGAGATACTTTTTGAAATGGAGTTACCACTCTTGAGAGATACTTACTTAACTGTTAAATGATGACCTCAGTCAAAAGTAATACTTCTTCGTTACAGAGGAAGTCATTATCCAAAATAGATACTTTTAAATGAAGTTTCAGTTCTAAAATATACTTAACTGCTAAAGGATGTCATCAGTCAAAAGAGATACGTCTTTGTTACATAAAAAGATCATTCCAAATAGATATAATTTTTAAAATAACATTATCAGTCTTAAGAGATACTTAACTGTTAAAGGATGTCATCAGTCAAAAGAGATAATTCTTTGTTAGATAAGGTTATTATGCAAAAAGATACATGGATGAAGTTATCAGTACAAACAAATATACTTACTCGAAAGGAGACAATCATTGTAAACTATTTAATTACTATTTTTTGTGTGTCGACAATCTATCATACATGGACAATTCTACCTCTGAAAACGAAACAGTTTGGCTTTGACAGTTCTGACACCAGATCAAAGATGATGGTCTGTCGTAGGAATTTTTACGATAAAGTTTTGCTTAAAATTTACATTAATGAGCATCTTTCTGGTTTTTTTTTTCCCCTTTTTTAGGAAGACGTGTGTATATGTATATACATATATATTTGAGCTTATATTTAAATTTCAATCTATAACTTTCCTTCGGCAACATAACCTCTCATTTCACCTGCAGGGGAACAAAAATAAACTACAAGAGTGTATATATATATATATATATATGTATGTGTGTGTGTGTATGTGTGTATGTGTGTGTGTGTGTGTGTGTGTGTATGTGTGTAAAGAAGCGCCGTAAATTTTGTGTTTTTGTACAGTTTTGAGGTTTATGACATTCAGTGGAAGAATTTGGTGAAAAATATAGCAAAATCTCGAATGTGTTAACAATACAAAACACAAACCGGTGCAAATTGCAGGTCATTCATATATTTTATTTTATTTTACTTATGGCACTGAAGTATAATATATATATATATATATATATATATATATATATATATTTCATCCGTAAAATATTTTACAAAATCAGAAACACTGAAGCGTCAGGGTTCAAATTACGAAATACCATGATCGATCTTAAAATGCTATCGGACTTTTCTGAGTGTCTGTGGCCTAAAGCTAGAACTTTAATATTCACCTCAGTCTCTTGTAAATATACGTTCGCAAAGGTGGTAAAAATTTTCCTTCGAGAGAGGAGGCAAATAGCAATAAACAGCCATTTATGCCCACTTCAAAAGGACTCAACCTGAGGACATTTAAACAGCCAATTTCGGGCATCAGGGTATCCTCATGTATCATTCAAATCACACGTCACGGAACTCTCTCTTGACATTTTTCCAAACTTACTAAAAGGGCAGAGTTCGTAATTCTACGTGTATCGGTTTTCATCCTGTATGTGATTATCATCACCGAGCTTATTCAAGCAAGCTTTGATTTCAATCACATTTCCAGATACACATTTTAAAGGCGAGATTAGCTTATAAACTTATTTCTATTATATATATATATATATATATGTGTGTGTGTGTGTGTGTGTGTGTGTGTGTGTGTATATATCTCGGGTCGGCCAAAAAAAAGGGAGACCTCGAACTTTGGCTGTAAAATCCAAAGTTATGGTCAGATTTCAATATTTTTTATTCACACCGACAACTAAGTAAATTTCCTATACGGTGAGCGGATTTCAAAGAACTAATGAAAATTACGGATTTATTGAACATTTCTTTATGCCGCTGGAAATTCTCCATTTACACTACTACAGCATTGTCGGGTCGGCAAAAAACAAAGGGAGACCTTTTAAATCCTTCATACCTCGGCAAATACGGTACATAGAACCATAAAATTTTAGTAAGTTAGTTCTAGGTTATTTTATGGTTTGTATGCCATCTTTAAGCATCTCCTGTTTTATCGATTTTCTCGAGAAGCTTGTCCAAACCTCCTGCAGTTGGCTTACGTTAATTAAAATCGCTTTAATTATCAACTTGAACCTATGATTAGCAAGATTTTTCTGGAATATTCGCCATAAATCCAATTTCTCAGCTAAAATGCTAAAAGATGGCATACAAACCATAAAATTACCTAGTGCTAACATACTAAAATTTCATGGTTCTATGTATCGTATTTGCCGAAATATGAAGGATTTAAAAGGTCCCCATTTTTTTGTTTGCCGACCCGATATATATATACATACTACCAGGAAAAGAAAATTGAAATACCAAGTTGTACAGTATTTCCTTTTTGACAGTATATATATATATACACACACACACACACACACACATATATATATGTGTGTGTGTGTGTGTGTGTGAATATTTTTTCCAAATAAGTGGCTATATATATATATTATATATATATATACACACGTGTATATATATATATATATATATCCTTTTGTTTTATTGAAAAATGGCGCGATTCACAAATAATTAATCATTCAATTGATGTGTTCTCCTTAAAATAATTTCTTTTCCTCCCAAACAATTTTCCCTCTGAATCTTGTCACGTTACAGAACGGAAGTTGCCATCAACCATTCTCCTTCCCAACCCTCCACCCCACCCCTTTTAGGCTACAAAACGAGAAAAACCTGACATTATATATATATATATAAATTGAAAAAAAGTTTAGGTATATATATATATATATATAATATATAATATATATATATATAATATATATATATATATATATGAAAAATTATTTCACGAAAGTGACACGTGAAAAGTATTTATGATGAATAAAACCACGAAGGAAAAAAGAAACACAAATGGGTGCTCAAGCGCTTTCGTCTAATGACATCCTCAGGAACACTGACATTCCTGAGGATGTCATTAGACGAAAGCGCTTGAGCACCCATTTGTGTTTCTTTTTTCCTTCGTGGTTTTATTCATCATCATATATATATATGTCAAATTTCGGTGAAGCCTCAACCTCATGAGACCAACTATTATGAGCATTATAATGAACACAACACCATTATTATGAATGCAAAATAAGTGAAAATAAACATATATTAGCGTGTGTTCTTACGCGAATTTGGGGGTCAATTTTCGTAAAGTTTAGTTGTGAGAGGAATCTAAGACTAGGAATTAACTCTCTCCTTCATCAAATCTCCCAAATGAAGTGGGACGCTGCACAGAGAGGTCGATTTACGGTCGAAACAAAGAAGGGACAAAATAGAGTTCCAAACCTGCTTTCGAGTGACCGCTGTTTATCACTGTCGATCACTGTTAATGTTAACCATCACAAGTGTATTAGTATAATTATGATTATTTATACACACACACACACACACACACACACACACACACACACACACACACACACACTTGGTTACCTTGGTTTTGCTCCCGCCAGAATTGTTCATTCTGACGAAGGTCAAGCTTGTCATTCCACCTTAGACCTGCAGTTTAACGTGGAATTCGAACCACATCCCACCAGTAGCATATATATATATATATATATATATATAATATTATATATATAAACCTTTTTTTGCTTAATCCTGACCTGTATATAAGAAAGGTTCTGTAATTACATAAGTTTTGAGGTTTTTCCCTGGAAAGGACTTTCATAATATTTTCTCAGGAAAAAATCGAGTGTATATATATATATATATATATATATATATATATATATACGTCAACAATAGGAATCCAGTAAAAAGTGTCTTGGGGCGGATGAAAAACTTTAACGCAGAGCTAGTTTCTGAAAACAAGCAAATGGCTACCTTGCTAAACGAATTTTTTACGTCAGTTTTACTATAGAAGATGTAACGAATATCCCTACGGTCATAGACATAATACCTTTGATAATGGTAATACTTTGAATAGTATTGTGGTTAGTGAAAGGGAGGTAATGCACTATATTGCGTAAATCACCGGGGCCGGATTCCATATATCCCGTACAACTAAAAGAATTAAAAGAAAGCATTGTTGTGCCGCTAACAAAGATTTTTAATGCGTCTATTTCTGAGGGGTGCGTACCAGATAATTTCAAGTTAGCAAATGTAAAACTTATCTTTAAGAAAGGCGATAAAGGTGCGGCGGGAAATTATAGGCCAATCAGTTTAACGTCTGTTGTAGGTAAGCTACTAGAATCAATAATTAGGGATCGTATAGTCGAACACTTGGAATTGCATAACTTGGTTAGAAATACGCAGCAAGGTTTTAGGCGAAACAAATCTTGCTTAACTAATCTTTTAGAATTTTTTCAAAGCGTGGTTGAAGTTTACGATAGCCATCGGGCGGTTGATGTAGTGTATTTAGATTTTCAAAAAGCGTTTGACACCGTGCCGCACAAAAGACTCATTGAAAAAACTAAGGCTCATGGAATCAGGGGTGTAGTAATAAATTGGATAGAAGAATGGTTGCGAGGTAGGAAACAGAGGGTGGTCGTTGATGGAGCCGAGTCGTCTTGAGCTAATATAGCGAGCGGCGTTCCTCAGGGTTCTGTATTGGGCCCCTTGCTTTTTTTTTATATATATTAACGATTTAGATGTCGGCCTAGTCAGTACAGTTTCAAAGTTTGCGCACGACACGAAGTTGGGTGGTAGGGCGATTAATGACGAAGATAGAGGTAAAATCCAGAATGATCTGAATAAAATCGTTGATTGGTCAGTCACATGGCAAATGAGATTTAACATCGATAAGTGCAAAATTTTACATATAGGTTCGCGTAACGGTAATTTTGCGTATAGTATGTCAGGGAAGGAGTTAGCAAGCGTAGAGTAGGAAAAAGATTTAGGAGTTATAGTCACTGGTGATTTAAAAGTGGCGAAACAAAGTACAGCAGCGGTCAATAAAGCGAACAAAGTGTTAGGTTTTATAGCTCGGAATTTTGAGTACAAATCGCGCGATATTATTGTTCTTCTTTATAAATCATTAGTTAGACCCCATTTGGAGTACGCGATCGTACGAGGATAGGCTTAAGGAGTTAAAATTGACTACACTCGAGACTAAGAGGCTAAGGGGTGATCTAATCCAGGTTTTTAAAATTATGAATGGGTTCGATAACGTAGATAGAGATAGCTTTTTCGAAATATCTCAATATAATAGGACTAGAAATAACGAGTGTAAGTTGACAAGTAGGAGGTTCGAGACAGCAGTTGCCAAAAACCTTTTTACGCATAGAATAGTAAATAGGTGGAATGGTTTGCCAGTAGAAGTAATGAGTGGCACGTCTATAAACATGTTTAAAAATCGATTAGACGCATATGTTGATACATTGGGTATAGTTAAGGTAGTAAAATTAAGGCTTTGTGGTTCAGAACCCACGTAAAATCGTAGGTCCTCTCCGCCACCACGGAGGACATGCACAATACACAATTACGAACACAGTTATGTAGACCAGCCACGAGTGGATCCTAGGGTCTTTGTTGGTCTGAAACATTATAACATTTTATATATATATATATATATATATATATATATATATATATATATATATGGGTGTTTCAAGTCGACCCGAGAATATGGAAATATGGAACTATGGAATTACTATGACAAATACCAAATACCAAAACAAACTACAAATTCCGCCAATTTCCATATTTCTAGGGTCGACCTGAAACACCCTATATATATATATATATATATAATATCATTCATTTTGTTGTTTGAGTTTCAACGACGGTTCAGGATCGACCTGCGGTCGACCCCTCTGCAGCATCCCGCCTCATTTGCTGGACTTGGTGAAGGAGGGAATTGCTGTCTGATCTCCTCCTGCCCTCGTAGCCAGCCACGCATGGCCTGTCAGGGACTTTGCACAAGAATCTGTCCAGCTGGTTCTTGAAGTTATTCAGGTCGGTGTGCTGGAGATTTTGGAAGGACATTGAAAAGCTTTGGGCCCCGTATTCTGAGGGTATTTTCCATCCTCGTTTTCATGGCCCCCTGTCCCACCGCAGCTGGGACCGTACAAAATCTGCCTCTTCTCTCATTCCAGTTAGTTTCTATTTCATTTCTGAGGTTAGGGACAGAGCCCTCAAGTATTTTCCATATGTTTATTATTGTGTACCGCTCGCGCCTTCTTTCAAGAGAGTAGAGTTCCAGGGATTGTAGTCGAGACCAGTAGTCTTTACCTACCGTTTCCTCTATCTTAGACGTAAAAGTCCTTTGTTTAGCTTCAATGCTCGCAATGTCTCTTTTTCTGTGTGGGCTTGTGAGTACTGAGCAATACTCAATTATTGGTAGGACTAGACTCTTCCATAATTTGAGCATGATGTTTGCTTTTCTGCTGCGGAAGCTCCTCCAAATGATTCCCATTATTTTTCTAGCCGTTGTAATTTTGATGTTATAGTGCTCTCTGAATTCTGCATCCAACGACATTATTACTCCAAGATCCCTGACTTGTGGATTTGATGTTATCTGTTTGGCTTGCGGAGTTTTGTACCCTTTTTCCTGTAGCTCTTTGTTATTACCATATCTTAGAAGTTGGAATTTTTCTTCGTTGAACTTCATATTGTTGTCTTCTGCCCACTGGAATAATGATTCAATGTTGTTTTGTAATTTTCTTATGTCACCTTCGTTCAATATTTTTACATATCTTTGTGTCATCTGCGAAACATGATACAATACTATCCTCAATATCTACATCAATATCCGCAATGATTATTATGAACAGCAAGGGAGCTAATACTGTCCCTTGTGGGACAGAGCTCACGACGTCCGAGACTTCCGATTTAACTCCGTTTACCACCACTCTTTGCGTTCTTTGCGTCAAGAAATTAAATATCCACCTTCCTAGCTTTCCAGTAATTCCTGTATTCTTACGTTTGTGTGCTATGATTTCATGGTCACATTTATCGAAGGCTTTAGCAAAGTCCGTATATATTACATCAATGTTTTGTCCTCGACACAATGTTCCTAATATTTTCTCCTGGTGGTCTAGTAGCTGTGACAGGCATGATCTTCCTGCCCTGAATCCATGTTCATTTGGGTTGTATAAGTCTTTTTCTTGTAGGTAGTAGGTAGTTTTGCTTCTAATTATGTATATTATGTATGTATAAATTAGTAATTTTTTTAGGTTATTTACAAGATTAGTATTAATCTTAGCAGTAAACCTATTCACTACAATCTTTCTATGACTGGCTTGCATTCATACATATATATATATATATATATATATATATAATATATATATATAATATTATATATATATATATATATATATATATATATATATATATATATATATATATATATATATATAATATATATATATATATATATATATATCGGGTCGGCAAAAAAAAAGGGAGACCTCGAACTTTGGCTGTAAAATCCAAAGTTATGGTCAGATTTCGATATTTTTTTCACACCCCACAACTAAGTAAATTTCCTATATGGTGAGCGGATTTCAAAGAAAACTAATGAAAATTAAGGATTTATTGAGCATTTCCTTATGCCACTGGAAATTCTCTATTTACATTACTACTGCATTGTATGTGCAGATAAAAAGTTACAAAGTACTCACATATGGTGCTACCTTGATGTTAAAAAACTGCTCGATATGTTTACCACGAACTTCTACAACCTTTTTCAGTCTAGGACGGAACTCATCTATGGCTTTATTGATTTGTTCTTGTGGTAGCTCATCCCATTTTTCCAGAAGAAGCCGTCGTAAATGAGTGACATTTCTTACTTTGACCCGATAAATTCTCCGTGACAAATTTTCCCAAAAGGTCGTAATCGACAGGATTTAAATGAAGACTATTTGGTGGCCAAATTTAATACCGCTACCTGGTATTCTTTTGATATATCCTGTTTTATCGATTTTCTTGAGAAGCTTGTCCAAACCTCCTGCAGTTGGCTTACGTTAATTAAAATCGCTTTAATTATCAACTTGAACCTATGATTAGCAAGATTTTTCTGGAATATTCGCCATAAATCCAATTTCTCAGCTAAAATGCTAAAAAATGGCATACAAACCATAAAATTACCTATTACTAACATACTAAAATTTCATGGTTCTATGTACCGTATTCGCCGAGATATGAAGGATTTAAAAGGTCTCCCTTTTTTTTGCCGACCCGATATATATATATCAATTGGTAACGTCGTTTCCCTAAAAGCGAAAAATGAAGATACTGACGTCGGGAGTTCGAATCCCGATGATGCTAGTGATGATAATAATAATAATAATAATAAACAGGAATTAGAGCAATGGGCCGCATTAATTGGCCTGAGCAATGTGCCAGTTTCTGGCACTCCTCATTAATAAATAATTATTAATATCTATGACTGTGCATGATTTCGTAACGACACACAAACAGTGTATTGTAATTTATCATTTATTCTCTAAATCTAATAACTTAACGTGAAAACGTCAAAATAACGTTAAAATAACGTTAAAATAACGTTAAAATAACCATAAGTGTAAAATTTACTCCAATTTACCCGGAGCCCTCCAAACTGTACTAACCTACGAGTAATGAAATTTGACTACAGTTCAGTGTATATATATATATATGTATGTATATATGTGTGTGTGTGGTGTGTGTGTGTGTGTGTGAACTTAAATTTCTTGGAATTAAAATAAAGATGATTTTTTATAGCTTAAAACTAAGAATTAATTTTCTAAAAATTTCGAAGAACAGTTTTAAAAAGATATTTTTTTGTTTTGTTCGTGTGTGTGTGTGTGTTGGGGGGGGGGGGGGGGCTGGCAGTCGGGGAATTTATAGCTTATTGTTTTATATAATTATATCGTGCTACATATATATATATATATATAGATAGAGAGAGAGAGAGAATCTTGTTTACGTAAAATTTTATATTGTATAAATTTTAAACTTTGTGTGTGTGTGTGTGTATATATATATATATATATATAGATATACATATAGGGCCTATATATATATATATATATATATATATATATATATATATATTATGTGAACACTTCAAACGTTTCACCCAGTTTGGGTTGAGTTTATGTCAACATTGAGCCAATAAATCGTTTTATCTGTTTAACACAATGTATATTACGATATATATATATATATATATATATATATATATATATATATATATATATATATATATATATATTTTCTTTCTCTTCCTCGCTTACTTTGTCCGTACATGAAACCAAATTGAAGTAAATAAAAGGAGAAATTAAGTGTCAACATTGAGATAAAGTGGAATTTATGCTATACATACAACGTAAGTTTGTCACGTGTAATATTCCCACATTTATTTTGAACACTAAAAAGTTTTCTTGTTTGTTTATTTGTTTATTCGTATAATTGTGTTACTTTCGATACTAAAATGTTGGTTGAACAAAGTTTATGAAGGTAGGTTTTTTTTTCTCTTCAAACTAGGAGAGCGTTTCCATAAGAGAACCATCATCAGTGTACTCCACAAGTAAGGCGTAAGGCGTAAATGTTCTTTTATAATTCTAGGGTACTCAATATATTTTGCCCCACCCTTTTTTCTTAGCTACATAATAGGCCTTGGGGCTGAAATGTCTTTTGGGCCGTACGTTTGAGCTTTCTGCGCTTCACATAATCGGAATTTTCCAGTTTGAATCTCCCCTCCTTGTTAAAACCGCTTTCAAACGCCCTCGTATAAAACCAATGGTTAACGCAGTTTCGAAAATGGCGTCTGACAGTGATGTGCGTCGTAAACAGAGAGCTGTTATCGAGTTCTTAACCGCAGAGAAGGAAACAGTTGAAAATATTCACAAACGTCTACAAAACGTTTACGGAGATGCTGTTGTTGATCGAAGCACAGTTGGACGCTGGTCTAAACGTGTGAGATCATCGGAGAGAGGGAGAGCCAGCCTCGATGATGAGCCACGCAGCGGTCGCCCGGCATCGTCTGTGACATCTCACACTGTGCAACGTACTAACAGCATCATTCGATCAAATCGGCGCGTCACATACAAGGAGCTACCACTGGAGCTAGGAATTAGTGAAGGAAGTGTGAATACGATAATTCAGCAACTGGGATACTCAAAAGTGCGTTCACGGTTTGTTCCTCGCGAACTGACTGAAGATCACAAAGGCCAAAGAAAATAAATTGTTTCTGAGATGTTGGTTCGATACGAGACAAAAGGGGGTGACTTTCTTTCACGAATTGTGACTGGGGATGAGACTTGGGTTCACCACTTTGAATCTGAAACAAAAAGCCAATCCATGGAGTGGCATCACGCAGACTTCCCACGCAAGAAAAAGTTCAAAATGGCTCTCTCTGCAGGAAAGGTTATGACCACCATCTTCTGGGACATGAAAGGGGTGATTCTGGGGGACATTATGAAGAAAGGCCAAACAATCAACTCAGGGGCATGTATTACTACCCTACAGAGACTTCAGAGACGTATAAAGCGAGTTCGATCGGAGAGAAAAATGGAAGACGTCCTTCTTTTGTACGATAACGCGAGACCACACAACAGTTTGCAAACAAGAGGCCATCACAAAAATACGCTTGACTGTGTTACCCCACTCTCCATACATCCCGGATCTGGCACCTTCAGCCTTCCATTTGTTTGGGCCAATGAAGGATGCTATTCGTGGAAGAAAGTTTCAGAGTGACAATGAGGTTGTTGAGAAGTTTAAGAGGTGGCTCCAGCGGAACCCAGCAGACTTTTACCAGCAAGGAACAAAGGCCTTTGTTTCGAGGTGGAGAAAAGCCGTAGAAAAGGATAGAGACTATGTGGAAAAGTAAAAACTTGTAAAAAAGGTATATAACTACTTGTGTACAAAATTTCTGGAACTTACGAGGAAACTTGGAAAGAAAAAAAAGGTGGGGCAAAATATATTGAGTGACCCTCGTATATTATACAATGTTCCGTTGTATACTCGTTCCAAACCTAACCTACAATATACATACATACATACATACATACATACATATCTTATCAAAATCTCATTTCCCAAGGATTTGGGGTGAGAAGGCAGAAAACAACCCGAGTGTAAAGTAGAGAAGTTAGTGAGAAGGAGAAAAGGCAGAAAGTAAAGCATACACACATCCATTTACACAGGTATCATGTGGACCAGCGTTTCCTTTCATGCAAATTTTCTCACCTGAGCTGCGGCATTGCATACGCCTTGCGTCGTGGCGTTTCCAACTCTTGTCAGAAATAAAAGAGATAAGGTCTCGAACTTACGTACCAAACCTACTCCATTGCAACCGATTTGCCAACACTTTTCGTGCATTACCCAGATCAAATCCACGCTTACTCACGCAATCATTCACCATGTTCATCCATCTTCTTCTCGTCCTTCCCCTCCTTCTTCTATCTTCTCAGACACTCTTATACACTCTTTTCACAATTGTCATCCTCCATTCTTTGAACATGTCCAAATCACCTTAACACACACCCTCAATTTTCACTCCCACTGACTTCTGCACACCACATCTTTCCAGACCCACACGTTTTCTTACTATATCAATCCGACGCACTGACGTACACCACACACACACACACACACACACACACACACACACACACACTACAACATCTCTATCAAAATACAAGAGTTTTTCCACAGCATAAACTCCAAAAGCAAAACCATAAAGTTTCTCGGCGTCATATATATATATATATATATATATATATATATATATATATATATATATATATATATATATATATATATATATATTGCCTGGGGTGATATGAATGTATATACGTGTGGTTGAATCGGGTGCATTAATGTCGCCTTGGGGGAGGAAGCACAAACTCGTGGCGCATCTTGTTCCCGATGAATCATGCACCCGGATCTTTTGAGTCCGGAGTGTCTGCAGCGCAAACTAATGATAGAGGCACGTAAATAGTTATAAACTTGACCAAACATTGATTTTGATAACTAAAGATATTGTTGCTTCCGTTGGTGATAATCCGCTAACGGGATCCTCGTCAGTATTTTGACCCTCTTTGTACTTAACGATGATACTGTGAGTTGCTCGTACCCTGAATTGGTGTATGGGCAGAGCGTTGCTTTCTGTGAAACACTGAAACTTCATATCCTCAAACTTGACCTTACTCCGTTGACGTGTCTTAAATGTCAAAAAAAATAAATAAATAAATAAAAAAATATATATATACTGTGTGTGTGTGTGTGTGTGTGTGTGTGTGTGTGTATGTGGGACAACTCAGAATGATCGCCTGAGATAACTTTTGCAGAATACACAGACCTAATTATGTGCATGGAACTAGGAAACTTTTTGGGATAATTAAATCCACTACAATTTGAATAAGAACTAAGCTGGGTCCTACCTGCTTAGTAGATAGCTGGTAAGAGAAGTTATATTTTGGGGCCTCTTTACGAGTGACTCGTTGCCCACGTTGGGTTTCCATCATGAAAAGGAAACACTTTAGTATTTACCATTACTTATTTGGACTACAGTATAGTGGATTTAATTTTCCCAGAAGAGTTCCTTGTTCCACGCACGTCTGTATATATATATATATATATATACCTATATATATATATCGCTTTTTCAACACTGAGCTTTCAGAAGTTTTGAACTGTCTTGAGTGGGCAGGAGGAGAAGTGTTTGTTCAGTGGCTGTAGAAGGTGCTGTAGTAAAGCTGAACAGAACAAATGAAGGCGACAGGCAATTCTCATATCTTGATTGCCCTTATGAACTTCAATTACTTTCATTGTGCCCCTATTAACTCTTTCTCTGTGCGGATATACCCTCTATTATAGCATTTACAATTTGGTTGGTTGTTTTAAATCACTCTTGATGTGTTCATATATGCGTAGGTTCAACTTTAAAGAATGAAGTGTATGTCAAATTTCACTGAAGCAGTTTTTAGTTACTTTGTTGTATATATATATATATATATATATAATATATATATATATATATATATATATATATATATATATTATATATATATACCGGTATATATATATATACTGTGTGGATACCCCATGTCTTCCGTTTTGCCCCATTTCCTCCGCAAAATTTGCGTACTGGGGCGCATATCCTGAACACAGGAATTCCCACGAGGACATCAGAAAGATGTTCAGTAATTGAGCGGATAAATATAATAGCGAGCGGGGAAAGAGAGAGAGAGAGAGAGAGAGAGAGAGAGAGAGAGAGAGAGGGAGAGAGATAATACTTTTATTCCTCATTGTATATATACATCCAGGAAATGCTATGAACGATACAAACCCAAAGTAAAAGTTTGTAAAGCGTTTTTTTTTTTTGTATAATTTGAAGGTTTGATAGGAAGCAAAAAGGGATCTTATTTACGTGTCCTTTCAATGGGAAATAATAGCCTTGATATTGTATGATTGATAAGGTGTAATTGGATTGGTTTTGGATTAAGGATTACACCTGCCTCTTCTTCTTCTCGTTCCTCTCGTTTATCCTTTGAGGATTGCCGTGGGTTATTTCATCTTCGTATTTTCCATTGAAAACATCACTTGAAAGTGACCAGCTCACATTTTTAACAAAGTTAATAATTTTGATGCGTAAACAATGCGTATTAAAGATAAATAAATAAATTTAAAAGCTAATAATTAACTGTTTTACAAAGTTAATTTATTTTTACATTTAGAAAATACGCATTACATACGCTTTAATATTAATTTGCTTACCTTTCAACATATAATGTTAATTATTTTCATTAATTATTCTAAAAAGTTTAATTAATTTTTACAATTGTAATATATATATATATATATGTGGATGAAAAAATCGTGCCCACGTCAGAAACATGATGACTAAATTAGTTGCCATAGAAACGTTACGTATGTATATTGCGTCATGGCATTCGTGGAAATTTGTGCGTAACTATTATATACCCATTGACATTTTAGATACATCGTTTAAAATGTTGTTTCAGAACTAAAGAAATCGTACATACGAAACTATTGTGTAGGTTATAGGTTATATTATGTAGAGGGCGTGGAGGCAGAGAGAACGTAATTAAATCGAACCGGAATTAATTGACTCATACTAACCGTAAATAAACCCGATCTTGAATCGTTTCACTGGAATAATATCGAATCTGAGTTAATTTCGAATTGATCCAATTCACGTACGTCATTATGATATGGGAATTCTATTTTATCTTCACCTAAATTATCCTCTGGATCTCCCGGACTTTACATCTTTACCTCCCGAAATATACGCTTGTTAAAAGGGTTTACTAGAAATAACATTTTTTTATGCAGGGAGGAGGAGCCAGGGGCGAATGGCCTAAAAACGCACCCCCCATAGAAGAAGAGAGCCAAAATCAAGGTCCAGGTCTTCCGAGATGCCTAGACACTCTGCGTTTGGAAGATTGCAGGTCATAGACAGGGGGAAAGAGGGAGTGAGGAAGATTGCTCCAAAGTTCACCGGTTAAGTAGATGAAAGATTGAAAATATCGATTAATCCTTACGTTAGAGAGTTGGACAGAAAAAGACTGACAATGTGTCGAAAGTCTGGTACTGCGTGCTCTCCTTAAAGGAGGAGGCATGCGGTCAGAGAGTTCAGAAGAACAGTGTCCATTATAATGACAATAACAAAGAGAGAGTGAAGCAACATTGCGACAAAGAGAGGGGGATTGAAGACAATCGGTAAGAACCGGGGATTTGATGAGACGAAAAACTTTGATTCCACCCGGTCTGTGTGGGTTGAGCCACCCCACACATGAGAAGTGTACTCCATACATGGGCGGGACAAGTCCCCTGTATAGAGACAGCAACTGAGTGGGGGGTGAAGAAACTGCGGAGCTGGTATACCACACCTAACCCCTTAGAAGCTGTTTTGGAAAGAGAGTATATGTGATCTTTGCAGAAAAGTTCATGAAAAAAAGAACCAAAAGTCATGAAGAGGAAACCCGAGGAATATTCAGAGAAAAGGAATGATTGAGTTCTGTATTGTTGAAGATAAGGGGATAGTCGTGTGGAAATTGTGACAGTAGACAGATGAAGAACTGAGGTTTTGAGGCATTGAAAGCTATAAGGTGTTCTCTGCCCGAATTAAAGATAGCAGAGGTCATGTGTACCATAGCCGCCCTACGTGAAGCATGGAGTGACTCTTAAGAGGGATGTTTTGTGAGCGGGTGGAGAAGTGAAGAGTGGAATCATCGGCATAGAGTGGATACGACAGGAAGTACGACTTAATAGATCACTGATAAATAAAAGGAAAGAGGGTGACAGGACAGAACCCTGAGGAACACACTGTTAATACCTTTAGGAGAAGAACAGTGGCTATCTAAAACCGCAGCTATAGATCGACCAGAAAGGAAATCAGAGATGAAGGCACAAAGAGAAGGATAGAAACCGAAAGAGGGTAGTTTGGAGATTAAAGATTTGTGCCAGACTATCAAAAGCTTTTGACATGTCTAGCGCAATAGAAAAGATTTCACCGAAATCCCGAAAGGAGGATGACCAAGTGTCAGAGAGATATACAAGAAGATCGCCAGTAGAGCGTTCCTTGTGGAACCATACTGACGATCTGAAAGAAGAGTGTGAAAAGAGGTGTTTAAGAATTTTCCTATTAAGGATAGATCAAAAAACTTTGGAAAGACAAGAAATCAAAATCAATTGGACGATAGTTGGAGGATTGGGAGAGGTCGATCTTCTTTGGGACAGGCTGAATGAAAGCGAACTTCTAGCAAGAAAAAGTACCAGAAGAAAGGCAAAGACGGAAGAGTTTGCCTACGCAGGATGTCAGCATAGAAGCACAGTCCTTAAGAACAACAGGAAGGATACCATCGAGACCGCACGCCTTCCTAGAGTTGAGCCCAGATAGGGCAGAAAAAACATCTTTAAAAGAGATTCTAATTTCTGACATAATTAAGTCAGAGGGAGGAGGAGATTGAGGAACAACACCGAAGCGTTCATGGTTGAGTTGGAGACGAAAGTTTGAGCGAAGAGTTCAGCTTTGTCAGAAGAAGAGACGGCAACTGAGCCGTCTGAGTGGAAAAGATGAGGGAAAGAAGAAGAAGTAAAGTTGTTGGATAGATTCTTAACTAGATGCAAGAAAGAGCGAGAAGAATTAGAATTGGTTAGGTTTTCACATTTTTGTGGGATGAAGGAATTTTTGACGAGTCGAAGGACAGATTTTGCGCGGTTACGGGCAGAAACATAAGCAGAGTGAAAGTCAGGAGTTGGATGGCGATGGTACCTTCTGAAAGCCTCCTCTCTGTTGCCGATAGCATTAGAACAAGTAAAGTTAAACTAAGGTTTTTTACATCGGTAGTAGCAATAGAATATGGAATATACACCACCATGCCCGAGAGAATCACCTCCGTGATGGGCTCAACACACTCGGAAGGGCTCCTGCCAAGGAAGCAGTAATCATTCCATGGGAAATCACAGAAGTCCTATCGCTCCTATTGGAGCGATAGGACAGGAAACAGATATAAGATTGTGGTCGGACGAGCCCAATGGAGAAAAAGTTTGATAGAGTAAGAAGAAGGATAAGAGGTGAGAAATAAATCCAGAATGTTGTGCTTATCTCCAACAAGTTAGGTCACTGCGTACATAATTATGCGCAACATCCACCTTTGGAATGAAAGTGAGCCAGCCCCGCTGCCCGGGTCTACGTTCCCGGTATCAGCAGCAGGGAAGCCAAAAGTCGGGACATTGATGGTCCCTTCCACAGGGGACTCCGAGGTTCTTGAAGTTGTTGCCATTTTTTTTTAAATTTTGAGAAGATTATGTAGTATGTAAGATGCATGTATATGTAGTGAAGAATAGGAGAGAAATGTGTGTTTGAGAGCATGCTGGACTGCTCACAGGGTAGATGAGACACAGAAAAAGATCAGCTAAGGAGGACAGTGACAAGGGAAACGGAGCTCCAGCACTCCTTGTCTTCTGTCTAACGTCTCCCCACCCTCCGCAGTATTTCCCTGGTAGATTGGTATCTACAATCTCCTGATAACTTAATTCTGTATATGCCATTATTATTTATAATATAAATTTAATTAATATGACCTACGCATGCGCATTACCACTATAATATGTGTACCTTGAAATGATTTTGTACACCTTTTCATAAAGTGTAGATAATAAAATATTACGTGTACATAAATGTAATAATGTAGATAGTATTTCTCCAGATGTTATGTACACAGAGAATAAAGGATATCTTTTCCAAAATGCAAATGCTTTACCATATTCCAAATGACGGCGAACATGCGTGTCACTCCATCGGTGAGTGGTCTTGCAAATGTAAAAAGATACTGCATATAGTACATTGCATAGAATGCATAATAAAGCAGACTGTACGTTAAAAATGTAAATATTCTGACATTTGAATCCTCTGCTGAAATTACTCCTTATAGTAGGCCTATACTGCAAAATAATTTACGTAATACTCCCTAAATCAATCGAACGACAGAGATATGACAAACGTAAAAGTGAATGTCTAGTAATTCTTATTCATGAAAACACCCAATCTATCAGCATTCACGATCAAGCATGGAGAGAGAAAGTATTCGACATCCAACAACGCAAGGTGTGCGGGGAGGCATCATTGGACTGACTGAAGTAAGCCGGATCATCCATGTAAGATGTAGCTCAACGGTTTGAAGTACATAAGAAAACCATGCAGCGTTGGGTTACACGGTCGAATACTTTCTCTTTCTATATTTACTTATTTCTGACGTGGACACGATTTTTATATCAGGTGTATATGTTACAGTCCATGTCTAAAATCAGGCAATTTTTAAATTGACTGAAATTTTAGGCAGTGTCAAATTGTGATATACACAAAACCTAACCTAACCTAACCTAACCTTTCTGGTAATGCTGCATATGCATGCCCACTAGTATTTCCCAATATGTTGCCTAAAAATTCATTAGGTTAGGTAAGGTTAGGTTTGGTTTTGTGTGCATCATATAGGCCTACATACATAATCTTGGTTAACTTTGGTTTTGCTTCCGCCCAAATTGTTCTTTCTGACGAGGGTCAAGCTTGTTGTTCTACCCTGGACCTACAGCTTAACGTGGAATCTGAACCGCGACCCTCCACGGATGATCAGGAATTACAAAGTCTTTGTCCGAACTCGATCTCACAACCTCCCGATCAGCATCACAGCGTCTTAACCACGAAGCCACCCAGGGTACCCATTTATCTACGAACCTATTTTTTCTGGAAGGATGAACAGCTGGGTAAGCTGTACGCCGACTCCTTTCGCCGGGAATCAAACCCCGAGCCGGTGGATTTGTAGTCAGCGGTGCTAACCACTACACGACCGAGGCGCATATATATATATATATATATATATATATATATACTAAAATGCCCGCTGCCCTTGCACAGCAAAAGTCTCCCGAAACACAACTGTCCCCCATGGGTAGGACTGTGAGTGTCGGGTGTATTACAAAAACCTCCCCTGATTATATATAGGATAATATATATATATATATATATATATATATATATATATAATATATATATATATGACCAAAAATAATAATTATATAGAACAATTTTGGATGTACAATTTATCTGTAATCAACATCAGATAAATAAAAATCAGCTTTTAATACAACCTCATATAAATAATTGTTGATTTTGAAATTTTTTTGTTTTTTTATTAATTCTTCATAATTATCCAAATATAAAAAATTGGTCGAAAATTATTTGCCAAGCACGTGACTATAATATTAAATATTTGAAATGAGAATTTTTGGTTTTTAAATTCTCCCCCCATTTTCCATTATTGCCCCCCACCCCACCCCCCGGCCTCCCTAAAGAGAAATAAAAATTAATAATAGCATAAAAATCTTATTTTTTTAAAATATTAAACTGAGAAATAAATAATTTAGGTAATTTTTAATATATATATATGGATCCTATCCGCTTGGTAGATAGCTGGTGATGGAAGCTATAATTTGGAGGTCTCTTTGCGAGTGACCAGTTGCCCACGTTGGGCTTCCATCGTGAAAAAGGAAAAAAAACTATAGTGTTTGTCATTTAGACATTTACCATTACATATTCGGACTATAGTGGATTTAATTTTCCCAGAAGAGTTCCTTGTTCCATGCACGGTCTGTTTGTATCATAAAAGTTTCTCTCTCTCTCTCTCTCTCTCTCTCGATTGGATGACACGATTATAATAAGATGTATTCATATTTATTAAAAGCTTCTTTTTAGGATACAATAAAACAATGACAAAAATGAGTATTACAAATAAATAAGAAATTAAAATGATTTACAAAATGGAAGTTCAAAAGAAGAAATTTAACGAAAGAGAAAAAAATAATGTCTTTTTCACAGCACAAAAAACCACCAAAAATCGGTAATTTTAAACTCGAATTCTTCGTATAAAAGAACTGAAAAATGTCGAATTGTCCAAATTTGACGAGAAACAATTGTTAATTGTCGAATTTGAAAAAGGATGTAAAGGAAGAATGTTTAAGAGTGTGTATATATATATGTATTTTTGCGTTTGTTTCCATTGAATCAATTTCTAGTGGGACTCATGGTATATCGGATTGGAGTGGATAATGGCCAGAGGCAGGAGCGTGACTGTGTGGCTTCGTCGTCTTCTAATCATGTCGCATTCACACCGCAGGAGGTCACGGGTCACGGTCGGAAGTCAACGTTCTGAGGCGCAATATGGTATTGCTTCCGTCCGGTCTTCGGCAACGCAACGTTCCAAAATGCGCCACACAGACGCGAAAGCCTTTTTGGGAAGTTTTCCACCAGTTTTACCAAGTTCTGGAAAGTGTTTGCTGGAAGGCGATGGTGGTGGGAACTTAGAGTAGAGACAGAAGGGGGTGGTGGGAGGGAGGCGAGGAAGGGAAGTGGGGTTGGGGGGGCGGAGATAGGAACTGGAATAAGAGAGAATTTCTGGAAGGGGAAGAAAGTTCTGAGGTGATCGTCGTGTAAAAGGTGTATATGAAAGAGGCTCGTCTTTGAAAGGAGTTGAAACAGATGCAATATACGGTGCGCATTAAGGGTAAAACAATTATTTAGAAGTATGGCGCGATTACTCGCCAGAATGATTGTAACGAAATATGCCTAACCTAACTTTAGAACAAAATAATATTATATTACATTATATTAATCGATTTTAATAGGAATTTTTTTTTAATATCCAAAAATTAAATTTCAAGTTCTTCTTTCAACCCCATTCTACACTGCGTTCCAAATTATTAAGCAGATAACATTTTCTCCAATGTTTTCAAAAGTTTTTCCCCGATTTCAATGAAATTTGTAGCACATAATCACTATATATAGCAGCATTGATAGTATTCATTTCGATAAAATATTTTGATAATTAAAATAATTATTTCATTTTATTGAAAAAATATGTAAAATATTGTGTTCCGAATTATTAAGCAAGCATTCTATTTACGGATCTAAATGGTGAAAATGGTTAAGAAGAAGGATTTAACACTAACTGAGAAAAGAAAAAATAGTGAAGTTAGTCGCTGAAAATATAAAATCTATTGAAATTGCGAAGCAGTTTGGGCAGAGCTTATCGAACTGTAAACAAGTTCGTAGCGGAGGGTACCAAACTGAGGCAGCGAAGTGATAAAGGAGCTATAAGAAAAGTGACAAGGCGGCAGATATCTGTAATCAAGCGCAAACTGCAAAGCATCCATTGTCCTCAAGTAAAGAGGTTTTTGAGCAGGCTGGCATACATAATGTACAAGAACACTTAGATGTGAATCCTCCAAACAATTGGCAAGACGTGTAAACGTACGATTCAGTCACCATTAACACCCAAGTACAAGAAGCAGCGTGTTGAATGGGCGCGTCAGTACGTGAAAACAGATTTTAATACTGTATTGTTAACCGATGAATGAAGAGCAACCCTTGAGGGATCTGATGGTTGGTCAAGAAGTGGATTGCTAAGGGTCAATCTCTACCATGGAATGAGGTTTTCTTTTAGAAAGTTTGTGTAAGACTGGGCATTCATTTTTACACCATCAGGCACTCGTATGGGACAGCTACTTCATTGCCTATCAATCCTGCCCAAAACATGACACTACCTCCACCTTGTTGGCGTCTTAATCTCGATGGTAGAAATTGGCTCTCAGCAATCCATCTTCTTGACCAAACATCAAGGCCCTCAAGGGTTGCTTTTCATTCATCGGTGAACAATACAGCATTAAAATCTGTTTCACGTACTGACGCGCCATTCAACATGCTGCTTCTTGTACCTGGGTGTTATTGGTGACTGATCGTAGGTTTACACGTCTTGCCAATTGTTTGGAAGATTCCACATCGAGATGTTCTTGGTACATTATGTATGCCAGCCTGCTCAAAAACCTCTTTACTTGAGGACAATGGATGCTTTGCAGTTTGCGCTTGATTACAGATATCTGCCGCCTTGTCACTTTTCATGTAGCTCCCTTATCACTTCGCTGCTCAGATTGTACCCTCCGCTACAAACTTGTTTACAGTTCGATAAGCTCTGCCAGATTCCTTCGCAATTTCAATAGATTTTTATTTTCAGCGAGTAACTTGACTATTTTCTTTTCTCAGTTAGTGTTAAATCCTTCTTCTTACCCATTTTCACCATTTAGATCCGTAAATAGAATACTTGCTTAATAATTTGGAACACAATATTTTACATATTTTCAATAAAATGAGATAATTATTTTAGTTATCAAAATATTTTATCTAAATGAATACCATCAATGCTGCTATATATAGTGATTATTTGCTACAAATTTCATTGAAATCGGGGAAAAACCTTTGAAAACATTGAAGAAAATGTAAGCTGCTTAATAATTTGGAACGCAGTGTATATAGGGGTCTCGAACCCTGGTACCCCAATGGCAGTCATCAATATTAACTGCGATTTATTTCTAGTATACACAGCATATACGCACATGCATTCTTCTGAAGATACGAACACAAGCAGTATTATATATATATATAACTGAACTCAGAATGGTCCTCTGAGGTTCTTTCATGATACACACAGACCGTGTATGGAACAAGGAACTCTTCTGAAAAAATTTAGTCCACTATAGTCCGAAGTAATGATAAATAACAAACACTATAGTTTTTCTTCTTCATGATGTTAGCCCGACATGGGCAACTGGTCATTCGCAAAGAGGCTCCAAAAATATATCTTCCCTCACCAGCTATCTGCAAAGCAGATAGGATCCAGCTTTGGGACAGGATCTAGGGGTTACAGCTACACCTAGCCAACTATATCCAGAACCTCAATATAAGCAAAAGACTACTGTATTTTTAGCCAAAAACCAAAACTTAAACCTCAACTGGCAAAATTGAGCGTCCACTTTTCAAGGCACATAACGTCCGTTTCATGATGGGATTGAACTCAGAATGGTCCCCTGGATTTAATTTTCCCAGAAGAGTTCCTTGTTTCATGCGCGGTCTGTGTGTAACTGTGTATCATATATATATATATGATTGATATAGTGATTGAAGTATCAGGAAGCGTTCAATGATGGGTTGGTTATTATAGTTTTTTCATCAGAGTTGTGTGTGTAATTTTTATCTGTGGCGTATCCCGAACGGTGAAAATAAAATTGTTATATATATATATATATATATATATATATATATATATATATATATATATATATATATATATATATATATATATATATATATAATTTTTTTGTTAATATACGAAATTGATGAAATTCCCTAATACCTTTTAGGTCATTTAAATATTTATAATAAGTGATAATTATTATTATAATTATCATTATTATTATTATCATTATTATTATCATCATTATTATCATCATTATTAATTATTATTAAAACAGTGTTTACATAAATTTTAACAAGTAAAAAATAATTCTATATACTATATAGAGACGTATAATTCAATTTATTTAATAAAAATAAGAACTTAATTATATATATATATATGAAGCAAGACTGCTGCCACCAGTATCCTGAGTAGGACTCGCGAGCTCGACTATCACATAACAACAGAATAAAAGTTAATACAACCTGTCGTATATTGAAACAACATAGGAAACGTTTACTGTTCTCGCGTCAAGAGGTGTTTACGATGTTAACCCTCCCGCACTCGAGGCGTGTACTTAATTCAAATTTTTTTGGTATAGCACTGGTATCGCATAGATTAATACCCATGCGTGTACTATTATACCCCCCCCCCACAAGTGTTATATCAGAAGAATTTCAATTAAATTACTATCTTAAAACAATTCTGGACACGAAAGCGTAAAGTGTTTCTTCTGTCGCTCAAATATACGACACGTGTTATCGTATCCCGTCGTAGTGGTGATTGTAGTGCTCACGACTCTTACCAAAGATTCTGGGTTCGAATTCTGATGCAGCATACCCATATTCATTATTCCATATATATATATATATATATTAATTACCTTACAATAACCCTATATATATATATATATATATATATATATAAGGTAACAAGTTTTTAAAACAAACTAATTGAGATTTTTCCTTGTGGGTATATATATAAGGTAACAAGTTTTTAAAACAAACTAATTGAGATTTTTCCTTGTGTGTATATATATATATAAGGTAACAAGTTTTTAAAACAAACTAATTGAGATTTTTCCTTGTGGGTCTATATATATAACCACAAGGAAAAATGATTTTTTTTTTCCTTTTTTTTCCTTGTGGATGTGCATCAATTATGTATTTCACTTTAATTCTGAAATTCATCCCATATATATATATAAAAAATAATTAAAGCAAATTAAGGTCGTAATAAATGTATTTTATTACAGTAACTAAACTACGCTGATGTGCAAACATTGTTTTCAATAATGTAAAATGAGAAAATATTGGAATCTTCAGTATAAAATACGAATAATTTAGAAAAATTGTCTTTTATGAAACATTTTTAAAGCCAAAAACACGACTAAAATCGATAAATAACGAGAAAAACCGACGCTAAAACGGGTTAGAAACAGTCGGCTACATTTCGTGAGAAATTTTTTTACGCGTTTCAAATTAAATGGCTGAAATTCGCGAGAACCAATTTTTTCATTCGTAAAATTTGTTTGTTTTAATCAGGTAAGTCGGCGTGACGTCATCAATATATATATATATACACACATACACGTGTGTGTGTGTGTGTGTGTGTGTGTGTGTGTGTGTGTGTGAATAAAACGGGTGGAGGAAGCTAAGAGTAACTTATAAATTTAAACCTTTGAAAAGGGGCAAATTACTGTAATTTACGAGATTAAAATATATTAAATAAGTCGCCGCTTGTAAATATTTACAGAAAACGGACCAACTCGATGTGTATCATTTGGGCAATATTTGTAAGTTCATAACAATGTGAATTAGAAGCGACCAATGGAGACTTTCTGATCAGAAATTAAACTTTGATGAAGAGTATATATATAGATAGCTCACATTTAGAAAGGAAACCGATTCACACTGATCACATTAAATGAACAGGGTGATGCTTCAATCTTGCTACGTAGCTGATCAGAGAATGATGAAATCACTGTGGCGAAATGTAATCCAGGCAAAGATCAAGTAAAAAACCTTAAGAAGAATTACGAATGTTGTAATTACTGTGAAAAACTGGTCATTTGAAGACCTATAAACACTCACACACAAACACACAACCACACACACACACACACACACACACATATTTTTTAGTGCAATATATATACATATATACATGTATATATGCGTAAATATTGCTGTTTTATTAGGTACATTGGTTGAAGGAGCTACAAGGAATGATTCATATTTACGTAGACGTTATTTGATGTTTAGCATAATAAAACAATCAGCTTGACTTTAATTACATTTTTATGTTCCATAATTACCCTTCCAATTCGTTATTCAGTTTTGTTATATGTATGATTATTATACAGGACGCTCGTGTGTCTAAAAATCCTATATAATAGGTCTGGAATTACGTGCTAAATGCAAATGTCTGGGCATATAATAAAAACATTATCATATATACCCTTTTCGCACACACACACACACACACACACACACATACACACACACACATCATTAACTCTTTAAGAACTCTTTCAACGCCGGAGCACTTTTCAACTATAAATGGAAAATGAAGTCTTTCAAAAGAACTCTTCCTCTGAATTTCTTAATGTGTGTATATATATATATATATATATATATATATATATATATATATATATATATAAATAATGTTGAGAAGCATAAAAGAACTCTTTATTTATCGCATTCCTACATTTGAATCCTTTTCAAAGCATTTTTTAAGCATACACTATTTTAAAGCATTTTTAAGTTACTTTTAAAGGTTCAGAAAAACACTTTTTACATCAGTTCAGAAGAAGCTCGTCCTAAAAATGGCTTCAGCGAAGCATTTTCTTAATTCTCAAAGAATTACTTTTGTTTCTGGGACGGACAAACACACACACACACACACACACACACACACACACACAAACGAAAATCTTCTCTGTTGGGTCCACATCGGCAACTGTGTTTGATCATTTTAAGGTTTTTTTAATTATATTGAGTGAATTATCTCGTCTCTAACCTTAAAGAAAAAGAAGTCATTTTGTTCCCAATTACGTTCACTCTAGAAGCTTAAATGAGCCAATCAAAAAGCTAATCTTTTACTAGAAAAACTAGTTACAACTAGGATTATAAAATTAAAGTGACCTTCGTTTCTTATTTATTCGTTATGCCAAAAGGTTAATTCTAACTTTAATATATATATATATATATATATATAAATATATATATATATATATATATATATATATATATATATATTAATAAAAAAAAATAAATTATTAATATTATATATACACACACACACTCCATATTAGGAATATTACTTGGAAATCATGTTCATAATATTAAATAATGAAAATGATGTTTCATTATAATAAAAAAAAATTATTTATTAATTTAATTATATTTTAAGTCATTATTTATTACGTTTATATTTTTCAGTGACAAGTTATATATATATATACACACACACACCAAGCGTATATTTTGAATATACTGATTTGAATCTTTTTATTGTACGTGTTCTAATTAATATTGTATTAACATATACAGGGTGATTCAGAAGTCACGTTACATAGGGCTTTTCTGTTTCTTTGCAGGTAAATGAGTTATGAGATGTTATCGAAGGAGGAGCGCATTGATGTGATATTCCTAGCTGGCTGCACAAGTGCATTGCCGTTAACGGTGGCCATATCGAACATGTGATGTGACTATTCCCCTGTATCATTACACAATACAGTATTTCCCTATGTAACCTGACTTTTGAATCACCCTGTATAACTAAATTAACATGTTTACTAATCTGAACTCGATTTTATGGTTTAGGTGATGTGCGTGCGCGCGCGCGTGCACGTTGTTGATGAATTCAACAGTAAATGAAGACAAATTATTAATATTAATATTATAATAATTGAAATAAGTTCGAAAGTACTTAGAAAGAATTATTTTCATTGTTAATCAATTAAATTTGACGAGGCGTTGTAAGTCTTCACAAGAATATAAATACCCTGAATGCGATCATTGGTTAGTGTTCGATCAGGGTCATAATTTGCCCCCTCGACCAGACCGTGAGAGCGGAAACTATATACAGCCATTATACCTTCTTAGAGACAGGAGGAAATAGTTTTCCTTTTTTTCACCTGTCCACCTGTCCACCTGTCCACTTTTACCCGTTGTCCAGTACGCAGTGATGATTCTTTAATCCTGTTCTTAATAATAATATGTGGTCTTTATTATAGGGACACGTTATAAAAGGGTATTTTATTTTGTTTTCTCAATTCCGGGGTTCTTAATCCACTTTGATGTAGCTTTTTCTCACCCTCTTATCTCCTCCTGCTCTCTCTCTCTCTCTCTCTCTCTCTCTCTCTCTCTCTCTCTCTCTCTATTTGACTGTTCAGTATTCATATGTTGTTCGAAGACAGGAAAGCAATTATTAGAATGCGCTTTTGAACGTTCTTTACCCAAATACAATCATTCTAACTTCCTTCCTCTGCCACACTTCCTTCTCAATCCTTTAGAATTTACCCGGATTATCCCATCGATGCGGTCGCTAACAAAATTAACATTTCTTTTACGAAATAGTAAATAAACGCTTCATACGATTATGTTAAAATAAAGGGGTGCTCCTAAAAGGAATACCGAGAAAATACTTGGTTATAACAACCAATTACAACCAAATGATCAAACCAACCACGCTTACATCGCATCAACCATTTTGTTACTATGAAAATGATCTTATAATCGCGCGGTTGAGTGAACAATTTGCATTGGTTAGCAAATATTTAACCACGCATTTGGTTGTTCCAAACAATAATTTTTCCGTGCGTATTGGTTAAAATAGAGTGAGGACTTTGGTCGTTGCTCGTAACAGCGAAAGAACGTTTAGGATTTGCTTCGCAGCACGTTTAAATAACTTTAAATATTCAGATACAAAATTTAACTCCCAATTTAACATTTTATTTTTGCTCGTAAAAAAATTAATTTTAATATTTCTCAAACAAAAAGTGTTTCAAAATATTTAAAAAAAAAAATGTTAATTTTTTTTTTTTTTAAAGTTTGAGATAATTTTTGTTTAATTTAAACAAAAAAATTAAGTTGACCAATTATGGTTTACTTTGGAATTAATGTTAATAGTGAAATTAATTTCATGTCTAACAGAATTTCCGGAAATTTCGTACTGGGTGGACGAAAAAAACCTGGACACTTTTGTTTTTCCTACAAATTTCAAACTATTCAAGTTAATACACTCAAATTAGTACAAGATGTAGCCATTAGTATGGTTATCATGCGTTGAAAACCTCAGTTAACTTTCTTTGGCCGTTTCTTAATTATAAAAAATTTAACTTGACGAAATAAACAGCGAGATTTTGTGAAGCTGACTACGCCCTTGGATGTGTTAGATGTTTGCTACAAAACAAGCAATTTGCGCATGCGCACCTAAGACAATGATAAGTAGCCACATGGCGAATTGGTAGGCTAGCAGTGTCAGATTTCTTTAAGAAGTGTTGGCTGATGGAATGTTTTTTCTTATTTTTTTTCTTGTGGTGTTAATTAAAATTCTATCGTAATGGTTTTAAGTAAAGAAGACTTAGCTGTTATAAAGGGGTGTTTTGCCGAGAAGGGATGGAGTGCTAGAAAAATAATTAGGGAATTTCCGGGAAAAAATTGGAAAAGAAGTACAGTACAATACGTAATAAATAAAATTAGACAATCAGGGTCAACTGACAGAAATGTGGCAGCTGTCGTCCGCGTACTGCTCAGACTCGAGAAAACGAAAGGTACGTTGAAGAGGATGCGTTGTCGCAGGAAAATAATCCTGGTACTTATCTTTCGCGGAGAAAAATGGCGAATAATGTAAATATTTCGCGCAATAGTGTCCAAAACATAATGAAAAGTAAAAGAATCAGATCTTTTAAAAGATTGAGTGCCCCCAGAATAACAAAAGAAGCCATGGGGAAAAGGTTAGAAAGGTGTAATTCTTTGTACAGGAAATTTAATTTAGCGGACACTAAACGCATGTTTTTTCAAGATGAGTCCGACTTTAATTAACTGTATCAACAAATCGACAAAACAACCGAGTCAATGCACTAACTTCAAAATCGGAAATCCCGCCAGACCATCTTTATCATCCAATTTCACGATTTTCCAAGGAATTAATGGTATCTTGTGGTGTTTCTTACAATGAAAAAACCAAATTATTCTTTACTGATCCACGGAAAACAAAAATGAACTCGCAAAATTACATTGAACACCTCGGAGAACTTTTACCGGAATGCCAAGACTTGTACCCGAACGAAGATTTTATTTTTGTTCAAGACAATGCTCCATCTCATTCAGACAAGGCAACCCAAGAATTTTCGATGGCGAACATTCCTGAATTCATAAAAAGTGAAGAATGGCCACCAAATTCTCCTGACTTAAATCCTCTGGATTACTTCGTGTGGAATGAGCTGAAGTCATTGGTGTACCATGGTCGCAGGGAACCATTTTCAAACCTGGAAGCGCTTAGACAAAGAATTGAGGTTGTTTGGCCTATGGTTTCCCAAGACAAAATCAAGTCATCCATAGATCAGTGGAAAAGGAGAGTACTGGCCGTAATTCAAGAAAATGGGGGGCCAATACAACATCGATTTCAATAGGGTAAGTTTTATATGCGTTCCATTGAAATTTTTAGCACATGATAACTATACTATTGGCTACATCTTGTACTAATTTGGATGTATTAGCTTGACTAGTTTGAAATTTGTAGAAAAAACAAAAGTGTCCAGGTTTTTTTCGTCCACTCGGTATAAGTTTGTGTACTCTTCACGGATTCGAACCGCTGTAGCTAAAATATTTATTACACACACACAGTGTGTACAGTTTTCTTCTCGTTAAACCACTCAGAGTCAATTAGTGAGAAGGGCCAGGAACTGGTACAGAGCTGAGGCCAACTAATGTGGCCCATTGCTCTAATTCCCGCGTTATTATTACCATTATCATCGGGATTCGAACCCACGACCTTAGTGTATTCACTTTGCTTATAGGGAAACGGTGTTGTCTATTAAATGACGGCCACTGGTACCCCTTAGAGTTACTGAAAAATTGGGTATTTTGGGTTTCTCCTCCATTAAAATTTTGTTAAATATAATCTTTCAGGTCAAATATTTTAGATTTTCACTTAAAAACTTTACAAAAAATAAAAAATGTGTTTTTAAAAAACTAAAACAAGTAATAAAATATTTAAAAAATTAATTATCGATAAACATTTGTAAGGTGTGGAAAATATGCAAAGAAATTTTTTGAAATAAAATAATATAAAATATTT
>JAJOZX010003616.1:0-20000 GCA_023014485.1 Bathynomus jamesi | reverse complement strand
TCGAGCTCGTGTGAGGACTTTATAATTTCCGTAGTGGGTCATGGTTCGAAATCCACGTTAAACTGTAGGTCTAAATTGGAGCAACAAGCTTAACAAATAGATATATGGTTTGCTTCCGCCCGAATTGTTCATTCTGACGAAGGTTAAGCTTTTCACTCCACCTTAGACCTACAATTTAACGTGGAATCCGAACCACGCCCCACCAGCAGCCCAGCGTCTAAGCCACCCAGGGTACCCATTTATCTACCAACCACTTTCTTTATTGTGTGGAAGGATGAATAGCTAGGTTTTGTTGCGCGTCGACTGCCGTCACTGGGTCTCGATCCCGGGGCCGATGAATTCGTAGTCAGCGACACTAATCACCACACCACCTAGGCGCAGGTGTGTGTATATATGTATTATCAGCATTGAAAATTGGTAAAAGTTGTAGTGAAAATCTCTGATTTCAAAATAAAGGAATTTTTTTTTGTTCAAAATTAAAAATAGAACATTTTTTTGTATTTATTTCTATCTAAAATTATTAATATAGAAATTTTAAACACATTTTTTTGCTCATTTTTCTCATTTCTTTTAAGGTTATAAATGTGAATTTTCAATTTTATACGGTTTTAACAAGTTATTCTCCGGTATCTCCTTTGGTATTCTCGGTATGTGCAGTATTTCCGGCATAACTCCGGTATGGAAATGAAACGTAACGCCATCTTCTCAGGAGAAATACCAATCTCGATGCTAAAGCGTACCAACCCCGGTACCTGTAATTATATATATATATACAGAGGTACCTCACAAGCAGCTTCAGTTTCCTTTATCAAAAGATATATATAGGATAAGAGAACCGTTATGAAAAGGTGCGCGGGAGTTATACCCAAACAGGTACTTTCACGTGATCCAATATGAGGGCACTAAAACAGGTGCATGCCCCGATCTTTGTGTACGAGACCCGTAAAACAATTAGATAATTATTTAGTCTCAGAAACATAATTTACTGTATTTTAATACAACATTCATTACGTTTTAGGCTCTCTCTCTCTCTCTCTCTATTATATATGTGTATATATATATTATATATACACAATGAAGCAACCAACAATAGTACAGCAACATCCTTTGCTGACGATAACAAAATTCAGCAGAAGAAATCATAGAAATGCGGAAAAGGTTAAACCCGATAGACGGACAACAAACAAAATCCCGACAGTCGTCGTTCATCGCAAGTTCGCTTATCGCAATTTCGATTAACATAAATCAGTTTTTGTGACAAAAATTCAAATATCACAACGTGTTTCCCATTATCGCAAGAGCCAACGCAAGTAAATATCAAATTCACCAATTCACAAGGTTGGAATATTAGCTAGTTAATTTCTAATGATCTAATGTGAAGCACTAATTATGTGTGGTATTTATTATATTAATATTTATTCGTTAACGTTTTAATGCTTTTACGCATTATTTATTATTAAATGCGTATGTCCCAATGTTCTAATGTTTGGTATCTATTGTGGTACTTCATGTATATTTTTGTGCGTATTATTTCCGAAAAACTATCTCAGGTAACCAAAAATTTCCACTCCGGAACGTTCTTCCCTTAATGCGTGAGTTCGATGAGAAAATGCGTTTCGAATATCGAAATTTCGCTTATCGTAGCCCTTTTTTAGGAAGGCAACTCTTGCGATAAGCGAGGATTGTCTGCGTACGGAAAATGGTCGGAAGACAACAACATGAAATTTAACACCGAAAATTTTCAGCTCTTGAGATTTGAGAGAAATGAGGAACTAAAGTAGATAGAATATATGCACCAGATAGAGAGGAAATTCAGAGAAGCACGAAAGCAAAGATTAGGAGCTATAATGACCGATGATGCGAAATTTGAGACGCAAAATAAGATACCGATACACAAAGCATAAATAATAAAGGGACAGATACCGAGAACCTTTAAAAGAAAGGACATGAAATTAATGACTTCCCTGCTGAAAACACTGAAATATCAAAACTTGAATATTGCTCAGCGATTGACGTCCCCAATATAAAAAGAAATTAATAAACTGGAAAAAATTCAAAGAAATTTCACACCAAAATCATGGGTACACACAGCGGACAGTTTTAGAATGTGAGACCACCAGCCTCACCTCCGTCTGAAGAGTGACCGACGCACGGACATCTACAAGATATATCAACCTGCGTTCAACCTCTGTGAAGCATCCCTCCTAATTTTTTAGGGGATTTTTATGGTACCCATTTGTTTACCACCAAATCGAAGGATGAACAGCTGTGTTGAGTTTCGCGTCAGCTGCCTCACCGGGAACCAAAATTCAAAATTCAAAAATCTTTATTCAAAAACGAATATAAGTGACAGAATTTTACAATTTTGAGATATTTGATATGACATTAATCTATTCACAGGACTCTCATCTAAATATGCCGTTGAAAGCGTGGAAGCTTTTTAAGCAAAATTAATATTTAGTTTTATTTATTACATGAAAATAGTGAAAGTGGCAAATAATAATAATAATAATAATAATAATATTAATAAACACAATATAAAGTTAACAAATTTAAAATAATTTAAATCAAATATAGATGTTTTGTTGTTAGAAATAATTTTTTAAAAATATAAAAATTAATAAATTGTTAAAAACTTAAAAGTACTTTTAATGAAATTAACATATGTTAAACAGTTAATTATAAAATAGGAACTTTATTACTATGGCAAAAATGTCAGTAGTGAACATATACTGTACATCAGTAAGAGCTAATAAAGTGCTTTTTCAGTGATTTGTGAAATACCTTTAGTGATGAAGCCTGCCTGATACGCATGGAAATTGCATTTCATACATCTGCTCCTTTGAAAGAGATGCATTTCCTGCAGTTTCTATTGTATAGAATATATTGACCATATTGACAGCAACAATGAATTTGTATAAAGTCATTTAGTTTTAAAATATTTAACCTCTTTAAACATTCAGGAAATACGACTTTATCTGTTGGCAATATTGGAGAGAGTTCGCGGACATTTTTTATGAGTTACTTCCAAAGGATATTTTATATATTTCTTCGCGTTACCCCATGCTGTAATGTAATATAATAAATATGGATGGCTGAAAGAATAATATAGGATAAGGAGGGCGTTTTGAGGAAGGGTCTTTTTTTAGTTTAAATAATATAAAGAGAATTTTTTATATTTTAGATTTGATATGTTGGACATGACTTTTGAAATTTAGCTTTTCGTCTAAATTAATGCCAAATATTTTGACCTCATTCACCCTCGCGAGAGTAGTATCCCCAATTTTTATTTGACAGTTTGTATTAATATGCTAGCTTCGTGGTCAGTATCGCTAACCTCTACATACCATATAACTGCAAAGATATTTATTTTAAAATTTATTTGTTCGTTCTCCCTCCTCATCTTGTGCGGAACGTTCTTCTACACAAGCGTCGTTCTTTACATATATATATATATATAGAGAATTAATGTGACTTTCTCTTATACATTATGTATCCACATTAGTAACTATAGTGTACACACATAACTAGTTACACATAAAAAACAACTTTATAGAACCTTATAAAAAAAAAAAAACTAGATGCGCACCGCTCAAATCTCAAAGAGAAAATTCGAAGTAAAAAATGTCAATGGACATTTGTACAGTTTTTCTCGCTTTACCTAAAAACATTATCATTATCATCATCATCATCATCATTATTGCTATTTTTACCATTATATTATCATTATCATCATTATTTTTATTATTATTGATTCTTATTTTATATATATATATATGACACGTTTTTTTTTTTTTTGCGAAATCGGTCTTTTCGCAAATTCTCCGGTCAGTTTGCAAAGAAACCAAAACAATAGTAATTTTACAAAATGACCTTAAATGTTTGGTCATTTTGCAAAAAAACACAAAAATCGGTCAATTTGCAAAATCACCAATAATCTTGTCGGTGTATTTGCATAATCTCTTGTTCTAATACTGTAGAACCTTCTAGCTCCTAACCTAACCTAACCTGACCTAACCTAACCACAGTGTCATTGTATTTAGGTTAGGTTAGGTTAGGTTAGGTTAGATTAGGAGCTAGAAGGTTCTACAGTATTAGAACAAGAGATTTTGCAAATACACTGACAAGATTATTGGTGATTTTGCAAATTGACCGATTTTTGTGTTTTTGCAAAATGATCAAACATTTTGTAAATTACTATTGTTTTGGTTTCTTTGCAAACTGACCGGAGAATTTGCAAAGAAACTGATTTCGCAAAAAACCCGTAACATATATATATATATATATATATATATATATATATATATATATATATATATATATATATATATATATATATATGGGATGAATTTCACAATTAAACACGTGAAATGAATGAATGATGCAAACCCACAAGGAAAAAGAAAATGATTCCAAGGCCTTTCGTGTATTTAGAAGTACCCTGACAGGTGTACTTCTGAATACACGAAAGGCCTTGGAATCATTTTTCATATTAATTTTATATTAAATGTTTCAAAGCATCATATGCTACTGAAGCTTACAAATATTCTATGAAGCTTTGTCAAAGAAAATTTCAAAATAGTTTTAATATTTGTTAAATTAACGAATTTTTCTCGTTAATAATTGACTTAGACTCGATCTACAATGATACTGTTTGAGCTTCTTGCTCGTCATCTATCATATAACACATTACACTTCTTTTAAAGAGCTCTAAAGATTAATGCTGATCTTTTAAAATGATGATGAATCAGATGCATTCTTTATGGATCTTTTAGTCATTTTGTAAAAATAAACCGGAAAATGTTTGAGTTTTAATAATTCAGTATTTGGCTTAAATATCAGATTCACGAGAACGAATTTTGCACCCTAGTTAAGTTATTTAGTATTAAATCAGGTTAGGTTAGGTTGGGTTAGGTCAGGTTAGGTCATTATTTTGAACTCTAAACAAACTCATTGTCGTAAATCTTAAATTTTGCCCAGTATTTATTTAAAATTAAAATACCAAACAAACAAACATCGTAAAATTACATGAAAACAGAACAACACTGTTTGTAAAATGTAAAAATAATTTAGTTACCCTTCTGTTTTAAAAACTATATAGTAAACATGTTCCCAAATAACATTTTAATGTACTAATATACTAATCTGGGAATTATTATGTTTTATATAATTATTTGCAGTTTTCCTTTAAAAGTTTTTAAACAAGTTTTGCCACATGTTGGTGGCAGCGGTTCCGTTGTTGATATGTATTGTTACTTTTATTAGGGGATCAACCTATCTTCTTATGGGTTCTTAAATCTTGGGTTCGGATCCCGGAAACTAGAGTGAGGGCGTTTTTTCAACTGAGCACGTTCGGTTTGATCCCGGACATGAAACAGGTCGAACTTGGTTGAGCCCGGGCACCTTTTCTCTTCTTCTTCCCTCCCATTTCATTTTCTCTCTTTTTCTCTATTGTACCCCTTTCTTCTACTTTCTCTATTCTCTTGTTTTACTCTCCATTTTTTGCGAATTGCCAATGATATTTTATTAAAACAATTTATGATTTCTGGCTAAAAAGGATAACTCATCCATCGTGCAAATGTGTTATACCATATTTACACAACTGAGCCAGTATAAACGATATTTATAATTGGACAAGTGGCATGTTTTCCATGTCTCTCGGGCACGATAATATAAAAAAAAATTTCGCACAGAGGCACCAACAAAACAAGCTTACGTTTTCAATGTGAATTCTGTCTTTGTTGATTTGACTGACCATATGACTACACGCTTTAACAAAGAGAATCTTGTCAAGTATATTAAAACTAAAAAGAAACAGAACGATCTTTGTGAATTGCACTTTGTGTATCATGAACAATTTCGCAAAGATGATACACCTCATAACAAAAAAAAAAAAAAAAATCTAGTTGAAATTTAATAAAAATATATCTTTGTAGGATGGTATTTGACAACGTACTCTTTGGTTAAAGTTGATGTTGTCTGATGAGGTTGTTTAGTCTCCTTCGCAATTTGGTTAGGGTAGTAAGCTCTTTGTTAATTTAACGACACACACACACACACACACACACACACACACAGAAAGATAGACAGACAGAGAAAGAGAGAAGTTATACCAAAATCTTTCTTTAATTATTTCTTTGTTAACATATCGTAACACGGTGATAAGTTAACATATGGTTAGCCGAACTTTTACGTTGATAAAATTAATTACATTTAATGTAATTCACCAAAAACTTGCAGCATTACTGCTTGGTTTCTCACAGTTCATATCAACTTTTCTTGAATTTTCTACAACTTTTTAAACCAGCTCAAAATGGCTTCTTTAGAAGCGAAACATCTTCCGTGAACAATTAAGGATCGAATGTAATCCGGTTCAAATCTAAAGTGATAGTTCGCAATTCATTTGTTTCCTGACCTTTGATTACGTACTAATCGATGTCCGATGCAGTGCATGGATTCGCTCAGTCACACAATTGTCGTAATGTTACGAGAAGTCACGAAATATCGGCGTGATTTCGCGTCTTTCTCTCGGTTGGTTTACACGTCAGGCCGATCCGAGGTTTGCTGGATTTCCTGAGCCAAAAACCAAAATTGCTTTGGCCTTGAGAGTTGTGGTTCGCGTGGGAAAAGTCCGTCCATCGCAAAGCTGCCGTCGATTGTCGATGTCTCACGCCGACAAACTCCATCAACAACATCGACGACCATTTCCACTAAAAACAAAGTAAAACAAACTCCATTTTGCAACAACATTGTGGCTTCATTATTTTCCCAATAATATTTCATTGCTTTTGAATAACACAGCTGTGATCGGTGATTTTTTCTCAAGTTATATATACAGCTGAAACTATATTCTTACATATTCCACAAACATGGAATAACCGCATATATATATACACAACACGCAACATTCCGTCACCTTATTTGGATTTAATAAAGGCACTGCACTAATTATCAAAAAAATTTTACGATAAAATATATAGGAAATATTTAAGTATCTTTAATAAAACTCTAAAGCTTTCGAACCAATGTTACAAACTCGTTTGGAAGATGAACCCAGAAAATTGATCGCAAGATTATTTTCTAAAATTTGAACAAAACATTTTGTCTATTTTACTTCGTTTGTATATTTATTAATAATAATAGATACGAAAATTTACTAGTAATGAATTTTTAAATGATAATATTTTTCAGAACTAGTTTTAATTTAAAATACAAAAGTAAATTTAAAAACTTTGAAAGTATTTACGGTGAATAACAACAACTAAAATTGAATGTTTTGTCTCTCTATATTTCAGTTCCGTTCAATCTCTTAATCTCGAACATCTTCATTTAGAATTAAAGTAATTTTTTTTAAAAGTGGCGAATTTTTATGTAAATTTCAACATTTTTTCACAATTCCAAATATGATTTTTTTTCTTACATTGAAAAAGGTATTAAGTTATTATTGTACCCCTGCGGTCAATGTTTTAGAAGTAGTAACGGGTAGATAATACTAGTGGTGTACCGATTAATCGGCATCGGCAGAATCGGCCACTTTTTTCGGTATCGGCAGAATCGGCCACTTTTTCGGCATCGGCCAAATTTAGCCGATTCTCTTACCGATTATTTGAAATTTTTAAATTTTTATTACAAAACAAAATCTATATTTATGGAAAATTGAACATATCAAGAACACTATTTATTATAATTTATTCTCATTTCTAAATATAATTATATAAAAATATTGGCTTACCTGAAGATCAGGGCCCCCAGCCTTCGTTAGTTAGCCTTACTGTATAAGGCTAACTAACGAAAATATCACGACTTAACCTAACCAATCGTAAGGTCAACTGTACGCCCTTGACGAATGGTTATGTTAAGTCGTGATATTTTCGTTAGTTAGCCTTATAAGGCTAACTAAAGAAGGCTGGGGACCCTGATCTTCAGGTGATCCAAAATATTTTACATTCAAGAAAAAGGAAAGCTTAATAAGTTAAGTTGCCCATAAATTTACATTTTCTCTAACTAGCTAATCTCTAAATATTTTAACTATCGTAATCTCCTACTATATATTAACAACAATTCTATATTAAGTACTTTATAATTTATATATTAAACTATCTTATTATGTTAACTTTATTTTAAGTATTTTAATAATTTATAAACCCAAACTGTATATCTATTTTTTTTTATTCAAATTGGCCACCAGGAACTTCAAATTTTAATGAAAAATTTGGAGCAAGTGTAGTTTACATCTCCCTGACGCAGAAGGGAACACAAACTACACGGAGCTATTGAAAAATAAGGACCTCAGCCTTCTTTAGTTAGCTTTATAAGGCTAACTAACGAAAATATCATGACCTAACCTAACCAATCGTCAAGGGCGTACAGTTAACCTAACGATTGGTTAGGTTAAGTCGTGATATTTTCGTTAGTTAGCCTTATAAAGCTAACTAAAGAAGGCTGGGGGTCCCATTCTTCAATAGCTCCAACTACACTAGGTCAAAGTTAGGGAACGTAATCTACACTAGAATCTTTAGGAGACATTTTTTAAATGAATCCATCAAATAAAACGTTAAAACTAACGAAAATATTACGACTTAACCTAACCAATCGTCAATTGGTTAGGTTAAGTCGTAATATTTTCGTTAGTTTTAAGGTTTTATTTGATTAGGTATACGCGGACAAAGTTGGGGAACGTAAACTACACTAGGATAATGTAGGGGAACGTAAACTACACTAGGATAATGTAGGGGAACGTAATCTACACTAGGCATCACAGCGGGACGTAAACTACACTTGCTGCAAAAATTTTGTTATTAATGTTGACATTGTGAAGAAAAAAAATACGTTCAACATCAGGAAAACCAATTACTTTAAATATTGGTATTCAATGTATGAAACTAAAAAAAATTACTTTATCATTTTACTGACTAATAAAACCATTTAACATCATTTTAGCTACAGTATACGAGTAACAAATTCTGGTGCCGTGTATTTGGAGTGAGCGTAGGAAAAGCATTTACAAAAATTTGAAATGTAAAAATATGAAAATTGAAATTTCTCACATTACATTAGTAAAATTTATGAAGGGAATTTAATTTTTTAAATATAGGCAAAGAATCGGCATCGGTATCGGCAGTTTTTCATGAAATCGGCATCGGCTAAATTTTAGAATCGGTACATCACTAGGTAATACCCTCGTTCATGTGAAGGCACCTAACTCTATCAATCAGTCAATCGGTGTTTCGTAAAGAATGTTCAAAACGTAAATATATCTTAATTCTTGTAATAATTTAAATTTTGGGGGATCCAGAAACAAAAAATTGTTTTTCATTTTGAAGTTCTCTTCGTATATTCATATTTAATATAAAAAATTGGTTTTATTTATTCAACGGAATGGGTTCATGTATGTGTAGTCCACATACATCAATTACACTAGGCAACAAAGATTTTGTTACAGAAGACCAAATAGGTGCTCCTAGCTAATGTCGGTATGCTGATTTCAAATCTATAATTAGATTTTTTCTATCACGTCTAGATTTTGTGTAAAATGCAAATCACTTTTAGTAAAATTTTCTACCACGTCCAGATTTTGGTTTTAATCGGCTTAATGCCAGTAATATGAAACTTGCTTTTCAAGGTTAAAGCAATTTTTTTTGCCAACTATATACAAATTCGAACAATTTTGATAAATAAAATTTATCCCGAGTTGGCAACACTGAGTCAAGAGCATAGTAACTGGCAACGGCCCAACGGTCAGTCGCTACGTGACAGTCAAGCAGAACGGTTGTTGAAGCTCTCTGCTGATGAGCAAGTGACAGGTTGTGGTGACTTGTGTTTTTATAGCATTTGTTTTGTACTACGGTGTGTATTTCTTTTTATTTTGCACATCGTAATAATTACTTCCTACGTTTTTTCAGATATTGTATGGTAATTCAAAATGGCATCAAATAGACGTGCTTGTGTAAATCACCCAGACAACTTCTGCTTTGTCTGTGGACAATATACACCTAAGCCACAACGTAGAAACATAACAACAAAGATTAAACTTGCCTACAAGTGTTATTTTGACTGTAAGTTAGGAGACCAACAGAGGGACTGGGCACCACATATTTGCTGTGCACAGTGCAATGCAATGTTAATAGCTTGGATGAATGTAAAAGAAAAGCATGCCGTTCTCAGTCCCCCATGGTTTGGCGTGAGCCGAAAAATCACTTCAATGATTGTTATTTTTGTTTGACAAAGATTGCTGGTTTCACAAAGAAAAACAAATCAAAGATCACGTACCCAAACTGCGAATCAGCAATGAAACCAGTACCACATGAAACAAATCCACCACCAACGATAACAGACAGCAGTTCATCTGAAGATTCTGCTAGTGATATAGAAACAGGGAAAGATGGCATATATGTTCCAGATGCAAATATTTCCCCACATTTGTTAAGTCAAGCGGAGTTAAATGACTTAGTGCGCGATTTGGAATTACCAAAAGAAAAGGCAGAGTTGCTTGGTTCAAGACTTCAAGAATTTAATCTTCTCCAACCAAACACCAAAGTTTCCCATTTCCGCCATCGCCATTTGCAGTTTTCATCATTTTACTTACAGGAAGAAAACGTTTGTTTCTGCCACGATATCAGTGGTCTGATGCAAGGGATTGGCTGTCGCTATGATCCAAAAGAATGGAGACTGTTCATTGACTCTAGTAAAGCTAGCCTTAAAGCTGTATTACTGCACAACGGCAATGAAAACCTTCACTACCTGTAGCACATGCCACTGGCCTTAATGAGACTTATGAATCGATGAAACTGCTGCTAAGACTCATCAAATATAAGGACCACACATGGAATATTTGTGGCGACCTTAAAGTTGTATCATTACTTCTTGGGTTACAGTTGGGCTACACAAAGCATATGTGCTTTTTGTGTCTATGGAACAGCAGAGATGACAAGAACCACTACAAAAAACATGATTGGCCATCTAGAACTGAACATGTTGTTGGTAAATACAATGTGAAACACCCAGCACTTATTGACCCTCAGAAAGTACATCTTCCACCACTTCACATTAAACTTGGCCTTATGAAAAATTTCGTGAAGGGTATGGATCATCAAGGTAGTGGTTTCCAATATTTAAAGGATAAATTCAAAGGAATATTGACAGATGCTAAGCTAGAAGCTGGAGTTTTTCACTGGACCACAGATCCGCAGTGTCATCCACGATTCATCGTTTCCATCTAACCTAAATGAGAATGAACTAGGAGCATGGACATCTTTCGTTGAAGTTGTCAAAAATTTTCTTGGAAACCACAAAGCTGAAAACCACCGTAACTCGTAGAAAACATGCTTAAATCTTATGAAATAATGGGATGCAGAATGTCTTTGAAAATTCATTTTTTACATTCTCATCTAGACTTCTTCCCGGCCAACCTTTGGGCTGTAAGTGACGAGCATGGTGAGCGCTTCCACCAACAGATCTCAGTTATGGAAAACAGATACCAAGGTAATTTCAACCCAATATGATGGGAGATTATTGTTGGTTCCTGCAGAAGGAGAGCTCGTCATCCTACAAGCGACAAAGGAAGAGGACACACCAAAGTTTCACTTAAGAACAGGAATTTGCCTTTCAGTAGTAACAACAAAATACTAACGCGCTTTGGGTGGATGGTTGGGCGCAGGGGTGGTAACTCCGCCAGCGGAATTCCGCTGTCTGTCTTAAGCCAGAAAAAAGGAGGAAAGACATCCCTGTTCACTAATTATTTAAGTATGCTTACATAAAACGTGGCACGGAAAAATAGCTTAGACGGCTTTCGTAATAGAAGCGGGTGAGAAAAAAAATGAAAAATAGGGGTTTTCGGTTACACAAAATCTGGACGTGATAGAGAAATTTTGATATCAGATCTGAAATCAGCATCAGCGCTTTAGTAGGAATCAGTAGTTCACGTGTCTGTAACAAAAAAAAGTTGAAATTTGTTGCCTAGTGTTATTTATGTCGTGTGTTGAATTTGAATATGAATTTTCGGATCACCTGAAGATCAGGGCCCCCAGCCTTCGTTAGTTAGCCTTATAAAGCTAACTAACAAAAATATCACGACTTAACCTAACCAATCGTTAGGTCACCTGTACGCCCTTGACGATTGGTTAGGTTAAGTCGTGATATTTTCGTTAGTTTTAACGAAGATATTTGGTAATTGAGGCTGGGGGCCCTGATCTTCAGGTGATCCAATATCTGAAGTTAATATAAAAAATTCATAAAAAATTATTTTAAAATAGAAATAAGCAACATAATCGTTACTATTGGGCAGCCAATCGAGGGTAGGTCTACGAGATTTTAAAAAGGACCTTGTTCACCAGTCTCGTTTCTGGGGTCCTTAGAGAAGGTAGCTGTTTGGTGCTAAAGAACGTAATTTGTAATTTAAAATTTATTTAACAAAGTCTCCACCATAATCCAGGTGTTAGGTTATTAATTCAGGTTCGCTTTCCCCCGGTATTACTACTGTCCTAATCAAAATAAACCAGTAAATAGTGATAATCGTCGTCATTTCTCACTTCTTCGCTTTTTCCAAGAAAATGTGGGCTGCAAGCTCCATGTCCCAACTGAGAACCGGCCACGTTCTACCCGTCTGCCGTATCATAGGATTTAGAAATCAGTGTAAAATAAGTATAAAGAGTGAAAATAACACAGAGTAAAGAAAAGCAAATAGAAATTAAAAGCGTTTCACGATATTTACCATACCTTTGAAATACAAGTTAGGTCGCGCGACAAAATTCTGAACATACAGGAAGTAGCGTTGATATTTAAAACACCCAATTATATATAAGCTGAATTTGCGCACGCGTATATCAGAAATGGTTGAATTCCGTCATGTGTCGCACACGCAATGGTTCATGTACTTATAAAGTTCCTAAATAATTACTATATACGAGTACAAACCTAATCAAGAACGATTCCATGCCAGTTTCAGAAATGAAAAAGGTGTGCAGTGATAATCTCGTTGAACGTTATTTGGCTCGATTTCCCCCCCCCTCCCCCCTCACCACCACACATTTTTTTTTAAGGGGACTTATTTTACGTGACCTTTTTGAACGAAGGACATTAAAAGGATCAACCTATATATATATAGAGCCGCTTGTCCGACTTATGGCATAGAACATGAAACGTTCATATCTATATGCCAACCATTTGGTGAAAGGGTTCTAAACAACGCCCTACATATAGTTGGTTCTTTAGTTCTTCATCACCAAATACCACATTGACGATTACCTGACGGGTGTTGTATATGTATATAATTAACATGTTAACTCCATGCAGGCAATGAGATAAATTTATCACGATGAAACTGACAAACATGAGGGAATCCCGTGTCGAAATCTTTTATTTTGAAAATGGTGTGAACATATTTTATCTTGTTTTAAATTCTCAGTCAACCAACAGCCTTCAATCACAAATGGTAAAAAAAAATTATCAATAAAAATCAGAATGTCTATGGCGTGTGTATGTGTGTGTGTGTGTGTGTTGGGGAGATAGAGATCCGGTCACCCCTTCAACATGATACGTAATACGACGCAATTGTTTACATCTGAAACAATTGGTTAATCATAAAGGATATGATTGGAATTGTATTGAGTATACGGTCTATAGCCGGGGAACACACCAACGAATGGTCCTATATTCTCCTTATTTAACATCTAACTATACTTCAATAGCCTTAAAATATAAAATAATTGATGTCGTCGTCCATTTAGTTAGTTAACCAGTTAATCAGTTAGTTACTTATTAAATTTACGAGATTTTTTTAAATGATTATTTGTGTGCGATTTTTTCCGCGTCTGTGCGTTTATAGAGAAAATAAAGAGCGTCCCCCTTCTCTGATGCGTTAACATTTGACACTCATTAGTGATAATAATAGCCTAGATCTTATAGTAAACGTAACGCGTAATAAACCTACAACGTAACGCATAATAAACATACCTTTTACTAGCAATAAGCTCCGCCCACAAACACGTCATGAAAATATGGACAAAAGGGGTAATAAAGACATTTTTCACCATGACGTAATTACTAACATTTAAATTCGTTGCATGAGTATCGCGTAACATATAGGACAAAATTCTCCATTTCCCGCAACCACACAGCCCCTCCCCCCACAAAAAAAATGTGCTATAAAAAAGGGAGGTCATTTGAGGGCTTGTTAACATGAAAATGATTTGTAATTTCGGTTGCCGAGATGCCACACACACGACATTCAAGGTCAAAAATTTGCTTCATGTCACGCATAATATTATTAAATCATTGCATCATTTGCTCCAACAAAGAAATAAATAAATACAGTTTTGAAATTATATTTTTGTTTTACTCTTTCTCTATAGTTGCTTAATGTTTCAAAGCTGGAAGATATATATAATATATAGTATAATGGTAGATATTGTAGATATGGTAGATATGAGGAACTTAAACAGGCTGCATATTATGCTCCAGATAGACAGGAAATTCAGAGAAGCACGAAAGCGATCGATTTAGGGTAATAATGACCGATGATGCGAAATTCGAAACACAAATCAGATAGCGATAAACAGAGCAGAAGAGTCGCGGGACAGGTACTAAGAACGTTTCAAAAGAAGGAACAGAGAGTAATGATTCCCCTGCTAAAAACACTGATTATACCAAAATTTACTTGAATATTTCTCAATCTTGACGTCCCCATATAAAAAGGAAGAAACTAATAAACCAGAAGAAACTCAGAAACATTTCACAGCCAAGATTGATGGCTGCAAAGAACTCAACTACTGGAAAGGACTACGTAAACTAAATCTGTACTCCCTGGAAAGAAGAAGAGAGCGGTACACCATAATCTACAAATGGAAAATGATCGGAAAACTGGTACAAAACTTCAAACTAAACCCAATTATCATTCAAACAACACTGGAAAATAGGAAAGGCAGAATGTGTAGTGTTCCCAAATTAAAGGCCCGACAAGAGACCTCTTCAATACTGAAGGAAAATAGCTTGGTTGTCAGGAGGCCAAGACTTTTTAACTATCTTCCAAAGGACCTCAGAAACGTTACAGGGGTCAAAGTTAAAGTCTTCAAGAGAAGACTAGATGCCTGGCTCAGGATGGTACCAATAGACTGATGTACCTGGCTATGTGCAGTGGAGAGCGCAAGAGAGCAACTCGTTCCGCCACCAAACCAGGCCTAGAAGCGGGGCCACCAGCTTGACCTTCGTGTGAAGAGAGACCAACACACGGAACATCAACGAGGTTAACGAGGTGTATATATATATATATATAATGCAAACTCACAACGAAAAACAAAAATTATTCCAAGATCTTTCGTGTATTCAGAAGTACACCTCATCAGGGTATTTCTAAATGCACGAAAGGCCTTGTAATCATTTTTCTTTTTCCTTGTGGATTTGCATCAATCATTCATTTCACGTATTTAATTGCGAAATTCATCCCATATATATATATATATATATTATATATATATATATTATATATATATATATATAACGAGGAATGAGGACGAAGAGATGGTACAGTTTATTTACAAACATTTCGGATATTTTCATTTCCCATCATCAGTGCTAAAAATTATAAAGCAGATAAAAAAGAATAATAAATATAATGAACGCAACTTATAAATATTTAAAATAAACGTATAATATTAATGGTGTTTATATTCAAGTAATTAAAATTCAAAATAAAATAATACAAAATATACAAGAACGACGCTTGATCACTCCTCCATACCTTATATTATTTTATTTTTAATTTTAATTCCTTGAATATAAACAACATTAATATCACACGTTCATTTAAATATATTTTATAAGTTTCCTAGTTTCCGTTCATTATATTTATTTATTATTTTTTGTCCGCTTTTTATAATTTTAGCACTGATGATGGAAAATTAAAATATCCGAAATGTTTGTAAATAACATGTACCATCTCTTCGTCCTCTTATTCCTCGCTAAGCTACGTTTCCCTAAAAACAAACCCTTCAATCAGTGTGCAGTGTATATATATACATATACATATATATACACTGTGTATATAGATATATATATAAGTAAAGAGAGAAAGAGAGAGAGAGAGAGTTGATAAATGAAGATAGACAGCGTTGGCTTTTCAAAAGTTTCTAGTTTGATAATAAAAATGACTAAATAATAATAACATTTATTGAATTAATGTATTTAAAATGGTGGTGTTTTAGCTTTTGCATTAAGTGAAGGTGACACACGTTCTGGCATTCCATTGATGAGCTTTGCTATTTGTTCGTGAGGTATTGCGGCCTATTCTTCTTTCATGGCTTTGACGAGACTTTCCCTCGATGTAGGCTTTGATTACCGCTTCCTTAATGACCTATCTAGCGTGTACCATACTACGAGTTCTATTGGATTCATATCCGGTGATTGATTTGACCATGGAAGACGTTCAGTTCTATAGCTGTCATTCCACTTCGAAAGAGCGGTATGGGCTGGAACACCATCTTTCATGAATTCTCTTCGGTATGAGAATAAATTTTCAGTGGAGTAAATGGGTGGTAGCCCCTCTTCCCGGATCTCTATACGTTTGCTTAAATTAGCAGTTCCTGTGCGGAACACCAGCTCTGTTCGTCCATTGGTTCAAATTACACCCCGCCATTAAAGAAAATATGTTTCGAGGGATGAACATAGGCTTCCTTCTAACTGCTTTGCAGTGATAGGCCATATCGTGAAGATATCGTCTGATAGTTTTAGGGCTAACCTTAGCTTGAACATCTAATTTAGCAGCAATTTGGAGAGGGTTCGTTTCTGCATGTCTTCTGACGGTGTTCTTTCAGATGGACCTGGACGACCAGTATTCTTGAAATGACCAATGACTTTGTTAATTGTTGATATTAGAATGCAAGCTTTCGCGAAATTCCAAAGTCCAGTAATCCTCTTGTGAAATTTGTCAATTCCCGAGAACCTCTACCTCGTGGCATTGTGAAATGCTTACTAATTTTTTTGATAGTTACTTTAACCTGACATCTTGATTTCAGCGGATTATACTCCCTTTTTTTAACAAATTTAACCCCTTTAACGCTGCCAGTTTTTGTGGGTTAAGAACAATCATCATGGTGTCTATTTACTTTTGTGAAAATTCTGTGTGTGTGTGTGTATATACAGTGTATATATATATATATATATATATATATATATATATATATGTGTGGTGTGTGTGTGTGTGTGTGTGTGTGTGTGATAGAGTTAAAATTGGAGAGTTGCAAAAAGGACTTATCATTCAGCTAATTGTTTCTCAAATAACGTCTCGATAAGGTAAGAAGAATCCACCAATAAATGTCTAATTTAAGATCCAAGAGAGAAAAAGGTATTAATTGTGGATTTTTATTATTTTTTTTAAATTTATCTTTTAGGTTTCTTTTTGTAATCAAAAAGTAGTTTTTAACTTAACACTATTTTATTTTCCTTTTAGAATAACCCTCCCCCCCCCCACACACACCTCCACACACACACACACACACACACACACAAGTTAATTCTTTCATAGACCCCCCCATCCATGCACTTGCAAACCCACACACTTAAAACCAACGTTTATTGCGTCATTTATTGGCTTTTCTCCAGTAATAAATAATCCAAATTCGTTTCAAAAGCTTTGATTTCACCTTTTAAATAAATACCTTCTTTTTAACTTTCTAATCCAACGACGACTCCTTGTCCTCAATTTTCATTTAAAAATATTTTCCACTCTCAAACTGACAAGCAATTCTTTACAATCCGTCCTTATGTGTGTGTGTGTGTGGAGAAAGTAAGAAAAAGAGAGAGAGAGAGGTTTGCTTAGATTAAATAATTTTATTTTTCGTCGTCCTCGTTTGGAAACGTACAAAAAAACATTTTCAATAATTTTACATTCCAAAAAAATTTGCCAATGTCTCTTGAATGTGATCGTTGGGTACAAATGTTCGTTTCTGAAGGGGTTACAACGCCATAATGACTTTTGCAATACAATATTTGGTACATTTTATCTTTCCTATTTCTGTCGTCATTGTCATCTTGCTTTATTACAAATATAAACTTCAATTATATTGTTTATTGAGTGGTAACTTAAATAGGAGATAGGAAAATAAATAATGTAGGATTTTTTTAATTCAATTCAATATCCTTTATTGATAAAATAATACATTATTTTTACAATTTACTGTACAATGACGTAAATAATTGTGAAATTGCACTACATATTTAATTTGGCCCTTAAGCTTTAGGAGGCTTTACTGGGCTCTTAATTAAAAATAAAACGGATATTTATTATTAATAATACATATATTATGATTAAGAATTATCAATTAGGGTACGTATTAAAATCTTAAATTATTAATATTATTATTATAGATATAAGACAAATATAAAATCATTACTGAAGGTATGATACCTACCAATTCCATACAAAGAAATCAATATTACTCGTAAATATTTCTTCAAATTAGGATATCTCTATAAGAGATACGGTATTTTATATTAAATCCACTGATCTCAGATCAGGAGTTAACATTATGAGAAAGTTAATTATTATTACAAATACTCTTTTGTTACAAAATTATTTTTTAGGTAATTCAAAACGTTTTAATTTTTATCTATTTAATATTATACGAAATAGACGAATTATTATTTCTCGCAACAATAAACAGATATTCTGAGTTCTTGGTTCAATTTGTGTAGAAAAGACTCAGATGATATATATATATATATATTATATATATATTTATATATATATATATATATATATATATATAATATATATAATGTACATATTTGCGATTGTATCAGGTACATTTATGTTGCCTTCTGAAAGGAAGCATAAAGTCGCGATGTCTTTTTCAGAATGACTCCTGCAATAAATCTTATAATGTACAGGGTGTTTAAAAAATATGCGAACTAACAACAACACACGTGAAATGATTGGACTGTATATTGAATTACAACAATTCAAAGTATTGTTTCTTCAAGTATTGGTGGATGTAGGAACCGAGTAGTGTTTTGTAAGAACAAGACTACTTTTTCTACTTAATCTATAACCATTCTGTAGAAATCCTTTCCAATTCCAATTCCAATTCCATATCATCGAATTTCTCGGAATCAATTCCAGTTTCCCGCTGATTATATATTTATTTATTTATTTTTAAAAATTCCGAGTCTGATTTTCGACCACTGAACACCAAGGCACGTATCCTGATTCGAGTCAAAATAAAGCAATTCTTTTATGGATATTTATTTATCGTAAGGGTGGTTCAAGTGTGGGGGTTTTATTTGGTAAATGTGCGATTATCGGAGGTTAAAAATCCTTTTATTTTAATTATAATTTATATGGTATTTACTGGCAATCATTTTTCCTCATGTTGCTAATTTCGTTCGACAATATACACTGAACTTTCCGGACCATTATGACAATAATTCGCGGTGGGCGGTTAGCCCTCAAATAGCCCCCACTGCTACCACAAATTGGCCCCCCTCCCGCACGAAACAGCCCCCTCCCCCCCACACCCGAGCAGCCCATAAACAGCCCCCACCAGCCCTCTAGAACAGACAGCCGCCCCAACAGCCCGCATGGAAACAGGAAACAGACCTTTATTGAAAACTTTTTAATAAAGTTAATTGATAGGGCACAGATTTAAAATCAAAGGTTTCTACTTTACGTCTCATGAGCCCCCCCCCATTTGTTAACCGAGTGTTCTATAGTCTTAATTTAACCTTGGTTAACTTACTTTAACCATATTTAACACTTGGAAGTTATTTCTCACGTCACCCAAAGCAACACTTGACCCTTCTCTCTCTCTCTCTCTCTCTCTCTCTCTCTCTCTCTCTCTCTCTCTCTCTCTTTCTATATATATATATATATATATATATATATATAGAAGGTGTGTATATATATATATATATATTATATTATACACACACACGCTTTGATTGTGCAAACGGAACTATTGACGAGGGATATCATGAAAGGTTTTTTAAAGTGGGGTGAAAGACCCCACCCC
>JAJOZX010003615.1:340000-467500 GCA_023014485.1 Bathynomus jamesi | reverse complement strand
GGCCATCACGAGCCGCATTTGGCTCGCGAGCCGCGCAATGAGTACCACTGACTCAGGTTCATGAGACTCATGGCTGAAACAGCTCCACAGTATAAAGTGAAACAGCGTCAGTTCTACAGTGATCTTGTGTGCAACGATATCTATGACTGTTTCAAAGAAAGTGTTCAAAATTCTTGAGCCTCTAAAAGATTGAAAGTATCATTGACAACGGATGCATGGTCAGACACGTCTGCTGGGGTGTCTTTACTCTCTTTGACATGCCATGCAGTGCATCAAGACTTCAAGAGAACCAATTTTGGTGCTCAGCGTAATGGCACTTGAAGATCGCCACACTGGAGAATACTTGTCAGAAAAATTTGAGCAGATGCTTCAGAAGTGGGATATTGCCCATTCATCCATCCATTGTGTAAAGCGCGACTCAGGAGCAAACATGATAAAAGCTTTGTTTCTCACTGGCGTCCATAATATTAATTGCACTGTTCATAAACTGCAACTTGTAATCAAAAGTGGATTATCCTCACGAAAATCTCTGTGACTTGTTAGCTAAACTTCAATCCATCGCTACTCATTTCAACCATTCTACGATGGCGCAAGATGAGTTAGAAAAAATTCAGAAACGCTTAGATGAACCTGAACTTACAGTCATTCATGATGTCGCCACACGGTGGAACAGCACTTATCACATGATGCAGAGAACACTGAAGTTGAAGAAATCACTGAGTCTATATAGCGCTGCTAACTCCAAAATGCAACAACTCACTAACGTCGACTTCACTCTCTTGTCAAACTGTGTGGCTGTGCTGGAACCATTCGATGATATCACAAAAAGATTGAGTAGTTCCACCGCTTCCATATCTGAGGTTATTCCCCTCATCGTTTCCTTGAAAAATGTGCTGCAACCTCGAAGTGGTGATTCTGAAGCTGATCGTGGATTCAAAACAATGAAGGAGATAATGCGCACAAAGTTAGCAAGGAGATTTGATGGCCTAGAGGCAAATGACATGTATTCTTTGGCTACTTATTTGGATCCAAGGTATAAAGCAAAATTCTTTTTTCGCATTAGATGTCACAAAAGGTGTTCAGGAAAAATTGGGATATCTTTGTGATGAAATGGACAAGGCTAAAACATCATCGGACTCGGAGACAGCCAGTGAACCACCGACAAAGAAACCACTGGTTGATTTAGGCCAGGCATCAGCTTCTACGAGTAAATCAATAACAATAATTGACTCAATGAGTGCTCTTTTGGCTTCCAGTAATGATGACGAGACCGAAACTGAGTCAAGCAGAGACTCGCAAAAAATGATCGAGAAATATCGCAAAGAGAAAAGGATTGGACATGATGATGATGCTTTGGCTTGGTGGAGGTCAAATAAAAAAAATTTAAAAATTTGAGCAAACTGGCTCGGACATACCTTGGATGTCCTCCCTCAAGTGTTCCTAGTGAACAGTTATTTAGTGGAGCAGGGATCATGTACGATGAAAAAAGGAATAGGCTGAAGAGGAACAAAGCTGAAAAACTTTTATTTTTTAAATACAGTCTCCCAGCAATTCAATTTAAATATAAGGATTAACTAGTGTGTGTGTGCGTGTATATACAGGGTGTCCCAGGAGGAAATGTCAAGAATGTACCATTTGACTCTTTGGGTATTTCTAAGTAGAAAGTATTATATCGATATGGGTCTGATTCCCAACCGTTACCGAGATACAGGCCTCTACATTTGGGTAATTAAAACATAATAAAAAGGCGATCTTAGATAATATTTAATGACACTTGTGGTTTACAAAAAGTACAAACATACAATTCACTATTGCACTTATTGCAGAATGGTTTCAAAGTGACCCCCTCCTTCTTCAATGCACGCGGCGAGCCTCCGATCCATCGAGGCTTGCTAAGGAAAACGCGGAAGTTTATTTCTGAGGTTTATGAACGCATCCTGTATACGTGCAACCAACTGCTCCCTAGTTTCGGGCTTACCCCGCTGATAAACGTTACTCTTCAAGAACCCCTAGACAAAAAAAATCTAGCAGAGATAAGTCAGGCGAACGAGGGGGCCATGCCACAGGTCCTCCACGTCCAATCCACCTTCCCGGAAACTGTAGAGGCCTGTATCTCGGTAACGGTTGGGAATCAGGCACATGTCGATATAATACTTTCTACTCAGAAATACCCAAAGAGTCAAATGGTGCATTCTTGACATTTCCTCCTGGGACACCCGTATATAAACACACACACAAAGTGTTCCAAAAGTCATCACCTCCATTTGTTTTGCTTATAACTTTTGAACCAATAAAACAACAAATACTGTAGAAAGTGGAAATAATTTATTTTATTTAGAATTATGTTGTGGTGTGTAGTGTTCCATCTTCAAATTATTGGGGTTGATCTTCTACAATCTGGAAAAAAATTCAAGAAAACTAATTAAATTAAGGTTACAGCTACTTCAGATGGGGTGATGACTTCTGGAACACCCTTTATATATATATATATATATATATATATATATATATATACAGGGTGTTTGAAAACTTTCTGTACAAATTGTAATGGGGGATAGGCAACACCAAGACAAACCCTTTTCGTCTATAAGTGTATGTCCGCTGACGTCACCATTCGGCGCGAGAGGGCGCCGCTGCAATTGGCTAAAAGGTGAAGTGGGCTAGACTCGCGCTTGCCGCGGGCATTCTTAAATCGGACGTAGTACGCGTAACATGGAGCGCTTCACGACTGCTGAGATGGCTGACATGCATATGGTGTATGGGGCTGCCAATGGAAACGGAAGAGCTGCTGTGAGTTGTACCGACAGCGCTTCCCAAACAGACGTGTGCCAAACCACCAAACGTTTGCGCATTTGCATCGGCGACTGCGAGAAACTGGAACATTCCATGCAAACATGCATGACACTGGTCGGGAGAGAAACGTGCGCACTCCTGACATGGAAGAAGAAATCCTACGGCGATTTGAGGACAATCCAAGCGCAAGCACGCGAGGTGTTGCACGTATCCTCGGTGTGAACCACGACCTGGTCTGGAGAGTGTTGCACGAGCAGCAGTTACATCCGTTTCATCGCCAGAGAGTCCAGGCATTACAACCTCGGGATTACCCTCTTCGTGTGGAATTCGCACGCTGGTTTCTGCAGCAGACAGCGGTGCAGCCTAATTTTCCGGCTTATGTGCTGTTCTCAGATGAGGCCTGTTTCACACGTGAGGGTGTGTTTAACATGCACAATTCTCACGTGTGGGCGCACGCAAATCCACATGCTACACAGGTGCATGCTCATCAAGAACGGTTCGCCGTCAATGTTTGGGCGGGTATCTAGATGGCAAGTTGATTGGGCAGTACCTGCTGCCTGCCCGACTCGACGTCAGGAGTGCGCACGTTTCTCTCCCGACCAGTGTCATGCATGTTTGCATGGAATGTTCCAGTTTCTCGCAGTCGCCGATGCAAATGCGCAAACGTTTGGTGGTTTGGCACACGTCTGTTTGGGAAGCGCTGTCGGTACAACCTCACAGCAGCTCTTCCGTTTCCATTGGCAGCCCCATACACCATATGCATGTCAGCCATCTCAGCAGTCGTGAAGCGCTCCATGTTACGCGTACTACGTCCGATTTAAGAATGCCCGCGGCAAGCGCGAGTCTAGCCCACTTCACCTTTTAGCCAATTGCAGCGGCGCCCTCTCACGCCGAATGGTGACGTCAGCGGACATACACTTATAGACGAAAAGGGTTTGTCTTGGTGTTGCCTATCCCCCATTACAATTTGTACAGAAAGTTTTCAAACAACCTGTATATATATATATATATATATATATATTATATATTATAATTATATACACCACTTTCGAATGGGCGGTGGTTGGAGAAAGTGGTTGGTGGGATGCAAAACGCGTTCGGTCCTCGTCCTGCATCCTGGAAACACTTTTTACAGTTTAGATTATAGTCATTATATTGTAGATTGTGAAAAGTGTGGCTAAAACGCGATATTTTATTGTGTTGTTTATTCTCAGGTAATATGATGTTATTATAGGGTACATAACCGCAACCGCGCGGAGCTCTGTTTGTAAGCTCCGCAACCGCAGAGCTATGAAAAATGACAATCGCTACATCACTAATATATATTCCTTGTTAAGATCTAAAAATATCTCCACAGTGATAATGCAACAGGAAATCTGGAAAACGTTAATGGGTTTATCTGTCCATCGTGATTAAATCATTATCTCTTCACACTGATAATATAAATATTATCTGGAAAACACTATTAATATAATAGGCATCAGCCACAAACCGGTGGTGATATCCTGCTTCATGCAACCGTCACCTTAGGGTTTCCACCGACACGCCCATATGTAATCACTCCTGGACGGCGACAGCAAGTAACCATGTCAACGCCACGGTTTGGCCCATCAACGTCATTTCACAAACATTAGTATAATATTGTATGAATTTATAAGTATATAAAAATATGTTTATGCTAGTATAACCGTGGATTATTCTTATGTGATTTTGATAACCAGTTACTGTTATTCAGATCGAAACTGTTAAAAAGTTCTTTGTGCAACAATCGATAAGCCATTTCGCACTAACTCGTTCTGCCCCTCTACCTCGCTCTCTCTCACACAGTCTCAATCTTTTTTTCGCTCAAAGTCAATACATATATACATAATCGTGTAGATTCGTAAATTAGTAAAGGTTTAAAGCTGAACACGGACTCTACAGCTTTATTAATATTGTTACATAATGATTTAATATACGTGAGACTGGTGGGTGGGGAAGGGGAATGAGAGAATGTGGAGGATGGTCGTGTAATGTCTATTTTTGGTTCAAATTCACTAGTATAAAAAGTTGCATTGTGGTATCTGTTCATATAGACTTGCAGTAATCATAATGGAACCTTATTACTGTATAAGACTAGTAAACATTGTGTTCATAAAGATTAATATGATCGTGAACAGCGTTGCACTCGGACATTACATTATAATTAGGGGCCGTTCAAAAATTATGTAACGCTATTTTTGCTAAAACTTGACACCCCAGATCCCCCGGGAACGTTCTGTAACGCTAGATCAGGCACCCCTTAAGATGTTATGGAACATTTCCCCCAATCCACACGTTACGGAACGTTACAGGTGGTGGTGGTGGTGGTGGTGGTGGTGGTGGTGGTGGTGGTGGGGGGGGGGGGTCAGGTTTTAGCAAAAATAGCGTTACGTAATTTTGAACGGCGCCTTACCTGTATGTCAATGTTATATGTTGTTGGGCTCGGTTGTACCCCCTCCATTCCACCTTCCTCCAGTTGGGGTACCTTGAGTATCGCTGCGGCGTTGCCACATGTACGTAGTTGCCTGTGAGGCGAGGAACATTACATATGCGGGCAACTGTACCATGCATTGGATAACTATGGAAAGTTTACCGTTCGTTTGGAAAAATTTAAATAAAAAAATTAGCTTAACTCCAACATATAACAGAAAAACATCATCAAAGAATTTGAGGAAAATAAAAGAAAGTTAAAATGCAAACGTTTTCGTGTCTTTACTTACAAAATTGTTTAATATTTTGTGTGCCCACATTTTGCTTGGATGACTTCAATGATTCGTTTAGAGTATTTTTCTACAAGGTCTCGACATCTCTCAGTAGAAATTTTAGATCATTCTTCTAAAGAAAATTGTTGCAGTTCATTCAGATTCGAAAGGTTTCTCTTGCGGACACCTTTTTTCAAATCAAGCCATAAATTCTCCATTAAAATAAGATTTAGGTTTTAACTGGGCCACTCGAGAAGGAAGCTTGAAATTCCTTTGTTGAAGCCATTTTATGGTGCTCTTACTTTTATGTTTTAGATTATTATCATCTTGCTGTATCCAATTGCGACCCATTCGCAATTCCTGAAATGAAGCGAATACATTTCCTTATAAAATTTCTTGATATTTCTTCGAATTCAAGATTCTATTGATGAAAAAAAGCTTTCCTGGACCAGAAACACGAAAGCATCTCCAAAGAAACAAACCACCACCACCATGTTTAATCGTAAGGATTTTTTTTTTCCTCGAATGCAGCATTTGATTTTCGCAAAGCAAACCATCGCTCGTTATTTTCGAATAATTCAATTTTGGTCTCGTCTGTCCACTGAACTTTCTTCCAGAATTAAAATCCACCCTTTTGATGATCCTCGGAGTACTTTAAACGAGCTTCCTTGTGCTCTTTTCGTAGCAGATGTTTTCTTCGTGCAACTCTTTCATGCAGACCATCTTTGTCAATGTACGACGTACAGTAGAGGAATGAACATCGATCTAAGACAGTATTAATGTTGGTAAATATAACCCGCATCACTCGTGGATTCGCAGCATAGACACTTTCAATCTGTCTATCTGTACGTTCTGAAATCTTGCAAGGTTGTCCACACCTTGGTAGAGTTTTGATTGTTCCAAAACTTTTCCATTTCTTTATAGCTGCAGCAACCGTTGTAAATGATATTCGAAGTTCTTTCCTATCTTCCGATAACTCTTTTCAGAGTCGTGTGCAGCAATAACAGATCTCTTAATATCTGTAGACAGCTCTTTACCACGACGGCCCATTGCTATGGTGTGTACAGTCATCTGTCTTCATTGAAGATTCAAAGAGAAGATTCTAGAATTCAGAATTGTCAACAGTCTCTAATCAATAAACAGCCAACTAGTAAAAATTTTAAATTCTTCAAACCTAAGGTGAACACACAAATATGCATAATTCTCTAAGTAAGTGTACGAAAACTTTTGCATTTTAATTTTCTTTTATTTTCCTCAAACTTTTTGAGGTTTTACATTATATATTGGAGTTGAACTAATTTTTTATTTGTTAAATTTTTTCCAAACTAACTGTAAACTTTTCATAACTATCGTATTCGCGGTATAAAAGATAAGGACGAATATAACTGAAATATTTCTTTGTACCAACACTTATGAGCGTCACTGTGTATATATATACCAAGAACTCTTCTGGGAAAATTAAATCCACTACAGTCCGAATAAGTAATGGTAAATGACAAACACTATAGTTTTCTCTTTTTCATGGTGTTACCCCGACGCGGGCAACGGGTCAATCGCAGAGAGGCCCCCAAAAATATAACTTCCCTCACCAGCTATCTGCAAAGCAGACAGGATCCAGCTTTAGGACAGGATCTTGGGTTTACAGCTACACCTAGCCTACTATATTCAAAACCTCAATATAAGCAGAAGACTCGTTGCATTCACGTCGGATTGAATACATCAAAGAAAAAGGGGTAACTATTGTATTTTTAGCCAACAACCAAAACTTAAACCTCAACTGGCAAAATTGGGCGTCCACTTTTTGAGGCACATAACATGTCCGTTTCCTGATGGGACTGAATGGATTATAAGTGGATTTAATTTTCCCAGAAGAGTTCCTTGTTCCATGCACGGTCTTTGTTTTCAATCCCATCATGAAATGAACATGTTATGTGCTTTGAAAAGTGGACGCTCAATTTTGCCAGTTGACGTTTAAGTTTTGGGTGTTGGCTAAAAATACAATAGTTACCCCTTTTTCTTTGATGTATTCAAAGAAAAAGGTGTATATATATATATATATATATGTATATATATATATATATATATATATATATGGGGCTCCAATAAATCTTAGCCCCCCTGCCATGGCCTAAACCATTAGAGGTACAGTAAAACTAAACATACCTTACAAAAGAGAATTTAATCCTGCATTTAATGAGAAACAATTAAAACTTGGTGTTCCCGCCATTCGCTTCCAAGACAGCCTGAATTCGCTTTGGGTAGCTTGCCAAAGTAACGTGAATAGATCTTGATCGTTACGCAAATTTGCTAAAGCAGTTTCAATGTGTTGCGTCATTGTATCCTTCGAAAATCGATTTGCTGCAGGTTCTTGAAACAAGAGACATTCAACCTTGTCCTTTATAACTGATCCAATGTGTTCACAGACGTTTAGGTCAGGAGAATTTCCTGGCCATTCTTCATTTCCAAAGAAATCGATCTCATGGTTCCGCAACAATTGTTGAGTGGCTAATGCCTTAAAGCAGGGGGCCTTATCGTGCAGAAGTGTGACCTGATCGACATCCATAACATTGTTTGGGTTTCTTAGAAAAGGAATGACATGCTGGGATAGAATAATATAACGAAAATACTGTCCATCCCAACTCTGACCATTTGGCTTCAGCACCCACATGAGCTTGTTTGCAGTGAACAAAACAAACACACCAACACAATCTGGACTTTTTAATAATTCGCGATAATCTTCATTGTCATCGATTTCATCTGGTGTTGTGGCCCACACTCGATCATGTTGGTAGTTAGGCCGACGTGTTACATAAACAAAAAATTCATCGGAGACAGCTAAATGCATGAAATCATCCACATCCCAATCTTCAAGATAATGGTCAAACTACATTTTGTCATCGATGTTAAGTTGAGTTTTTCTTGGCTTTGGAAGTTCATACCAAGGCTTTAAACCTTGCCTTTGACGAATGATCTCACCACTAACGATTTTCTCTCAACACTTCGATCTCTCTAGAAAGTTTAGCACAGCTGTTTTTCCGCTTACGCGTACCGCTTTCAATGATGTCCTTTGTTTCCTGAGAGAGTGGCAGATTTGGGCGCCCAGATTTGGTTGTATCCATTTCACATTCATCCAAAGTTTTATTCCAATTTCTTTGACGAAGTCCTCACTTCTTCGCAACTTTTTGGCAACCGATGAACGTGTTATAAAGGTGGCTCCAGCATCACGAGCTTCCCGAAATGTTATTGTCGTATGCGATCTATCACACGTTGCCTCTCCGAATCACCAATTAACTGAGAAGCCATTATATTATCACTATCAGTTAGAGTAATTTTAATACCTGCAATAAATAAAGAATTTTTATATTTTTATAATCACAAAACTATTTCGATATAAGTAAACATGTAAGCTGCAAATGGGGTGTGTGTGTGTGGGGGGGGGGGGGGGGGGGCTAAGGTTTTTGATATATATATATATATATATATATATAATCTCAAAGCTGTTGAACGTTCTATAGAGTTGTCCGTACTTTTAGAAGGGATAAATACTCAGTATTAGAGCCTTTTCAAGGAACTTAATTCTAGTCGTTTCTAACTCTTCAGGAAATGTTCGAATTTATATTCGGTGGCCGAATGTAATATATCGGCCATGAAAACTGAACTGCGACATCTAAATAATGTGTTTGAAATGGCAAAGTAAATAACTGTGGGTGAAATAGAATTATATTTAAATAAATTTCCATTTATTGCTCACTATTATTCTTATTTCTTCTTATGGCTAAAAAAAAAAATTAATTCAGATTGTATCCATGTTGTGGTGTCTTGTTTTATATGAATAAAAAGAGAGAGAGAGAGAGCTACAAGGAGTTACAAGGAAAAGTACCACCTCAAAAGGTCTTGCGGCCCATACCGAGGGAGGTACCAATGGCAACGGGTGCCAGGGAAAATTTCATACACCCTCAAATATTGTGTGCAAGATTCGGTCTAACCTTTTCTTGAACTGATCCACAGAAGAACAGTTCACAACTTCTGAAGGTAACCTGTTCCACGTGTCACAGATCTTATAGGTAAAGTAATTTCCACACACACTACTGCTAAACCGTTTCAAATCCAACTTCCAACCATTGTTGCGAGTTGGTTTATCATTTATACTAAACATGTTTCTAAAATCGACATCGTTGAACCCGCGTAAGAGCTTGAAAACCTCGATGAGTTGACCACGCAGCCTCCGAGTTTCCAGCGAAAATAAGTTCAGGGCGCGTAAGCGTCGAATGTAGCCCATATGCCTAACGGAAGGGATTAACTTTGTGGCCCTCGCCTGGACTCGCTCCAGCCTCTCAATATCTTCAATATCTTTCCTAAGGATGGGCGACCAGAACTGCACAGCATACTCCAGGTGCGGCCGAACCAGAGAATTGTACAGAGAGAGCACAATCTCCTTGTTCCAAAATTGAAATTGCCTCCTAATATAATCCAACAGCTTCTGGCCTTTCTTTTCCAACTCTATGCACTGTTTGGTAAACTTAAGGTCGCTGCTAATTAGCACACCCAAGTCCTTTTCCAAATCAGTGGCCTTGATTATACTGCCTAACATGGAATAGTCCGACTTGGGATTGGCGAGCCAATGTGTATGACATTGCATTTACCCAAGTTAAATGACATTTGCCATTTTTCGGACCACTCTCCTATCCTACGTAGGTCCGCACGATGCCAGTGTCGATATTATTTATGTAAATGATAAACAGTGGCTCCAAAACGGAACCCTGAGGAACACCGCTAGTGACCGAGGCCCAACCAGAGCTAGCCCCTTTAATTACAACCCTCTGCCGCCTATTCTTCAGCCAGTTTTCAATCCACCTACCTACTTCCCCACTGATACCCAGCGCGCGCACTTTGGCCATTAGCCGGCGGTGAGGTACTTTATCAAAGGCTTTCTCAAAGTCGAGATAAAGAATAGCAATCGCCCTACCCTTATCATACTCGCTCCACATGGCGTAGAAAAACTCAAGCAGGTTGGTGTGACACGACCTATGCCGTCTAAACCCATGTTAGGAGTCCCAAAGCAGCTTGTAGGAATCGAAATGGTCAACAATCCTATCCGCTATTATCCCCTCTAATAATTTACCTACAACAGAAGTGAGACTAATGGGACGATAGTTTCCTGACTTTCGTGATTCCCTTTCTTAAAGATAGGGGTCACGTTGGCTTCCCTCCAGTCACCAGGCACCTGGCCCGTCTCCAACGATTTGTTGAAGACTGTAGCCAGGTGGGAAGTCACCTGATCACGCACTTCCAGCAACACTCTGGGGAGGAACTGCTCTGGCCCAGGAGCCTTAAACGCGTTCAGTTTGTCTATTCCATCGGCAACGACTGTCGCGGTACACCGAACACTATCCATGCCAGCATCTTCGTGTCTGACGTCTGACTCGGGGATGACACCGGTGTTCTCCCTGGTGAACACTCCCGCAAAGTACTCATTCAGCACATTAGCGATGTCCGCGTCGGAAGTCCGTAGCCCGCCGCTGGGGTCCTTTAACAGACCTATCATGCTTCTAATGGGCTTTCTACTATTAACATAACTGAAGAACTCCTTTGGGTTCTCCTTGCAAGGGCTTGTCACCCGTAGTTCTTCGTTACGTTTGGCTAGCCTAACCTTCGCCTTCACTTCTCTGCACAGGCGGACATACGCCTCAGTGTTGTCATTGGAACGATTGTCCTTCGCCCTCCTATACGCAGCTTTCCTATTTCGGATAGCCGAAGCGATGTCACGATTGAACCACTTCGGCTGCGTTGAAGCAGGGGTGACCGGTTTTGAGGGTATGGCAGCAGACTGCACCACCATAAACTGATCCCGGAATGGACTCCACACTCCCTCAACATCGCCGCCCACCTTTAACCTCATCTCACCTACGCTATCCCGGAGGCTAACAAAGTCCAACCGTCGTAGATCGAGCTTACTGCCTTTCGAGTTACTACGCTTCACACGAGGGATGCAGACACAGAACCTAATCAGACTGTGATCACTCCTGCCCAACTATTCGTCAACGGTGAGGCCAGTGACGAGGTTGTCTTCGGTCGTGAATACTAAGTCTAGAACGCTTTCGACTCGTGTAGGCTTGACCCACTGAGTCAGGAAGTTCTTATAAGCAAAGTCAACTATCCTCCTCCCTTCGGCATCAGCAGTCCTGTCTTCCCAGTTTATGCCGCGACAGTTGAAGTCTCCTAAAACCACACCCTGTCCCCTAGCAAGCTTTCGGTGTACAGGACTGTATCCTCCCTGAGAGAGAGAGAGAGAGAGGAGAGAGAGAGAGAGAGAGAGAGAGAGAGAGAGAGAGGTTAAATGTTTCCAATTGGTATACCTTTGGTTAGCTTCCGCCCGGATTGTTCATTCTGACAAAGGTCAAGCTTTTTACTCCACCTTAGACCTCAGTTTAACGTGGAAACCGAACCACGCCCCACCAGCAGCCGAGCGTCTTAACCACTAGGCCACCCAAGGTATCCATTATTTTCTTTATTATGTGGAAGGATGAACAGCTGGGTTTTGCTGCGCACCGGCTGTCTTCACCGGGTCTCGATCCCGGGGCCGATGGATTCGTAGTCAGCGACGCTAACCACTACAGTACACCACCGAGGCGCTTATCAAAAACAAAATAATTAAAATACCATGAAAAAAATAATTACAAATATTATTTGTTTTCACGTACCAAATTTATGTTGCGGAAACATTTCAAAGCGTAAATAAAAATGAATTACAATTTTTAGTATCAAATTTTGAATCATTTATATACAGACGGCAAACAAAATTATTACTTTTCAGATATCTGGAATTGAATGGAATGCATTTTCTTTCACCTAAATAGAACAACAAGATCATTTGTCTTCATTTTCGTTTAGACCGACTCGCCTTTCAAAAGAAGGAATACAACTTCGAGTATTGTAACTGTATCCTGTATTGTGTATATGATGTAAAAGTATACATATGCTGTTCTTCAGTTTTTCAGGTGGACGTTTATACGAAACACATTTTGCCAATAAAATATTTCTTACACTTACAGAAATTGACTCATTTATTAGATTAGGTCAGGTTCTGCGCGGTTAGAATACGTCACGTTATATACACACAATAGGTTAGGTTAATTGAGATTAACAAAAACGCAATCCAGAAAACCATCAAGACGGGTGAGCTCTGTGCGTGTCTGTCTGTCTCTCCACACACACACACACACACACACACACACACACACACACACACACCACTAAAATGTTCAAACCTGACATTATAATACTTTCATTAAATGTAATAATTAAAATGATGCGTTTTAAAATTCATCTACTTCATTCACGACCAGTCGACCACCAAAGTTGAAAGGAGAGGTCCTAAAATGTTAATTAGAAAAACTTGAATTTTAAGACATAATAGAAGGGTGGCTGCATATAGCCCAGTGGGACACCCTATGTGACAAGGGTTTTATTGTTGAACCTGAAAGTACAACCCTAGAGGTCTTCAAAAACACTTCTTGCCACTTTCAAAAAGTGCCCGTTATAGCCGCCATCTTGAATTCAAAATGGCCGCCCATTGTATTATACTTATAATAGTTAATAAAAAAAGCCACTACCATTTATATTTTTCAGCATTTTCTTGTAAATATAATGGAAAAATACTGTCTTTAAACTTATTTATTTTTATTTCCCGTAAAAATACTATTTCTAATTACTATTGTAAATTTGGTTTAAAAATAGCCAAAAAGTGATAATTTATACATTATTAGCATCATGAGATACCAATTTTTCCAAGATATGCTATTTTTTATTTAATTATATTTCCTACTGTACAGTAAGTTAGTAGTTTCTGTTTTTTAATTTAGAAAACTAAAACAAAATGTGAATCAAAGGTTTCTCGCCTCACGTAGTATATGATGTTTCCTATATCATGTTCACAAGTTCAGTATGTAGTAAAGTTCAATACCACTTAGACTTATGACTCCAAAGTTTCAACACGAGTTTTTAGTTGATATATCTATTATTTGTATATTAATAGCAATACATGTATAGAACTTATTTTATGGTATTTACACCTTGTTTTGTCCATTTCATATGATGTAGTGACTTTGGTAAAACTGCTGAAAATAATAGTGTCCAACAATAAAACGCCTCGCATCATTGAACTCCCTGAAGCACCTGACTCCAAAATTTCTAGAACTAAAGGTAATGTTTGTTTTATCTGTGACAACTGTGGAAATGAACAATTAACAGTCTTTACATCAACTAGCTGTAACACATTATGCACATACTCTCAGCAGAAAATGGGCAGCCCTGGCTCCGGATGGTATTGATATATCCAAGAGATTTCCCAATGTGTGAGAAGCTCCGTGAGTATGCTGAACCAGAAAAAACAGTAGACAAATTCCACTATCATCGGACATGCTATCGACATGTAACACAAAGCCCATTTGCAGTGAGCTGAAAAGAAGTGTGCAACATCTATTACTCTAGCTGCAACATCAACCTCAACAACAGTACCCAGCGTATCCACAAAGTCAAAAGAATCCGCAAGTGATCTTAAAAAGTGTATTAATTGCCACGAGGATAGGAAGGATCCAAATGATAGAAGAAAATTACAGACACTTCGAAAGTTTGAAAAGGACAAACCAGCCAAGACATTTAAAGACACAGCTATGCTTCACAGAACCACACAAAATGGACAAAGGATCTGGTGCACATTAGAAATTAGATCATTTGACGTGTTTGCCTCTGAAATACTGTATCATAGGACCTGCTTACAGTACTTTGAAAGACGTACCAGTTACTCTTGCATTTGATAACACTGATATCAATGAAGAGATATTAACTGGTGGTGGCACCATTCATGGTCCTAGTGGGTGTATTAGCTATCAGCATTGATGAGAGTGGTGCTACTCATACCGATGTGAGTCCCTCTCGAATGAAACGAGATGAACATGATGTACATCAAATTATTCAAACCTGCACAGACTGGGGTGTAAATCCCTTTGCACCATCGAGTAGCATAAGTATTCCGAGTTCTGGCTCTGAAATTGATGACACCACAACAGACACACTGGTCCATGCTGAAGAGATAGGTGAACAAGCAGTGACATCATTCATTACTAAGCGTATTCACTCAGCTGAGGAAGATTTCCATGCTCCAATAAAGAAGACAGGAATAGTCTTTAATCAAACCAAAAAGAGCAAAAAGCAGCAGCCATAATCGTGAAATGGTAGTCAAAGCAGATCGGGAACTATTTGTCCACAGGACAATTATTGGACAAAAACGAAACCTGGACATGAAAGAAGTCATGAAATATTCCCTCAGTCCAGTTCCACCCTCGTTAACTACATCAGATGGATACATCTACAAGACCCGGAAGTTAGTCCTAGTCGGTGTTTTATAGAAATATGCAGAGGACCCAGGAATAAATATACAGAATGACTGTGATCATTGATGCATGGCCATCCTTCACAGCATGAAGCATATTCCAGACACATAGGGGTGACCTTGCTGCGCAAATATTCCAGAAAAGCATAGCACCATACTACAAGTCAGGAGTGAAAAGGGTAAATTTTGTGGCTGACATGTACAAATCCAGTTCCATTATAGATGCAGAACGTAGTCAAAGGGCTGCAGATGTGGGAATGATGAACATCAAAATAGCTGGCAGAGATCAAAAGACCCCAACAAATCGGCAACATTGGAAAAGATTTTTAGCTGGTGGAGAGAACAAGATTGTCTTGTAGAGTTCTTGGCAAAGGCGTGGTCAACCAGAAAGTACATTACTACCTTATCAGCGAAGGAGTCTATGTGACAGCTAATGAAAGATGTCTGAAAGTTGATGGGAACATGACCAGCTCTAAGTATGTAATGATCTTGTTTGCTTTCAGGAAGAAGCAGATACACGAATGCTCTTCCACACACAACATGCAAGTACTCATGGGTGCAAAAGTATCCAAGTAGTCTCACCTGATACTGATGTAGAAGTACTGCTGGAGCATTTGATGAGTTTTTTTCTGCAAACATCTATTTCACATCAGGTACAATGAACAGGCCATCTTTAATTGATGTCACGTCCATAACCAGGTCTCTACCAGCAGGAGTGAGAGAAGCCCTCCTTGGATTTCATGCCTTGACAGGGTGCAATTCTGTTGAAGCATTCGTGAACAAAGGAAAGGTCAGGCCATTCAAACTACTTGTCAAGGATCCTCAGCACGCAATAATCATGGAGAAGCGTCGGAAAACCATACAGCATAGCAGCATAGCTCATGAAAGGATTTTGTAAGTTTGTGTAACATGTATAGTAGGGTGGAGTGAAAAAACTTTTCAGAATTCAGTTTTGTAGGGGCACCCAAAAGTTAGTCTGTGGTACCAATAAGAAATCTGTAAAATATTAGCTACCTGCGATATAAACTTCACCGGCCCCAAGGAGGTCAAAGATTTTGCTTTTCAGGTGCCCCCAAAAATTAAGGAAAAATTCAAAGATTTAAGCGTATCTTCCGTTGGGTTTATGCTAGGAAGATCATTTTTATTTCATTTGATTTGTTTATTTATGTTCTTTAACTTTACCCTTATACACTTTTTTTCCCATTCCTCACAGAAATTTGAAAAATTTGGTATTTCATGAAAAATAACAAAAAACAGGAGTTTTTATTGTTTTCGTTGATTGGTTGATGTTAAGGGTCATTCAGTGATTCATTTTTCTTTTAGAAGCTCATAAAATAGCTGCAAAGCTTTAAATATATTGGTTTATTGGAGCAGCTCTCCGCTAATTTAAGCTAGATACGAGCTATGCATATCTCGGCTTAAATTACCCAGAGCTCACCAATCTAACCCACCCACCACAGTAATTTAGAAAGCTTCTTATTCACTTTTGTATTCTCTCTTGGTTTCAAATGATTTCATTATTGCATGAGATGCAATTTTGGTTTTAACGTAGCCATCTCTCCTTTCACTTCCATAAACTGCTCTTGCCGGTTCTGTTACAAGTTTGATACCCCTTTCTACTGCTTGTGTATGACAAGGGAATTGAAAGAGTTTTAATTTTTTTTCGCTAGTGTTCTCAGCCAATGATGTCAACTCCTCTTTGGTTAAGTGTTTTGTCAATGGTGGCTCGAGCCTGATGGGACTATCTGTCCAAAATATAATATCAGTGTAGTCAAGTGCATGGAAATTTAGCTTCGGTACACTGAACTCGCGAATGCTTTTCATTTTTTCAGCTTCAGATCTTGTTACTTCGATCCTTCGTATTGCCAATTTTCGAATGTTTGGCCGGTTATCAGTAATCATTGCAAGAAGAATGTTCTCTTGATGCGCAAAGTAGGCGTTACGAATGATAACTTTATCAACAATCTCTCTAAGCTTCTTTGTTAGGTATCTTGAATAAGCCACCATCTGCCACGGGTGACGAGGTCCATCATCGCACCAAGGTTTTGTCTTGATCGTGAACCACATTGGAGCATAAACTTTGACGACGTATTCTACCAGCATTTTTAAGCTATCCATCGGATTTTCACATCCCATGTAGAAACGCAGGATGCGGTTAGCATTAGTCAACCATCTGGATTGGACCATTGGCCAGGTTGAAGATTTGCTAAGTCATTGCTGCAACACCCAGAAGTAGTAGCCTGAGAAGCTTTATAGAGGTACAATTGATCTGTACTTAGATCATCAGAATCAGTAATTGGAAGAGGATTTCCTTGCACGGCTTCAAATTTAACTATTGGTTGGTCGACAGATTTTAATAATTTTCCAATTCGTCCTGACATTTCTCGTGCACCATGGGAAGGCTCATTGAGGTATTCTAATAAATGCCTCAATGGTAATTCATTAAAATAAAAGACAAATAAACCAGTGAAAGGGTTTGTTTAAGTTCAGCTCCAAATTTTTTAATATGCCTCCTTTTATTCCAGTATTGACTGCAATGCCATCACAGCCAATGGCAACAATATTTCTAGCACAAATATTTTTGCATCCCAAGAACTCTAAAATGCCTTTATAAATGCTTTTTGCTGTGCTCAATTCTGGACATATGTGCCCTAAGTAAGTTGAGCCTGGTTCTTTGAAAAGAACAATATGCTCTTCCATAGTAATCGTAGAATGATAACGTTTGTTCGATCTTTTCTTCCATCAAAGTAAAGACCCATAACATGATCACTTGAACTGAAAGTTGAGGCATCTTCAGAGAGATCTTTTCTAATCTTGCTCCTTTCTCGTCTTATCTTGCTTCTGTCGATCACTGAAGAAGTATCTTCACTACTAATTAATTTTAAATCTTTTAAAACAGCAGATGCAAGAGCTGCCGCAGCATGGTCAGATATTCCTCTTCGATCGCATTCTCTACCCACTGTTTGCAACCACATTCTCATTTGTGAAGGTCCGGGATTAATTAATGGCTTTGTTATGAATTTAAACGGCCCACTGCTTTCATCCGTTTCGCTGGAACTTTACGAAACGTTTGCAGCAGTATCAAATTCTTTCATTCCTTTCGAGATCCGTGCTATATATTCCTCAAACTTTTGTGAAGCCTTTTCCTTTTTTCCCATCTTTTTGGTGACCACTTTATCTACGAACCCATTCACTATTTTTCGAAACGTTGGTTGGTCATTAAGGAAATCCCTTTCCAGAAGAGGAATTTTCGGTCTTTCTCACAACGACAGATCAGGAAGTCTTCACATTTACAAGAAGTTATGTCAGAGAGCTTCAGTGAGTCAAGTTTATATTTGTGAAACAATGCTTGATAAGATGCTTGATCTTTCCGCCCTTTGAATTGTTTCAAGACATTTTGATATTTTTCGCACAAACCTTGGATGCGCTGCGTTATGGTCTAATGATGGCTAGTTGGAAAAGAAGCATGATCCCATACAGTTTTTACTTTATGGGCAACGAGGGTTCAATGTTAGCCCACTGCTATTCGTAATCTATATTAACGACATAGATGCAGGCTTGACCAGTAACGTTTAAAAATTCGCGGACGATACTAAAATAGGCGGTAAAGTTCTTAACGTGGACGATAGAAATAGGCTCCAAGACGATGTAAATAAGATTATGAAGTGGACGGATAAGTGGCAGATGCAATTTAACGAAGACAAACGTAAAGTTTTGCATGTAGGTTCTCGTAACAATACTTACCGATGGATGATAGACAGTTAGCGAACGTTGACGAGGAAGTAGATTTAGACGTACGCGTATTTAAGGATTTAAAAGTTAGGAACCAGTGCCTGGAGTCTTGCGCAAAAGCTAATAAGATGTTAGGCTTCATACAGCGTAATTCCGAATTTAAATCGAAGAATATTATATTGCCCCTTTACAAGTCACTAGTCAGGCCTCACTTAGAATATGCCGTTCAGTTTTGGTGCCCGTATTTGCGTGAGGATGATAGGTTGGAAAGGGTTCAGCGACGCGCCACGAAACTAATTCCGTCACTACGCAACAAGTCTTACGAAGATAATATTAAAGAGTTAGACTTGCATTCACTCGAGCCTAGGAGATTAAAGGGGAGCTTATTGAAATTTTCAAAATCGTTAATAAAATCGATAACGTAAATTTGGTATTATTATAGTATTACACCCGTCTAACGTCCAGCAATTATTATATGTTCATTAAGTAGGTGTTTTAATTCTAAGACACTTTCCTTCTATAGCGTTTCCGTCGCAAATGCTTCGTTTTCGAGATATAAACATTTTTTTGGTGTGTATCTGGTGTGTGTGCGTACGTTCGTTTGTGTGTTCGTACGTTCGTTTGTGTGTTCGTTACATGTCTGCCCAATCACTGCGCTCCATCCATTTCGAATTTGAATTACTTTCGTACCGGAATGGAACACTCATTCAGAAGTACATTAGGCCTGGCTCTGTGATTTATAGTGATTCCTGGGCTGCCTACAAGACTATAAGTGATTTAGGTTAGGTTAGGATAGGTCAATTTTGAAGGTGAAATTTGTTTTCCTATGGTTTTTGATGTGTTTTAAACGAATCTGACCTTCAAAACCGTCGGAAATGACTCGTTTTCGATTGCCGGCTGGGGGGAGGGGGGTTATCTAAAAAACGAGTCATTTCCGACGGTTTTGAAGGTCAGATTCGTTCAAAGCACATCAAAAACCATAGGAAAAACATAAATTTCACCTCCAAAGGGAGACGGGTGTAATACTATAAATTTACGTAAATTTTGACAAATTGTTCATTTTCGATGGTAGCAATACTCATAATAACGAATTTAAATTACGTGGAAGAAGTTTCATTACTAACATCGCTAAAAACTTTACGTTGAAAGTAATTGATAAATGGAATAATCTTCCCGCATCCGTCGTGAACTCCACCAGCGTTAATATGTTTAAAAACCGTTTAGATAGGCATTTTAAAAATATTAACGTTGTTTAAAATAATTAGCAACAGGAGCTCTGGGGGTAGTGGTCGAGGATGAGTCTGTTGACGATTAATGCCAGCGTGTGATACGCCAGCAATAAAATTATATTAAAAAAAAAAAAATTAGACTAACACGAACTTGGATGTAGCTCATAGCGTAAACTAACCCACTTTTTCATACTCTTCATACTTTTTTTTTTGTTCTTTTCTTATCCTCTCTTTACTTGCATGTCTGTAGTTTGCATGGTATGACAGTGTTTGAGTGAAGACTGTGTTTGCATGGTTTGTAAGCGTTCTTATTTTACTTCTTTTCATCTTTCATCCCTTTCCTATTCTCCGACTATTTTCAGACTTGTCGGCAGTGGCCGGCGGATGATGATGGTGAGTCTCTCTCTCTCGTTTTCTGAATGAATGTTAACCCACGAATGATAGGTTTTGCTACTTACTTAACCCCTTATTCTCTTCTTTTAACCCCCTACTATCTTCTTTCTCTCGGGCTAACCTTAGAGTGGATCTTAGGATCTTTGTTAGCCTTAGCTTCTGTAGATCTGTAGATCTTCGGACGAAGGCAAATAAATCAGTGAGATCCTTTGGTGGTCCAAAGATTGGATTCAGCTGTTGAGTATTCCTTGTTTTCCTTTTTGCCGATTCATTCGTGGCCATGGAAGCCATGCCTAATTTTGCTTTGTGCGTCAGAATAGAATTAGACTATATTATTGACTAAATTTTTTCAGCGAATCGGATTCAATATAAAAAATTTTCAATCAAATAATTTGAAAAAGGTATAAATTATAATGTAATATAGTATAAATAACAAACCATAAATAATAAAATTATGAAATAATTTAAATCTGTGAAAATCTAAACAATTGAAAACCTTAAAATGGTGCTAAAACATTTACTAAAGTTGAGAAACTCAACGAAAGATATGAAAATTCCTAGTTTTTGTTAGTATTTTTCATGAAATACCAAATTTTTCAAATTAAAGAACAGAAATAGACAAATCAAATGAAATAAAAATGATCTTCCTAGCATAAACCCAACGGAAGATACGCTTAAATCTTTGAATTTTTCCTTAATTTTTGAGGGAACCTGAAAGGTAAAATCTTTGACCTCCTTGGGGCCGGTGCAGTTGATGTCGCAGGGAGCTAATATTTTACAGATTTCTTATTGGCACCACAGACTAACTTGCGAGTGCCCCTACAAAACTAAATTCTAAAAAAAGTTTTTTTCACTTCACCCTAATGTATAGCCACTGAAATATCAGTGATGTTGCGCAAGTAAGATATGAGTTGCTGGCTAAACAACAGAGCAGCAATTCACCCGTTATCATCATCTCAAGACCAGCTGTATCACCAATTTCTCAGACAAACTATCAAACATTTATATGGAAGCGATCCTTGGAAAATCAGCAAGATATTCCAAGCTCACATGGCCATGGCTGGATTGTAGACAATGAAAAAAATTAGTGTTCAGTGGACTACTCAGCAGATGGCATCAAATGAAATATTGGAAATGATAAGCTGTAGCCGTGGGAAGAAAACACAATGTACATCAGGAGGCTGTTCTTGTACCTGTTCAGCATGTGGTAATTACAATGACACGAGATGATAGTGCAGTGGAGTATTTATGAAAGTGAAAATGAAGAAGAATACAATGATGATGTTTAACTGCATAACTACGGATTATACTAAATTGCTGTCCTTAAATGTCCCCTTCGTTATGATTCCTCTGTCCTGAACCATTGTGTGTTGTGATTAGTATAAACTAAAGAAATTCTAGATAACATTTTATATATTCTTTTTTATATTTTGCAAGAAAATGCTGAATAAAATAAATGGTAGTGGCTTTTTTTATTCACTATTATAAGCATAATGCAATGGGCGGCCATTTTGAATTCAAGATGGCGGCTATAACGGACACTTTTTAAAAGTGGTAAGAAGTGATTTTGAAGTCCTCTAGGGTTGTACTTTCAGGTTCAACAATAAAACCCTTGTCACACAGGGTGTCACACAGGGTGTCACACAGGGTGTCACACTGGGCCACATGCAGCCACCTAACTATAAGTCACCTTTGATTTTTAAAATAAGTGACACAATAGCCTTGCCTTACACAATGTTTCCGAAAACGTAAGAACCAGAAGAGTATATCAATTATTCAGTACGCTTTACTTGAGAAATGTTTATGACGACATGGTAAACTGACAAATAGTTCGCAGTCGACTGTCTGTAGTCTCACAAGAATAAATAGTGATAATAATACGAAATATTATTTTATAGGGAACACCCCTTTTTGGATTACCTGTATTTTGTTTCTCATCAGCTCTATATTTATTTATTACATTATATGTACAGTAGTCCAAAAGTCACGATCAGAGTGTTCTAAGGTATCGCGTTAGGTAGCAAATATGCAAGTTTAAACTTGTTCGTGAACAAGTTGGAATCCATATACAGGGTGTCCCGTAAGTCTGGAACCATAGGGTAATATAAGTAATTCATGTTTTTCCGTTTATGCAAGTGCCCATGTCGTCTTTGAGTAAGGAAGAACACATCCAGGTAATTCTGCTCGTAGGAAATCGGAGTCAGAGGGAGGTCGCTGAGGAATTTAACAGATTGCATCCGGACCGCGCGCTGATAACACACAGCTGTGTCGGTAAACTTGTAGCAAAGTTCAGGAAAACGGGATTCATAGGAGATAAACCACGCAGTGGACCTCCGAGGACATTCACCGACGATGACACAGCCGCTACCATCCTCGTTCATTTCACAAGCAGTCCCCAAAAGTCTCTTCGGCGTTTTTATTGCCGTTTTTATCATTTTTCCCTATGGTTCCAGACTTACGGGACACCCTGTAGAAATTGTTGATATTTGAGGATTGTAGTTTTTATATATATATATATATATACAGGGCGTCCCAAAAAAATGTATACACACTTTAAATAATTATAAAGGCAGTGTTTATTAAAATACATTTCATTTTCAAAATGTAATAGAATCTACAGTCATTATTTAATTGTTTTGTCAACGCCTGTTTTCAAACTGACGTCCGTTCTGGTCCAGGCACTGCTGATAACGCGAAGCAATGGAATCGCAAACATCACGAAACATTTCGTTTGGTATTTGTGTGCATTCTCGTTCAATGGCTGCTCTCAATTCAGCGACTGTTGCAGGTTTTATAGCGTAGACTTTGTCTTTTAAGTATCCCCATAAAAAAAAGTCTAGTGGTGTGAGGTCTGGTGAACGCGGAGGGTATTCTACGAAACCCCTTCGTCCAATCCACATCCACATCGTGCCAAGTACAGGGTGTCTCAATATACATGCAACCCATGTCACTGCTAATAATTCTGCCAATATTAATGTTCTCGTTCTATTTTCTCAGATTTGAAGAGAGGAGACGATAACAACTAATAATTATCAATCAAAATGCCTTGGACAAAGGAGGAAAAAATTTTTTGCGTCTCTACTTATTTGGAGACGAAATCATTCAAAACTGTGCAAGCGAAATTTCGCAGGAAGTTCAACTTCAACAATTATCCCCAGAAAAGCCAAATTTATCGTTGGGCACACAATTTCAAGCCACAGGATCAGTAAACAATCTCAACAAGAAAGCAGAAACACCCAGATCTGGCAGGAAGGTGACTGCAAGATCTCCTGACAATGTGAATGCGGTGAGAGATTCTGTCGGAAGGAGTCCGAAAAAGTCAATCCGAAGACGTTGCCAAGATCTGGGTCTTTCACGTGCGTCAGTGCAAAGAATCTTGATCAAGGATCTTCAGCTGTACCCATACAGGATCCAGATCAAGCATAAACTCACACCAGCTGACATGGCAAAACGTGTTGTGATGTGCCGGTGGTTCGAGAACAAGATCGAAGAGGATCCTGACTTTCTTGATGATGTTTGGTTCAGCGACGAAGCACACTTCTTGCTCAGTGGGTATGTCAATAGCAAGAACAATGTGTTTGTGGGCACACAAGCCCCAGACGAGGTGCTTCAGAGGCCCTTGCACTCTGTGCAGGGTGTCAGGGTGATTGACAACTTCGCTCGTCGGCTTCAAGTGTGTCTGCAGCGCAACGGCGGTCATTTGGAACATGTGCTCTAATAAATGTATCCTTTGATCTAGAGACCTCAAATCTTCAGTTTTTAATTGTTATCATATCAGCTTCCAGGAAATGTAATCTTTTTTGGAGTTTATTTTCTGAGTAATAAATTATTATCATGTCAATGGGTTCCATCTATTTTGAGACACCCACCCGGTACCACTCGCAATACTCCACTCTTCGGTCCGGATCATCTTCACTAATAGCATGGACTAATCTTGGAATGTAACTTTTCCATTGACAGCGCTTCAAAATGCGTTGGACAGACGATTCTGAAATTCCTACCTCACGACTCGCTTGCCGCACAGATTTTCTTGGACTTTGGTGATACGTTTCCAGTACTCTTTCTTGCTTTGTGGGGCTTGTCGATGTCCGTGGTCTTCCGGAACGCTTCTTGTGGACATTCTGAACAGTTCCATCGGCTTCAAACTTATCTCTAATTCGAGTGATGGTAAGTCGCGTTGGTGGATCTATTTGAAACTCCCCTCCTAAACTGTCTTTGCACTTCAACTGCGTTTCACACTTCCAGTAGCATTTTAGAATGAATTTCCTTTGTTCAAAGCTTAGTCTGACTACCATTATTAATTCTAATGGGTTTAACTTGGAAAGAAAGAAACATCAATTGAGCTATCAGCTGTTAAAGTGTGTATACATTTTTTTGGGACGCCCTATATATATATATATATATATATATATATATAATATATATATATACAGTATATATGGGATGAATTTCACAAACACATGAAATGAATGAATGCTGCAAACCCACAAGGAAAAAGAAAAAGATTCCAAGGCCTTTCGTGTATTCAAAGCTACACCTCGTCAGGGAATGATTCCGTGACGAGGTGTAGCTTTGAATACATGAAAGACCTTGGAATCGTTTTTCTTTTTCTTGTGGGTTTGCAGCATATATATATATATATATATATACTTTATAATATACAAAGTATAAGACTAAACCAAATATAAAAACTACGAATTTTAAATTACTTTTACTTACAGTCCAATAAGTTAAAAACAATATGTAAACTTCGATAAAATGTTTTTCTTGTCCTAATTTTTTTTTTTTTTTTTAAGAAAAGTTTGAGAAAACTTAAGTCAGTTTCACAACATTTAGTGCTGCAATGCATAAACTGACATTTAAGAGCTGACTAAATTTGCATAATGTAACGATTCCATTTAAGATGCAATAAGGAATACTTGAATAGTCTGTAAATCATCATAGGTTATTTGCGTTTTGCTTCTAATACCGGGTGTCTCAAAATAGATGGAACCCATTGACATGATAATAATTTATTACTCAGAAAATAAACTCCAAAAAAGATTACATTTCCTGGAAGCTCCGTTGCGCTGCAGACACACTTGAAGCCGACGAGCGAAGTTGTCAATCACCCTGACACCCTGCATAGAGTGCAAGGGCCTCTGAAGCACCTCGTCTGGGACTTGTGTGCCCCAGAACACATTGTTCTTGCTATTGACATACCCACTGAGCAAGAAGTGTGCTTCGTCGCTGAACCAAACATCATCAAGAAAGTCAGGATCCTCTTCGATCTTGTTCTCGAACCACCGGCACATCACAACACGTTTTGCCATGTCAGCTGGTGTGAGTTTATGCTTGATCTGGATCCTGTATGGGTACAGCTGAAGATCCTTGATCAAGATTCTTTGCACTGACGCACGTGAAAGAACCAAATCTTGGCAACGTCTTCGGATTTACTTTTTCGGACTCCTTCCGACAGAATCTCTCACCGCATTCACATTGTCAGGAGATCTTGCAGTCACCTTCCTGCCAGATCTGGGTGTTTCTGCTTTCTTGTTGAGATTGTTTACTGATCCTGTGGCTTGAAATTGTGTGCCCAACAATAAATTTGGCTTTTCTGGGGATAATTGTTGAAGTTGAACTTCCTGCGAAATTTCGCTTGCACAGTTTTGAATGATTTCGTCTCCAAATAAGTAGTGACGCAAAAAAAATTTTCCTCCTTTGTCCAAGGCAGTTTGATTGATAATTATTAGTTGTTATCGTCTCCTCTCTTCAAATCTGAGAAAATAGAACGAGAACATTAATATTGGCAGAATTATTAGCAGTGACATGGGTTGCATGTATATTGAGACACCCTATATATTGCGTTCAATGAGTCGAGGAGTGGACAGAAATGCGTTGTAGTAATATATGATATAGCTAAAGGGTACTTGGCTGACGCAATATGTGAAAACTCAATTTCTGATTCTTATGAAATGATTTTCATTTGAAAAGCAGTTTTTAAGCTCGTTTCGTAATACGCGTGCGTTCACACACACACACACACACACACACAGTGTGCATGTCAAAATGCACACACTCTTTGTTAATGATTAACAAAACCTAGTTCAACTTCATCTAATCTTAGTACCATCGAATCGAGAAGGGTGTGACAACTGTTTCAAGCGCAAGTGACGGCTTAAAGATTATTTTCTGTTAAGTCACTAAATAGTGAGGTACTCGCTAATCTAGCCTAACCTTACCTAACCAACCTTTAACTAACCTAACCTAATCAGGCCCACTATATCTTTTCCGACATTAAAAATCTTTCTAGAATTTTTTATATATTTTTTATGTTCCGGGGTACCAAAAGTATTACCTCACAGAAATTACCCCACTACATTTGTGAATTATCACAGACTTCCTCTCACTTATACCCAGATTCTGTACGAAACCGCACACTTAACTTTGTAGTACATCAATTTATACTTTATCCATAACGACATGGAAAAAATATGAACGTAAACAGCAACATGAAAGTCTACTCCGATCTAACCAAACCTCATCTATAACCTACCCAAGGCTACGTCATATTTTTTTCTTGGATGACCTTTAAAATACTCCAAACATTTTACATTTAAAAGAAAGGTACAAATGTCACTACGTGGATACTCGTGTCGCCACGTAGCAGGTGTGTGTGTGTGTGTGTGTATCTGTGGGGGTGTTTTGGGATGCGAGTCGGTGCGAAGTACAGAAATTACGAACACAAAGCAACTATCTGCAATATCTTACATTATATGGGCCTATCATCCAAATTCTCTTTTCCAAGAAAAAAAATATATACACGTTTTTAAATTAATTATCAGTGAAAATATGGAAATTAATATTTAAAAAATGAAAAATCTTCCTCTTCGTAAAAACAAAGTATATAAAACAAAAAACAAAGATGGTTGTAATACTTGATTAAATTTGCATCGTGAAAGAAAAAAAACCGGTTTCCAAGCAGATGGTATTATTAGAAAATATTCACATTGGACGTTGAAAAGCTCCTTCAAGAGAGGTTTATCTTTTATTAATCATACATCCTTCACAAGGTCATATTACTCGATATATCGATACGGGATCAAATCTGGTCGAAAGTGATTTTGATTCTAGAGTTCAATATATTCAATATATGTGAATTGGGTGCTTCTTTTGTACGATACAGTAATTATTTACCAAAAACAAGGGGTTAGGTTACTGGAAATCGTATCTCATTCTGACGAAATTACAATTATTTCTTTTACCTCTGGAACGTGTTCTGGCTCCTCTAGTACAGATGTTCATTGGGACCTTGAAAAATCCCTCCAATTTATCCATTTTACGGAAATCGAACTGCTAAAACCCTAATCCGGGATTTAACATGGCAGATAGGCTGAACAGAGACATCACCAAAATTAAGAGTTGAGGTATAAAGTATAACTAAGACTAAACCTTTAATTGCAAATGTGTCCCTGCACTGCTTCCCCTTATCTTGACATCAGCGCTTCTAATTAGGGATCTGCATGACTGGGCCAATGCGGGTTCCCAAAGATTCCATAATATCGCATTTGAATGAACGTTTAAATATTCATACATTTGCTGATTCCTCCTGTTCGTGCACACATTTGATGATTACTTAAAGAATATTGATACTCTCGTTTATTACTTTAAAAAGGTATCTATACACTGTAAGCAACAAAATTCTTAAAACATTCAAGTACTTACATGGTCATTTTGTAACTTCAACGTTACGAGTAATAAACGAATGATTCCTAATACGGGTGTCCGAGAATTATCTGTACAATTTTTGGCTGTTATTAAAAGTCAACCATGAAGTGTAGAAATTCCAGTGTTGTCCCATTTTACAGAGAAACTCATTAAGTTTTTTTCTGATAACAAGTTTTGACAAGTTTTTTCTTTTTTGTACGCGGGTGACAGACATTGATGATTTAAAAGCAAGAATCACAGCTGCTATTGAGCGAATTGATGTGGATACGCTGCAGCGTACATGGCAACATTTGGATTATCGATTGGATGTTTTGCGAATCACTGATGGTGCACATATCGAATGTTTGTAACAACGTTACTTTAATAAAAGAAACTTTTGAAAATACAGATTCTAAATAATCTTGTTTAAGAATTTTACGTGTGTTATCAAGAATTTTATTAAAAGATAAATTGTACAGATAATTTTCGGACACACTGGAATTTCTAAAAACTTGTCAAAACTTGGTATCAGAAAAACTAATGAGATTCTCTGTAAAATGGGACAAAACTGGAATTTCTACACTTCATGGTTGACTTTTAATAACAGCCAAAACTTGTACAGATAATTCTCGGACACCCTGTATTGACCGTATAAGTTCTCTTTCTAGTATAAGTTCTCTTTCTAGTATAAGTTCTCTTTCTAGTATAACTTTTTGATGTAGAGTCAAGTGGAGAACAAGCAAGTTCCTGGTTAATGTCTATGCAGTCTCCAGTTTGGGACCTAATTCTGAAAGGAACTTCTTTAACCTGTTTTGGTATGCAGAAGAGAACCAAACATTTAAAAAAAATTCGGTCACACTCAGTGTGTACAAATTCACCTCGTACTCTGGGAACAGTCCATAAAGTGCCATTATTATTTAGGAACGGTATAATATCAGTTATATCTGCGTTAGGTTTATTATTTAGTACATACATTCTAGTTACTAGTATACTTTATCTTTGGTAACTGCTCTGCGCAAACTGATCTTGATCTCAGAAATTCTGCAATGCTAATTTGTTTTTATCCTCTAGATATTAAGTACATTTTTCAGAAGAGAAGAAATGCATCTTATTTCTGTCTTCTACGTAAGATTTATCTTTAAGAAAATCATCCCCTTTCCTGTATTGCTCCATCTGTTTTTATACCTGCAAGATAAATGAGATTTGCTGAGTAGAGAAGCGATATTCGCTTGAGCATCCGTGGTGACTAATCAATCAATAGTAAAGGGAAAGAAGAATCACAATGCACACACACATATCATACATACATACATACATACATTTGTAAATATGGAAACGTGTATCCAAATACATACATACGTAGTACCTACATGAGTAGATAGATATACAGAAGTTATGTGAATTTTACACAAAGAGGTGTCCAAACTTTTTGAATGGGGAGAGCCGCATTGGCAAATGTAAATCTGATAGAATTCAATTCTTGGACCATTCGTTCCACTGTGCTACGTAAATCTCATCGTATGAAAGTGACATATTGAAAATTAAGACTTAGCTAGTAGTACAATTAAAGTCATTGTTATTATTGGGTAAAGTCAAGGGGAGGTGAACATTTATGTCACTCCGTTACCATACTGTGGGTGATGGAAAAATCTGTTTTCATTTTCGTAATCAGCGTAAAAAAGAACATAAGAATCACCCACATTCATCAAAAGGAGAAAAACTTTGAACAGTAATTATTGCTGTTGATGGTAACGGAGTGACATAAATGATCACCTCCCCTTGACTTGACCCTATTATATAATAGAGGTGAATTTAACAACGCCGATATCCGTTCTTTTGATTAAAAAGGTAAACTAAAAAAAATAAAACTAAATACAAATTTTAATAATTTTGTATCGCTTTGGTTTTCCTGTACGTTCGTATATTTTCACTTATGAACTGCTACGTATAACTCGGAAAAGAAATAACAAATAACTTCATTGTATTACTGAGGCTATACAAATATCATTTTAAGCTTGTATAAACATTCTCGTATTTTTCTTTGTATCTCAGTTTCCTCGTTTCTTCGTAAAGATCGGCAAACATCAGTGCAACCAATTTGGCTTTCTCACTCGAAAAAAATTTGTTGAAAACTTTACAGAATTGAAAGGAGAAAAAATTGTTAAAGTAAATATATGCGCTTATTTTGGTTTCAGAAAGAAATCTGTTCGATCGTCGAGTTTCCCTGTCAGTTTGCCTTTTCATGTCATTGTAATCATTTACAATTTTTTTCACTCGGACCAAATTTTAAATCTGATTAGACCTTTTATCTCCCTTTCCAACGTCTTTGAAATCACAATTCCATTCCACGGGCGTCTCTTTCAGGTGCATTTTGCTCGAGGTTCAACTGATACCTGAAATGAAGCCGTCTTTGAACCCTTTCAGACGGAATGTTTGAGTCAAATACACAAAACCTCAAAGACTTCTTTTTGTATAGACTTGGAAGAAAGGTAGCCGTAATGCCTGACTTTGGGTTAAATGGACTAGAAAGATGATAAAGACAGAAGAGAGAGAGAGAGAGAGAGAGAGAGAGAGAGAGAGAGAGAGAGTTACAAGGAGTTACAAGGAAAAGAAGTACCTCAAAAGGACTTGCGGCCCATACCGAGGAGGAACCAATGGCAACGGGTGCCACGGAAAATTTTCTACACACTCAAATAGTGTGCAGAATTTGGTCTAACCTTTTCTTGAACTGATCCACAGAGGAACTGTTCACAACTTCCGAAGGTAACCTGTTCCATGTGTCACAGATCTTATACGTAAAGTAATTCCCACACACACTAGTCCTAAACCGTTTCAAATCCAACTTCCAACCATTGTTGCGAGTTGGGTTATCATTTAAACTAAACATACTTCTAAAATCGACATCGTTGAACCCGCGTAAGAGCTTGAAAACCTCGATCAGTTGACCGCGCAGCCTCCGAGTTTCAAGCGAAAACAAGTTCAGGGCGCGTAACCGTCGATTGTAGCCCATATGCCTAACGGAAGGGATTAACTTTGTGGCCCTCGCCTGCACTCGCTCCAGCCTCTCAATATCTTTCCTGAGGGTGGGCGACCAGAACTGCACAGCATACTCCAGGTGCGGCCGAACAAGGGAATTGTACAGTGAGAGCACAATCTCCTTGTTCCGAAACTGAAATTGCCTCCTGATATAACCCAATAGTTTCTGGGCTTTCTTTTCCACCTCTACACACTGTTTCGTAAACTTAAGGTCGCTGCTAATTAGCACACCCAAGTCCTTTTCTAAATCAGTCACCTCGATATTACTACCCAACATCGAGTAGTCCGACTTGGGATTGGCGTAGCCAATGTGCATCACTTTGCATTTACCCAAGTTAAACGGCATTTGCCATTTTTCGGACCACTCTCCTATCCTACCTAGGTCCGCACGCAGTTCCTCGATCGCTTCGGGCGTCCCAACATTGGCCCCAAGCTTGGTGTCATCAGCGAATTTGGCGATCCGACTGACGATGCCACCGTCGATATCATTTATGTAAATGATAAACAACAGCGGCCCCAAAACGGAACCCTGAGGAACCCCACTAGTGACCGAGGCCCAACCCGAACTAGCCCTTTAATTACCACCCTCTGCCGCCTATTCCTCAGCCAGTTTTCAATCCACCTACCTATTTCCCCACCGATACCCAGCGCGCGCACTTTCGCCATTAGCCGGCGGTGAGGTACCTTATCAAAGGCTTTCTGAAAGTCGAGATAAAGTATATCAATCGCCCTACTCTTATCGTACTCACTCAACATGACGTGGAAAAACTCGAGCAAGTTGGTGAGACACGACCTATGCCGTCTAAACCCATGTTGGGAGTCCCCAAGCAGCTTGTAGGAATCCAAATGGTCAACGATCCTATCAGCTATTATCCCTTCTAATAATTTACCTACAACTGAAGTGAGACTAATGGGACGATAGTTCCCTGGACTTTCGTGATCCCCTTTCTTAAAGATAGGGGTCACGTTGGCTTCCCTCCAGTCACCAGGCACCTGGCCCATCTCCAACGATTTGTTGAAGACTGTAGCCAGGTGGGGAGCCACCTGGTCGCGCACTTCTCGCAACACTCTGGGGAGAAACTGGTCTGGCCCAGGAGCCTTAAACGCGCTCAGTTTGTCTATTCTATCGGCAACGACTGTCGCGGTACATCTAACACTATCCAGGCCAGCACCTTCGTGCCTCACGCCTGGCTCGGGGATGACGCGGGTATCCTCCCTGGTGAACACTCCGGTTCATTAAGCACAACGAGCCATCGTCCGCGGCTCCGTCCTTTAACGGACCTATCATGCTTCTAATGGGCTTTCTACTATTAACATAACTGAAGAATTCCTTAGGGTTCCCCTTGCAGAGGCTTGCCACCCGTAGTTCTTCGTTACGTTTCGCTAGCCTAACCTTCGCCTTCACTTCCCTACACAGGCGGACATACGCTTCAGTGTTCTCGTGGGAACGATTGGCCTTCGCCCTCCTATACGCTACTTTCCTATTTCGGATAGCCGAAGCGATGTCACGATTGAACCACTTAGGCTGCGTTGAAGCAGGGGTGACCGGTTTTGAGGGTATGGCAGCAGACTGCAGCACCATAAACTCGTCCCGGAATGCACTCCACACTCCCTCAACATCGCCGCCAACCTCTAACCCCATCTCTCCTACGCTATCCCTGAGGCTAACAAAGTTCGCCCGCCGGAGATCGAGCTTACTGCCTCTCGAGTTACTACGCTTCACCCGAGGGACGCACACACGGAACCTAATAAGACCGTGATCACTCCCGCCCAATGATTCGTCAACGGTGAGGCCAGTGACGAGGTTGTCTTCGGTCGTGAATACTAAGTCTAGAACGCTTTCGCCTCGTGTAGGCTCGTTGACCCACTGAGTGAGGAAGTTCTCATCAGCAAAGTCAACTAGCCTCCTCCCTTCAGCATCGGCAGTCCTGTTTTCCCACTTTATGCCGCGACAGTTGAAGTCTCCTAAAACTACACACACCCTATCCCCTAGCAGGCTACTGAGTTCGGTGTACAGGGCTGTATCCTCCTCGAGGAGGAGATGCGGAGGTCTGTACACCAAGATTAACCTATAGTTCGTCCCTCCCACGTTCAGATCGACGCCAAGCAGCTCCCGTTCCGACCGGAACTGGCAGTCAACCGGACTCAACGTGTCTCTGACGTATATTAGTACCCCACCCCCCTCCCCACGGGTGCGGTCTTTGTGAAACATTCTATACCCGGGAATTTCGAACTCCCCAACGTAGTCCCTACGATCAGTATGAATCCAGGACTCGGTGATAGCAACGATATCCTGGTATTCTGATGCTAAGAGTGCCCGTAGCTCGCCAAACTTGTTCCTGATCGACCTAGCATTAAAAAGCATTGCACGGAGGGAGCCTCCCCTATTCTGACCGCCCCTAGCACGACCCGTTTCTCGAACAGCCAGGGCTGTCGGGAGTTGAATGCCCCTCACTAACGAGGGGACAATCTCCGCAGGAGCTTGAGCCCCCTCCAACGTGGAAGGAGAGTCACTACTGCTGTTGGAGGGGGACTAACTACTGGGGGGGGGACTAACTACTGTTGGAGGGGGACTACCTGCTGTTGGAGGGGGACTACTGCTGTTGGAGGGGGACTACCTGCTGGGGGAGGGGGACTACCTGCTGGGGGAGGGGGACTACCTGCTGGGGGGGTGGGACTAAATGCTGGGGGGGTGGGACTAAATGCTGGGGAGGGGGACTAACTGCTGGGGGAGTAGGTTTAACTGTTTGGGGAGCAGGATCAATTGCTGGTTTGGGGGGTCTTAGTTTAAAGAGATTATACAAATTAATGTTCAGTAAATCACCATACTTCTTTTTCCCCTTCTGGTTAAAATGTATCCCGTCCGAACCAAAGTATTCCCCATTTCCGTAGAATGTAGGCCAAAAATCGACAAACTTTAGGCCTTTTCATCACACATGCGTTTAACTCTTTTATTTATGCTAATGGCTTTACTTAGAGTATAGTCACTAGCACGCATTCGAGGGAGAATTCCTACGACCATACCCATGTCTGTCCTATCCTAACCTTGTCAGTTAGGTTCTTAAATTCTTTTATAATGGGCTCTGTCTGCCCTCCTGTCCCTCCATAAAAACGTCATTGCCACCAACATGGACAATGATAGGGTAACTCTTATTCTTGATATTAATTTTGCCTAATTCCCTATTAATTATCTGGCTTGTGGCACCCGGAAAACATCGGAGCTTTCTCTTGGTCGCCCGTCTTGCTCCGAAAAAGTCCCCTTGATTCCTTACCATAGAATCCCCAATTAAAAGGTTTCATCCTCCTCATCAGCAAGTAAGTGAAACTTATTTTGATGGTGATGGGTTCCAAATCCTTATGTTTTGGTTTTGGTTTGGAGGGTCTTTTATTTTTGACCAATTTGAATTCTTGGTCCTCCGTTCTATTTTCCGGAATAGTCACCGTGTTTTCCAAGCGTGCCACGCTTTGCTCTAGATGCTTAATTTTACAGTTTAAATCTATGTGTTTTTAGTTTGATCTTGTGTACTGGGATGGATTTCCAGTGCTACGAGCCTAGCTTCAAGCTTTTTTACTAATTCCTTTAGCTCTTTCACTTCCTTTTCGTGGTTGTCTCTAAGTTTACAAAACAAACATATACTAAGGGATGTGATATCGCTGATACTACCTTCTGGGAAGTCAACGCACCAATGATTAACTTTACATTTAAAGCATTCTGCTTTCAATTTAGCTGGCCCGGTCATATTTTTTATTTTTTATTTTTTTACGTTAATTTAAATAAATAATACAATATGTTCCTTTTAATTAATACGATACGTTACTTTTAAATAAATATAGAGAGAGAGAGAGAGAGAGAGAGAGAGAGAGAGAGAGAGAGAGAGAGAGAGAGAGAGACAGACAGAGACAGACAGAGAGAGAGAGAGACAGACAGAGAGAGAGACAGACGAAAAAATTAAAACAAAAAAAAAACCGGAAGATACACTATGAACATTAAAAACCAAAAGATTAAAACCAAAGAATATAAAAAAAAGGGGGGATAAACTGATGACTTATTTTATGTTCCAATAAAGAGTAAAATTAATAAGGAAAGGAAATAAAATATTTAATATCTGGTTTTAGAAAAGGGCGAGAAGCTGTTACACAATTTGTCGTTAAAAAACAATAAAAACGTTAAGAGAAGCGAACAATTATAATTTTTATTCTACAATGACTCTAAATCATAAAAGTCTTTACCAATAATGGAGGACATCAAAAGTTTAAAACAATAAAACGTCTTTTGTCAACGAGAACAAAAGAGTATCAGCCTTGGTGGGGAAGACCCACAAAATGTCATAAGGGAAAACGGATTCGTTCAAAGAAATCGTTACAGAAACTGCTGTTCCTTTAATCCTTTATTATAATGCGAGTAATGTTTATTTTATAAAGAAAACGTGTATATAAAAACTTTTTTTTCTTTATGTTCATAAACTTACGAATTTCATCCAATTACACTAGATTCTAATTTCATTTGATGAGTGTAAAAGAACGCTGTTGTTCGGATTTAGATCTAATGGTAGCCTAATTGTCAACGACCGGGTTTCCGAAATAGACGACCAGGATTCGAATCCTGGTGGGGGTTAAGTTTTGCATATGAAAAAATGTGCAATTATGTAATTTTATATATATAATATATTATATATACATATATACACACACACACAGGGTGGGCAAAAAACTGATGAAGATTTGCAAGCTGTTTTTGCACATGATAATGATCCAATAAACTTAAAATTTTCACCTTATTAAATACACCCTTTTATACGATTGCAGTAATATTTAATTCTATTATTTCTGATTTCAGAAACTAAAATATAACTAAGATCCCGTAAAATAAGTGCAAAAATGCTTAAATATAGTGAAGGAGATGAAATGCTTATAAAGAATCTAAGAATTGGCCAAGGTCTGGGCGCCAGGAGAATGATACAAATGTTCCCAAATAAACCGTGGACTGAATCAGGAGTTCGGTATATCATTAGAAAAGTTGATGAAACTGGAGATGTTAAGAGACGTGATGGAGGTGGTCGTCCCAAAAATGCAAAAACAGGCACAAATAGTGACTTAGTGGAAAGTTATAGTTTAAGTCAGGAAGGTAAACCAGGAACGCACATTTCACCGAGGGAAATCGAAAAAGAAACGGGTATAAGTCGTAGTAGTGTTAGAAATATTGTAAAACACGATTTGGGTTTAAAAGCTTATAAACGTACATCAAGGGAAAGTCTAACCGATGGCAATAAGGTTAGGCGGATGACATGTGCACAAAGCCTGATAAACAGATTCCAGGGTAAGTCAGAAGATTGAGGTTCTCTGATGAGAAATTATTTCACATTGTACCACCGATTAACCAACAAAACGATCGGGTATACGCAAATGTTGCAAGAAAACGTGATGTTGCACCCGAGCGTTTAATAAAGGAAACATCTAACTTTTCGCCTAGCATTATGGTAAGAGCTTGCGTCTCAAAATTAAGCAAAGGAAGAAGAATTGTGATTCAGCCACGAGCCAAAATCAGTGCAGAATATTATTGTACACAGTCTTTCCAAGTATTTGGATGATATTCGTCAGATTAGTGAAAATAATTTCACTTTCCAACAAGATGGAACACCTGCACACAAGGCGAAGCGTACAATCGTGTATCTGGAAGGAGAAACACCCAATTTCATTGAGCCGAACATGTGGCCTTCCAATAGTCCAGATCTTACGCCACTCGATTATGGCATTTGGGAAGCTTTAAAATCAAAAGTTTATACACCAGGTGAAAATATTCGCAATGTTGACCAGTTACGTCTTAAAGCGTTGGATGGCTGGAATCAGATGTCTCAGCGATATACTGTATTGACAGATGCATCGATGAGTGGATTCCGCGTTTAACCGAATGTATTTAACAAGAAGGGAGTCACATAGAACAATTTTTTTGATATAAATTAAGGATTGATAAAGGAACATTTATGTTAAGTTTAACAATCATATCTTAATTTTTTTCCAACAATAAATACATGTTTACAAGCGTCATTAGTTTTTTTTTCCCACCCTGTATATATATATCTTGTTCCTGAAAAATCATGCACCTGCACTGATAATAACTAGAGATGTCTGCAATACAAACTATAGAAAATTGCGCGAAAACGAATATGGATTTGAATATTCTTTGAATATTGTTGCTTTCGGTAGTGATGAACTACGTACGGAAGCCTTGTTAGTAGACTCAGTCTCCCATCCAGTTACTATCCGACCCAATGTCGCTTAACTTTGCTGATCAATGGGAAGCGGAGTTACAACACTGGCTAAGTAGTAGCCCAATATATACACACACACACCGGGTGATTGAAAATTAAGGACCCAATTTCAAATGGCTGTATTTACTAAACGAAAAGTGGTATTACAGAAATTCTTTCAACATTTTAAAACAGAAACATTGCATTTATTCTGCTATCTCAACATAAGCCCCAGCATTCTGAACACATTTCTGTAGCCGCGAAGACACAGACGCAACACTTTTCCGTAAGAAGTCTTCAGGCGGAGCGGCAAAAACATCTCGTATTCGCTGTTCCATTTCGTCAAGTGTCCGGGGTTTTGCTCAGTACCCTCTCTCTTTAGCCGAGCTGCCTGCCGTATGGATTTCTGTGGGCTCCTCTGAAACATTTCTCTGACAACATTCACATTTTCCTCTGATCGGGATGTCGATGGTCTCCCGGACCGCGCTTCATCCTTCACAGAACCCGTTGTCATGAGCTTTGTGTGACAGTTTCTAATGGCTTTTGCACTGAGGGTAGCATGTCTTCCATGAATTGATCTCCACCATCTCTGCATTTGAATCACAGACTGCCACACCTCGTGCCTGGCAGCTATTTGAGCGCGTTCCCGTACTGTCAATTTTTGTGCCATTGTTCACCCGCAAAACAAAGGGAAAATTTTATTAGCTTCAAATGGCAATGTTTGTGCTTTAAAATTGTGCAAGAATAGTAGCAACATAACATTCCGTTTAGGAGATACAGCCATTTGAAATTGGTTGCTTACTTTTGAATCAACCGGTGTATATATATACACAATATATATATATGGCTACTACTTCGCCAATGTTGTAACTCCGCTTCTCATTGATCAGCGAAGTTAAGCGACATTGGGTCGGATACTAACTGGATGGGAGACTGAATCTACTGACAAGGCTTCCGTACGTAGTTCATCACTACCGAAAGCAACAATATTCAACTAATATCCAAATTTGTATTCGTTTTAGCGCAATTTTCTATAGTTTGTATTGCAGACATCGCTAGTTATTATCAGTGCAGGTGCATGATTCTTCAGGAACACACACACACACACACACACATATATGTATATATATATATATATATATATATGAGACCGACCGGAAATTCCTTTCCTCGCCTATGTCATACGGCTTGTGGAAGTAAACAAGGCATATAAACCAAACATGGGCATGAATAAGCCCACGAAGGGAAAAACAAATTTTATTTTTTTTCAAAAATGTCCGCGAAAACTACGCGTCATCAGTCTATATAAGCGCGAGTCCACTTCAAATCGATCTCATTTTGCCCGTTGCTTTTTACCCGAATCTTCACGCTTCAATTCAATCTTAGTCTTTCATCACGTAGCACCACTCGATCACAGCCGGCTGCCGTCCTTCAAACATCAATAGGAGCATACAGAAGATAATCAGCAATTCGACCATACACAAAGCAAATCATCACTTGAGGTGACCTACAATTTCATCCCGCCAGATGCAACAAGTATTCTGCAAGTTTCCTACTGACGTCATCCTCCTGGCCCTCGCCTCACTCATCATTCACCGCAGTTCGATCGGCAAACCTTCATTTTTCTAAGATGATCTCGTCACGCAGTTTACGTCTGTAGGCCTTTCCGTCTTCAGAGTCACTTTCGTCAAAATCGGAGGTCTGTAAACCTCTCCTAGGCCATCGGCACTCGGCCTACAGTGTTTTGTTACGTCGTAATAAACTATTCGTACTCAACGCTAAAATGTATTCAAACTCTGCCTAATCGAGTAGGCCCTTCAAAGTATCCTCAATACTGTTCAAATTAACTCTCCCGTTACAACCACAGTAGGCCTATTCAATTATTGTACCAATACCATATTTTGTATCACCTTGTTATTTCGTTCATTCATATATTTTACTTATTTGTATAATTACTTATTGCTGGGAATCCAATATCGTACTTCATTACTTAATTGTTGTTTTCTTTCTTAATCATTACACTGAACAAAATAGAACTGTTTTCCTCCTTCGAATTAATTTGTGTGATTCCGATGTACTTTTGTACGCTCATTATGAATTTGAAAACAAATTTTTTCTATCACCCACCAATATAGAAGGAAATGTAAATGAAAAATTACAGACTTTCTTACATTTTTGGTACATTTAATCGTACAAAAAAGAAGAGAAAATTCATATTCTTTAAAAGCTTTCCATGCTGTTCTTTCACCTTCATTTAAAGTCTCATCAAATGCAGTCTCTTTCAAGTTTCATCACTTCTCTGATCTGTGGGCCCACAAAAATGCCTTCTTTGATTTTCGCTTCGCTGATTCTAGGGAACTTCTGTTTTAGATATAGAAATCCAGGTCCGTCTTTATTCATGGCTTTTAAAAAAATTTTCATCAAACCAAGTTTGATATAAGAGGTGGTAAGAAAACTTTTGCTGGATCTACTAAGGGTTGATGGGCAACATTTTTCTGTCCTGAAACCAAATTTTGTCGAAGTGGCCACTCTTTCTGTGTATAATGACTTCCCTTAGCTCGGCTGTCCCACTCGCAGAGGAAACAAAAGAACTTTGTGTATCCTAACTGTAATCCGAGAAGTGCAATCACTTTCAAATCACCATAGATATGCCAGAAGTGTTTATCATAGTTACTATGTTTCAAAAGTAACTGCATATTGTCATATGATTCCTTCGTATGAACTTTGTGTGTAATCGGAACCGAAAGATAGACATTACCGTTGTGCAACAGTACAGCTTTCAAACTCGACTTTGATGAATCGACAAAAAGCCTCCATTTCTTCGGATTGTGCTCTCGCCCAAATGCCTCCATGAGAGCGTTTACATCATTACAATACATTAAATCACTTTCCATAGAGAAAAATGATGTGAAGTGTGTCTGATGCTTACGAAATGATAATATTTTTACAGTCTTTTGTAGGAATCTTGAACCTAAGAGCTCAGCCTGATTTTAGATAGATTCCATTCTCTGACAAGATCATTTACCGTAATTCTGACTGAGAAATTAAATGACGTTCATCCGATGAAGGTGATTGAAATTGTGTATCCATGTCGTCATGTCTGTCCAAAGGTTCATTACGCGAGATTCATCATCAGGTTCATCATCATCTAAAGTCCATGTCTTTGGTGGTTTTGGTACTGGCAAATCATCACAATCTGAAAGATGTCGCATGGCTGACAGTAAATTAGGTTATTGAATCGCATGTTGAGGAATGTCCACTTATCTTCGATAAAAAGAAGTAGCAATCAGTTGAGTGGTCGCTTTCTTCTCTCCATACCATTGGGACCGCAGAAAGCTTTGAAGAATGAGTACCTTTTAACCAACCTCTGAGAGATTTTGCACAAGAAACAACATACATGAGGCGCCCAGATTTTGTCTTGATCTACTTTGCAACCGAAATAAAGTTCATACGCCTTCTTAATGTATACAAGAATGTATATATGCAATATATTTAAATAAATATATGCATATTATATATAAACATGGAAATATAAATAATAATATGCATAATATAAAGATTTTGTACGAGGTAAATGACGAACAATAAATCCCGTATCATGATGCAAACTGAGGACAGCTATCTCGATCTCAACGGGTATTAAATTGAAAGTCCCTCAAAAACTTTGGGTGATAGAAAATATCTGCCTTCATTTCCGAAATCAGCGTAAAGACAAACATAAGAATCACCCACATTCATCAAAAGGAGAAAAACTTTGTTGAACAGTGTTATTGTAGTGTACAGCACCGTATATCTCCATCTAAATTAGTGTTCTTGTCATTATTGTATTCACTTAACTCTTACCCTACATATATATATATATATATATATATATGTGTGTGTGTGTGTGTGTGTGTGTGTGCGTGCGCGCGCCGCGCCCGCGTTGGGCTACGCAGTAGCGAATGTTGTGACATCGCTTCCTGTTGATCAGCGAAGTTAAGCGACATTGGGTCAGATTATAGCTGGATGGGAGCCTGTCCTCTGCGTCCAAACTGTGTAGCGACTCGTGGTTTGAATCCCTCGTAAAGCTGTAGGTTTCCTCTGTCATATTACCTTAGATGTTGCGAAGGAGTTTAAACAAAATTACATATATATACAGGGTGTTTGAAAACTTTCTGTACAAATTGTAATGGGGGATAGGCAACACCAAGACAAACCCTTTTCGTCTATAAGTGTATGTCCGCTGACGTCACCATTCGGCGCGAGAGGGCGCCGCTGCAATTGGCTAAAAGGTGAAGTGGGCTAGACTCGCGCTTGCCGCGGGCATTCTTAAATCGGACGTAGTACGCGTAACATGGAGCGCTTCACGACTGCTGAGATGGCTGACAATGGAAACGGAAGAGCTGCTGTGAGGTTGTACCGACAGCGCTTCCCAAACAGACGTGTGCCAAACCACCAAACGTTTGCGCATTTGCATCGGCGACTGCGAGAAACTGGAACATTCCATGCAAACAGCATGACACTGGTCGGGAGAGAAACGTGCGCACTCCTGACATGGAGTTTCTCGCAGTCGCCGATGCAAATGCACAAACGTTTGGTGGTTTGGCACACGTCTGTTTGGGAAGCGCTGTCGGTACAACCTCACAGCAGCTCTTCCGTTTCCATTGGCAGCCCCATACACCATATGCATGTCAGCCATCTCAGCAGTCGTGAAGCGCTCCATGTTACGCGTACTACGTCCGATTTAAGAATGCCCGCGGCAAGCGCGAGTCTAGCCCACTTCACCTTTCAGCCAATTGCAGCGGCGCCCTCTCGCGCCGAATGGTGACGTCAGCGGACATACACTTATAGACGAAAAGGGTTTGTCTTGGTGTTGCCTATCCCCCATTACAATTTGTACAGAAAATTTTCAAACACCCTGTATATATATATATATATATTATATTTAGTGCTTCATTTGTAAGTGAAAAAGAAGTGGAACGCAGATGAAGCCCTCACAGTTAGGGGGTCTGGGGGAGTGCTGTAAGCTCCTCCAGCGGGGTCCGGGGCGGCGCCCGGAAACCAACGCATTTTAAGCGCTTTTTCTGCGAAAACTGCGCAACATGCAAATGAAAGTTCTTCGAATACAGTATTATTTTAAAGAAAAAGTTACTGTGATTGCAACATCTAAGTGAAATGTTACTTCATCTAAGTGAAACAAAATATTATATGTATTTGAAACAAAATAAAATTGCTTTACTTACATGCTGTTGCTATATATAGGAAGTTGATAGAATAATCACATTAATTTCCACACACACACACACACACCAAACTTCTTTCTGCTTGATCGACTAGTTTTCGCTTTCTACTGTCTGTATTTCGTTGGATTTTAAATTACGAAATTACGTTGCCGACCTTTTTATTAAAATAAAAACCTTTTTCTTTAATTAGGTTTTAAAATAAAAGTACCGGAAGGGCGTTCCGGAGCGTTCCGTCACAAATTAAGCACTGTATATATATATATATATATATATATATATATATATACACACAAACTCAGAATGGTCCCCTGAGAAACTTATATGTTAAACACAGACCGTGCATGGAACAAGAAACTCTTCTGGGAAAATTAAATCCACTATAGTCCGAATAAGTAATGGTAAATGACAAATACCATATATATATATATATATATATATATATATATATATATATATATATATATAATATATACACACATACATACCATATATATATATATATATATATATATTATATATATATATACACACATACATACCATATATATATATATATATATAGGATAAAAACGAAGACGTAGAGCAAAAAAGTCATTCTATTTGGCTGCAGCCGACGTTTCGGGCAACTCTACCCATTTTCAAGGCCTAATAAATAAAAGCTAAAATTAATGCATGACAAAAATATACGAATGTCAAAAACAAACTAATTTGAAGTACAAAATTAAAACTGTTCAATAAAAATTAAAATTACAAGACATAAAACAGGCATAAGCCAAAAACAAATCAAAAGTAAAAATTATATAAATGACAAAAATATACGAATGATAAAAATAAAACTTAAAAACTAAAAACATTCAAACATGAAAGTTAAAAAAACTTTAATAATAAAAAGTTAAACGAAAAAACACAAAAGTGCACCAAACATACCATGCTCACTTGACAGCCATAAAAAACTGAGGCGAAAAGAAGACAGGGTCACAAGGGGGGGGGGGGAGTTAGTTTGTAGGTATTCTAATTAATATAAAGGGGGTAACAGCTAGAATCAATATTTAAACTGGAGTTCAGAAATTTAATGCACAAAGATTCGTAAATACGGAGGGAGGACGGGCATTTTAATGATTTAAGAATTTTGAAGTTATTAACGGAAATGTCAACCTTACACTTGACAGAATGATTTCTAATGGCAGACTGTTCCTTTTTCGATAAAACTTTCCCTGTCCTATGGCTAATACCCATATGGGAGCAAAATCTCGCCTGCAAAGAATGAACTGTGCTGCCAACGTAGTTCCCCTGGGAACACCCAGGGCAGGTAAACAAATAAACAGAACAGCTCATCGCAGGGGGGATTTTGTCCTTACATCGGAAAAAACATCCAAGGGTATTATTATTTACAAAAAAACCTTAAAATCAGTGTGAAAATAAAATTTCCTCACCACACTCAACAATTGCTTTTTCACAGGTGTTAAAATGGTAGAGATCAGGTAAAACAAGATATTTACAATTCTTAGGAACATCATACGTTGGGATAAGGTTGGGACAATATACATTATTAAGAAATTTACCAATAATACCTCGTACAAGATCCCGTGGAAAACCATTTTTAAAGAAAAAATCAGTAAGGAATTCAAACTCATTATGAAGCAGAGCAAAGTTCGAGCAAATATTATAAGCTCAATGGACCAAAGTGCGAATGGAACTTAATTTGTAATTAAAATTGCAAAAACTATAAAAATTAAAACCCAAACCCGTAAACGTAGGCTTCCGATATGTAGAAGTTAAAACGGTCGAGCCAGATTTGGAGACCAAAATATCAAGGAAAGGAATATAACCTTCAACTTCCTTTTCCTGCGTAAATTGTACAGACGTTATGTTGATGATACGTTTGCTTTATTCCAAACGGATAATCAATCAGTTCAGTTCTAAGTTTTCTGAACACACTGCATAAGAACATTGTATTTACGCAGAAAAAGGAAGTTGAAGGTTCTATTCCTTTCCTTGATGTTTTGGTCTCCAAATCTGGCTCGACCGTTTTAACTTCTACATACCGGAAGCCTACGTTTACGGGTTTGGGTTTTAATTTTTATAGTTTTTGCAATTTTAATTACAAATTAAGTTCCATTCGCACTTTGGTGCATAGAGCTTATAATATTTGCTCGAACTTTGCTCTGCTTCATAATGAGTTTGATTTCCTTAATGATTTTTCTTTAAAAATGGTTTTCCACGGGATCTTGTACGAGGTATTATTGGTAAATTTCTTAATAATGTATATTCCCCCAACCTTATCCCAACGTATGATGTTCCTAAGAATTGTAAATATCTTGTTTTACCTGATCTCTACCATTTTAACACTGTGAAAAAGCAATTGTTGAGTGTGGTGAGGAAATTTTATTTTCACACTGATTTTAAGGTTGCTTTTGTAAATAATAATACCCTTGGATGTTTTTTCCGATGTAAGGACAAAATCCCCCCTGCGATGAGCTGTTCTGTTTATTTGTTTACCTGCCCTGGGTGTTCCCAGGGGAACTACGTTGGCAGCACAGTTCGTTCTTTGCAGGCGAGATTTTGCTCCCATATGGGTATTAGCCATAGGACAGGGAAAGTTTTATCGAAAAAGGAACAGTCTGCCATTAGAAATCATTCTGTCAAGTGTAAGGTTGACATTTCCGTTAATAACTTCAAAATTCTTAAATCATTAAAATGCCCGTTCTCCCTCCGTATTTACGAATCTTTGTGCATTAAATTTCTGAACTGCAGTTCAAATATTGATTCTAGCTGTTACCCCCTTTATATTAATTAGAATACCTACAAACTAAATCCCCCCCCCCCCCCTTGTGACCCTGTCTTCTTTTCGCCTCAGTTTTTTGTGGCTGTCAAGTGAGCATGGTATGTTTGGTGCACTTTTGTGTTTTTTCGTTTAACTTTTTATTAGTAAAGTTTTTTTAACTTTCATGTTTGAATGTTTTTAGTTTTTAAGTTTTATTTTTATCATTCGTATATTTTTGTCATTTATATAATTTTTACTTTTGATTTGTTTTTGGCTTATGCCTGTTTTATGTCTTGGCTGCAGCCAAATATAATGACTTTTTGCTGTACGTCTTCGTTTTTATCCTAAATGTAAAACTACATCTCCTTAGGAGGGGCCCTATTTCATATATATATATATATATATATATATATATATATATATATATAATATATATATACAAGGTTTACTAAAAAGGTATCCGGACTGATGCGATTATAGGCAGAGTTCGGAGTTTAATCTCCCTCAAAGTACGCTCCTTCTGAAGCCACACACTTTGTCCAACGATCCTGCCACTGTTCAAAACATTTTTCAAACGCACTTTTCGGAATGGACAAAAGCTGCTCCGTCGAATTTCTTTTAATGGTCTCATCATCGAATCGGTGTCCTTTCAGGGTTTGTTTGACTTCGGAAACAAAAACAAACAAAAAAAAAAAAAATCGCATGAAGCCAAATCCGGCGAATATGGAGGTTGCTGTATTTCCGGGGGGGGGGAGTTGTGACAAGTTGCAATGAGTGAGATGGCGCGTTATCGTGATGAAACATCCAGTCTCCGGACTCCCAATTCTGCGGCCGTTTCCTCCGAACTGCTTCACAAAGCCTTCTCAAAACTTCAGTGTAAAATTCCTTGTTGATGGTTTGTCCCTGTGGAGCATATTCATTGTGCATAACACCTTCACAGTAAAAAAAAACTTGGTACTCTCCAACATCGAAAGAAATCACCGCGAAATAAAACACGTTTAACTTTATCGGTTCACCACAGTGGACTGACGCTACACAATGAAGTGCAAAACTATCAGTCAACTTGTCTGGACATGCAGAGACATGTTTAGCACAGTCACAACTCCAAGCTTGACCTTGTTCTAAAAATAACATCCTGTCCGGATACTTTTTGGACAGATTATATATATATATATATATATATATATATATATATATATATATATAATATATATATATATATATATATATATATATATATATATAAATTATTTCACGAAAGTAACACGTGAAAAATATTTATGATGAATAAAACCACGAGGGAAAGGAAACAGAATGGTGCTCAAGCGCTTTCGTCTAATGACATCCTTCGTGGTTTTATTCATCATTATATATATATATATATATATATATATATATATATATATATAATATATATATATATATATATATATATATATATATTAGTATATGTTTGTACACATTCGGTATAACAAGCTTTATAAATCTTTCTACAAATTACTTTGTTACTCGTTTGTTAATGAACATTGTGTCTAGTTTGATAATGTAATAAATTATTCCCTAAAACGTAATTATTAGAAATTTAACTGAATAAAAAACACAGCTGTCCAAAGCCTCTTTCGTCCGTTAGCTTTATATGAAGGAAACTCTTTACATGGTAGCAAAATTACTGCACTTACACTAATGGCGTTTCAGTAATTATTGCAGTTATTAATTCAAGTTCCCAAATTACAGTACTGTCGCTGACTTACTAATTCTTGCTTGGCAGCTTTTTAAAATCATCGATATTAATTCCGTTCGCCGTAATTTTTACTTCCGAACCGACAACAGTAATTATAAATGAGAGTTTTTCTCCAGTTCCCCCGCATTCGTAGGCAAATTGGTATACATCGTATCAAATGAGAGAGGCTAGACCCACTTGTTGTGCGAGTATAATATAGAGTTGGACGATCTCAAATGATGTTTAATAGTCGAGGAAACGGATGGAATTGTCTTCTAATTGAGTTAAAAGACCGTAGCGACCCAATATTGAAACACCGCATAGTGGTGTACAGTCACAAAGGGTGGATTGGAGCTTTCGGGCAAGAATGTGTATTAATGCTATTCCGGGGTGTAAAACAAATAGTATTAAAGGTTATTATACGATAACAGTAAATTAAGTTGAAATTTAGAGTTACTGTAAACATCTAACATGAAGAGATTTTTTTTAAAATTTGGTATGAGGTAATGTTTTGAATTGTGACGAAGCTGAATATGATATACAAATTTTTATAACAAAAAAGAACATTGCAAGACCGAATATTGTGTCTTCGTTTATACCACAATACAGAAAACGTCGCAGAGGTACAACGTTTGGTTGGACGTGAAATAAGAGACGTAATATTTTCAATTGCAAAAAGATTTTCTGGAAGTGGAAGAGTTGCAGACCTTCCCAGATCTGGCAGAAGAAGATCTGTTCGTACAGCAGAAAACGTGGAAGCGCTTTCAGCAAGATACACGCGCAACCCTGAGAAATCAGCCAGGCAAGCTGAGCTGGAATATCGCGTGAAAGTGTCACACATATCCTACACGACTTAAATTTTAAACCGTTTCGACCAACATTGGTCAAAGAGTTGCTAGAAGATAATTTTGACTGCAAAATTTAGTTCTGTGAAATGCAGTTGGCAAAGATGCAGGAAAACACGATGCTGGAGGAGAATGATGTTGTTTGGTCTGAAAGGTACTCTTTCAAGCCGAATCGAATCGTTAATCGTCACAACTGCGTTTACTGGGCAGAGGAAAATCCCCACAAATTAATGTCAAAGTCACTTGATCGACATGGAGTGATGGTATGGGTTGACATATGGTCTGGTGAATTGCACAAACCCCTTTTTCTTCGATGAGAATGTCACTGGTAAAAGTTATCTCCGAATACTGCAGAATGACATTTGGCCAGTAATTCAGAATTTGGATATTACTCCGCCAGACTTTTTCTTGTGAGGTGGGGTATTGAAATACAGGGAGCACATTCACAAACCGAAAGCGGTCAATCAACTGAAAACAGCAATTTCAGAAGAGTTTGGAAAGATTCCAGTGGATATGCGTGAAAAAGTATGTCGAGCTGTCAAACATGGTTTGCAGGAATGTCTCGAGAGTGACAGAAAACAGGTTGTTTCATTACATTACAAACAAAGTTTGAAAAATTCAAGGGTTCGCATTACTCAATCACAAAAGAAATAAATGTCCTTTAATTCGATGTATAAATTGTGTCTATATCATCACTACAAAAGTTACTGGGTATGAAACCTGTGCAGTTATTATATATATATATATATATATATATATATATATATATATATATATATATATATATATATATATATATATATATATATACATATATATATATATATATGTATGCAGAGGGACACGAACAAAATATACAAATGGTCAGAAGACAACATAACATTTAACACCGAGAAATTTCAGCTCTTGAGATATGGTAGAAAAGAGGAACTTAGACTGCATATTATGTTCCAGATAGATAGGAAATTCAGAGAAGCACGAAAGCGATCGATCTGGGGGTAATAATGACCGATGATGCCAAATTCGAAACACAAAATCAGATAGCGATAAATAAAGAAAAAAAAAAAAAGAGTCGCGGGACAGGTACTAAGAATGTTCAAAAGAAGGGACAAGACAGTAATGATTCCCCTGCTAAAAACACTGATTATACCAAAACTTGAATACTGCTCAGTTTTGACGTCCCCATATAAAAAAGAAGAAACTAATAAACTAGAAGAAATGCACACATATTTCACAGCTAAGATTGATGGCTGCAAAGAACTCAACTACTGGGAAAGACTAAGTAAACTAAATCTGTACTCCCTGGAAAGGAGGAGAGAGAGGTACACCATAATCTATATATGGAAAATGATCGAAAAACTGGTACCAAACCTAAAACTAAACCCAATTACCATTCAAACAACACTGGAAAATAGGGATGGTAGAATGTGTAGTGTTCCCAAATTAAAGGCCCGACAAGGGACCACAACACTGAAGGAAAATAGCTTGGTTGTCAGGGGGCCAAGACTTTTCAACCAGCTTCCAAAGGACCTCAAAAACGTTACATGGGTCAAAGTTGAAGTCTTCAAGAGAAGACTAGATGCCTGGCTCAGGACGGTACCAGATGAGCCGGGTGTACCTGGCTATGTACGGTGGAGAGCGCAAGAAAGCAACTCGCTCCTCCACCAAACCAGACATAGAGGCGGGGCCACCAGCTTTACCTTCGTGTGAAGAAAGACCAACGTACGGAACAGCAACGAGGTTAACGAGGTGTGTGTGTGTGTATATATATATATATATATATATATTTATTTATTTTAACTGCAAACAACACACAGTATAATTAACGTAAAGAACGACGCTTGTATAGAAGAACGTTCGCACAAGATGAGGAGAAAGAACGAACAAATGAAAAATGAGGTAACCACCAGGGAATTATACGTTAATTATACTGTGTGTTGTTTGCAGTTAAAATGTATATATGTGCGACATGCGGGAGGTGCCCCCTCAGGGCATTGGTTTCCGCTCGTATGTAGGAGAATTACGACTTCTGATTTATCGAGGCCCTTGGTGTAGTGGTTAGCATATCTGACCGGCAATCGGAAGATCCCGGGTTCGATTCCCGGGTGGTTACCTCATTTTTCATTTGTTCGTTCTTTCTCCTCATCTTGTGCGGAACGTTCTTCTATACAAGCGTCGTTCTTTACGTTAATTATACTGTGTTGTTTGCAGTTAAAATGTATATATATGTGCGACATGCGGGAGGTGCCCCCTCAGGGCATTGGTTTCTGCTCGTATGTAGGAGAATTACGACTTCTGATTTATCGAGGCCCATGGTGTAGTGGTTAGCATATCTGACCGGCAATCGGAAGATCCCGGGTTCGATTCCCGGGTGGTTACCTCATTTTTCATTTGTTCGTTCTTTCTCCTCATCTTGTGCGGAACGTTCTTCTATACAAGCGTCGTTCTTTACGTTAATTATACTGTGTTGTTTGCAGTTAAAATGTATATATATATGTGCGACATGCGGGAGGTGCCCCCTCAGGGCATTGGTTTCTGCTCGTATGTAGGAGAATTGACTTCTGATTTATCGAGGCCCATGGTGTAGTGGTTAGCATATCTGACCGGCAATCGGAAGATCCCGGGTTCGATTCCCGGGTGGTTACCTCATTTTCTTTTATATATATATATATATATATATATATATATATATATTCATCATACAGTGTATATATATATATGTTTAAGTTTTGTTCACTGAAGGCCGTAATTACTACTGAATTAAAATTACACTGTAAAATACAAACCACCGTTTCTAAAGTTTAATTGTTAATAATTTCATTACACTATTTTTTTAAGAATAATTCTATTTTATGGTGTTGCATTTAAAAACGACTCGTTAGACACGCACGATAGAAACAGATTGAAAAGTATCGAGCGAAATTAGTGGTTCGTGTAGGAATCCACAAAACTTTAATGTTCACCAAATTCTATTTGTTGAATCGAATGAAATTATTTAATAATTAAATGTACTTCTTTTATATAAAAATATTATTTTTTCTTATTTAAAAATAAAGAGATATTCTTACCCAGCTGTGTTTAATTGGTAGTTACGAGGGGTGAGTAAATCACACCTGGTACCATGGAATAAAGGCTCTATTAACCTCTCTTGCAACGACCGATAGGCCAGATTAATACGTGTGACCAAGCAATGGCAGGAGATCGAAGAATAATACTAAATTAAAGTAAAGTAATGATGGGGTTGTTTATAGGTTATTCTACGGTGACGGTCACAACATTTGGGTAATTGTTTAGTAAACATTCAACTAAAAAAAGTATAAGTTTTGGAGGTAGGAGAAAACTGGTATGAGGCATTGTGAAGTATGCTCTCACGTACATTTTGGCGCCATTTTTTTCTAGACTATATTACTGTATTTCAATTTTTATATATAGGCCTCCGAATTGGCGTGATGGTCGCAACTCGACCTCAGTGCTTTCGCTTTGCTTATAGAGAAACGGTGTTCCTCAGTGAGCGACGGGCGTAGGTGAGCTCGAGGAATAGGTTCAAGTCGGATTCGTAAATCTTTTCTTTTGTTCATTCGTTTAAAATTAGGTTCAATTTAAATTCAAATGTCATCTTTTCGTCATTCTCATAAAAAATGCAACCACCACTTGTACTGTATGCCTCCTCCTTTAAGGAGAGCACGCAGCACCAGACTTTCTACACTTTCTCATTCCTTTTCTGTCCAACTATCTAACGCAAGGGTTAATCGGTATTTTCAATTTTTCATCTACTCAACCGGTCAACTCTGGAACAACCTTCCTCCAACCATCTTTCCCCCTATCTATGACCTCCAATCTTTCAAACGCAAAATGTCTAGAGATTGATTTTGGCTCTCTTCTCCTTCTATGAGAAGGGGGGGGTGCGCTTCTGCGGGCATTCGCCCTTGGCCCCTCCTTCCTGCATAAAAAGATGTCCTTCAATAACTTTGTCGAATTTAAACGTAATACAGGATTTCATGAATAAAAAATATTATGGGGTTATTTAGCACCCCCTCGTAATATGAAAGGTCATATGACGGAGAGAACCTACAACTTTACGCGGGATCCGAACCCTTTATACGGGTCCTTGCATCATCATCATCTGAACACAAAGAAAAATGGTCACCCATCGAACTACAGAACAGATCTAACGTCGTTTAATCTCGCTGATCTAACGAGAAATGGTGTTGCGACGTGGCCAAAACGTAGCCCAAGATTGGATGAAATGAATTGGAAAGTTTTCTTTTGGCTTTTATTCGCCTATTTCGTTTACTGAATAAAGTTTACATTAAATGCTTAAGCGTAAATCGGAAGAAAACTAACAAAAATTCAACGAAATTATAAATTTTAAATTTTGGGAAACAAAAGTTTTTTTTTTTTTACTAAAAACAAATATAAATGTTAAGAAAGTAGGGCCACGGTTTTAGGGACTTGCAATAAGTTACGAAGGAAAAAACTGCATAAAGAGACAGAGTGCCAGAATAAGTATTTAGATTAAATGCTTTAGTTCTGTCGGTCTGGAAAGGAGAGAAGCCACGCGGTGGATATAAAAAAAGTTTAGAGTGGGATAAGACAATGTTATCCCCGAAGGAAATGGCGGACTGGGATAGAAATCATTTGAGGACTGATATTAGTTACTTCTGGAAATTTTCGTTTGCAGAAGTTACATATAAAGACTTCTAAAGGATTTGATAAATAATTTTTACGGCTGAGCATTTTAAATAAAAATTATTTAATTCAAAATGTTTCATATACATTTTCTAGTCGGAAAAGAAATAGAGGGCGGCACCGAGTCGAGGGAAGTTTGTATTGGTACTCGAATCACGTACGGATAATCTCGCGAAATCTTCCATACACAGATTTATTTAAAAGGGTAAAGTGGTAAATTTAACAAATACTCTTTCGGATTTAACCTTTTATTCTGTCTATTAGACAGTTGGTCACATCCTCTGGAGAATGGTTTTTGAGGAATTTGGAAACTTAGCAAAAAATCGAAACTGTACTTGTACACGGATCCGTACAGTTTTTACACGGATCCGTACCCGTAATATTACACCACTGTTTAATAAACCGAATGACGTGTGTGTATATATATATATATATATGATGAATAAAACCACGAAGGAAGGAAACACAAAAGCGCTTGAGCACCATTTTGTGTTTCCTTTCCTTCGTGGTTTTATTCATCATAAATATTTTTCACGTGTTACTTTCGTGAAATAATTTTCATATATATATATATATATATATATATGTATATATATATTCTCTCTCTCTCTCTCTAATTATCATTTAAATAATTGATATAAGTAGTTAATTTATGAGTTTAGTAGTATTTACTTCAGTTAATCTGCACATATATAGATTTATAGAGTTATGATGCTTATTATTTGCATTTCTACAGGGTATCCATAAATTATTTTTATAAATTCAACGACTTCAATTGAATTTGAAAAAATAACTTAGGGTCACCTTTTTTTCAATAATTCCAGTAAAAAGAATGTAAAACGTCTCGGCATAAAGTTAAATGATGAACGGTGAATTACTACATTTTTCATGATGAAAGGCGAATTTATTATACAGTATAGAGAGGAAGATAACGATTAAAGAGGGGGGATTTGTACACTGTAAAGTTTAAATGGTCCATTTTCTATTTCCGGACCGAAGTTGAACCAATTATATTTTAATGATTGGTTCAAAATCGGTCCAGAAAGTAAAAATGTTCCAACGGTTTCCATAATGGACCATTTTTTTTTTCAAAAAATCGTTCCATAATCGGTTCAGCAAATGGAACGATTAAATTTTCTATATAGGTAGTCTGTATGGATCATTTAAACTTTACAGTGTAAATATGAATATGGTTAGAATCTGCCCTACACACACACACACAATCTATATATAAATAAGAAAAAAAGCCGACATTTATGACTGATTTAATTACATAAATTATTAATAGTCATAAGAGTGCTTAATTACAATAACATTTTTACAAGTGTAAAGAAATTTTATTTAACAAATTAAAGAGGAAAATAATACGAATTAATTCCAAAATATATTTTTAATATTTAGAAGCTAATAAAAAATCAAAATTTGAATTACAACAAAATTAAATTTTAAAAAAATTCACCTTTCACCACAAAAATTTTACCGCCCTCCGTCTCCCTCCCTCCGTGTCACAAGAAAGAGGGAACCTAAAATTTAACGTTATATCTGATCCAGCAGTCGCTGCATCATCTGGACCCAGTGGGGGTCACCCGTCCATCTACAACCCAGACTGGGAGTTGCAAAACTTCGCAGACTTAACGGAAGAGGTGTCGTGACGTAGTCACGAAACAGTTCTCACGAGAAGAGTAAAATTAGCAAAGAAAAACTAATAAATATTGATATAACTAATAAGCGATTAATATTGCAAAAGAATTTCAAGTTAACGATATTACCTTCAATAAATGTTAAATGTAAAACCATGGCGTTAATTAAATTATTGATAAATTGCGTGTGAATCAGAAGTTGTACAATTAAATGGTTGAAAAAAACCATTATAACCTCATCAAAATGAAGCCGTTTAGGTTTTGTGACGAAACTAGTTCCAAAATTAATTTTTCCCCATATCGAGTGTTTACCCTAACTTTAACCAATTGTGAATATGGGTATTTTCAGATACTATTTCTCTTAACGTAACGTAACCTAAAACTAACCCTATCCGACCCGGCCTAACGTATATAACCCTATACCTACAAGAACAGTTTCTGGACCTTTCACACGAGTGGTCATGGTTTGATATCCGGAAATTTTGGTTTGCTAACGGAAAGACGCCATCTGAAACAGAAATTTGTCCTATCGAAATACTCTCCTGTGCTAGAAACTTGTCTTTAATAAAAACTCCTATTAACAATTTACCAATACCAAGAGTTTGCTATACACTCACTCACTCACTCTCACTCAGCGTATTTGTTTATTTATTAAATGAAAATAACCGTGTATATTAAGTAGAAGGAAAGTTCATAAATATTTACTGAAAATCGTGAAGAGGTATGAAATAGGGAACTGCAAATAGATGGAGACATAACTGGAATCTCACTTATATAAACACACTTATCCACAAACGGATGTGGCTCCAAGAGTAATTAATTAATTTTGGGTTTCTTATGTGATGAAGTGTTGAGCGTTTATGAAGTAATAAATACGCAGTTCAGCATTTTTGGTATAAAAAAGCCAGAATTACTTTGCTGGTTGGTATAAGCGCAATACGTGCTCCATTGGGAATGAAAAATGGGTATTAATAATGGGGTTTATGGCTTCTAAAATTTATGTATCCGGCTCCTTATAGGTATTTTTGTTTTAACAAATTACAGTAGAGACATGACTAAACGAGAACTAACTCTGAGTATGTTCACAAAGACTTTCAACAATGAACTGAAGTCAAAACAAGGCACAGGGTATGGTAAAAGGCTATTTTGTAGAGTATCAGTTCCGTAATCTTTTGGAATTGATATCGTTCTCCTTTTATCTTTTATCAGAGGAAAGGTTCAATCACTCATGCCTCAACGCTTTACAGAATTATCTAAGAATACTGGAGTTCGTTAAATTAACATTTTGTGCTTACCACTCTGGCAGTTTATCTGTATTAATAACACTTCCTTTAAAGGCATTAACAATTATTTTAAAAGTGTGTGTGTGTGTGTGTGTGTGTGTGTGTGTAATCTTGGAAACATTAATGTAAGATATTTTTACTTCGATAATATTTCAATTTGCGGTTCACATCATTTACATAATTTTCCTACCATCTTTTTCGACTCTTAAAAGAAGAAGAAAAAAAAACGTGTTTATGGTAAAAACAGGTTAAAAAAGTGATTCTGATCAAATATTTAAAAAATTATGAAATTATGCAGATGCAGTTTCCACTACTGCACAATCACATTTGCGAGGACAACACTAGGAATAAAGAAATTTTTAATTTTAAAATTTTACAGTAAATATTAAAACCGTTTAAAATTTAAAGGAGTGTTACAAGGAGTTACAAGGTCAAGAGGAAGCCTTAAAGACCTTTCGGTCCACTCGGGAAGGTTCCTGTTATTAAATTATTCTTTATTCTAGCAGTAGTAGGGAAATGGATAGAAAAGCATGACAGACAGACAGACAGACAGACAGACAGATTTCATATTTCTAACTTATTTTCAAGTTTAAAAGTCATCAAAGTAAAGTATGTTAACGAGATGAGCACAAATTATGGTAAAAGCTATGTTAATGAGAGGGCAACTTTCACACAAATTTATCTAAGTAATATCATTTTATGAAAGTTGTGTCCCATTATTCGAATAAATCTGTAGACTTTTCAAATGTTCAACAACTTAAGTTAGTTTCTCGGATTAATAAAAGCGAGACATTATATCAACTTTTAAAATAATTCTCGGGTAAATGCCACTAATATTTCATTCACTTACAAAATATTATCTTAAAACTTGGTTCATTTAACGAATAGCGAGGTCGATACTTCGCTACGAGAAAACTTTTTTTAATCTTTGAAAGAATGTCTGAAGGGAAGTTGAAAAATGGTCGAGACTACTTGCTTTTACTGCTAATGATGTTATATCGTTACGAATAAAACACAACAGCGGGACCGTGTGATTTGTGAGCTATATACAGGGTATTTATAAAGTCCCTATCTATTTCAGTGAAAACGTAGCAAAAAGGGTAAAATTCAATAACAATATAATAGAAGGCATACATTTAATGAACACTGAAGCATATGATTCTACATGAGTACCATCAGTATCTCTACAGAGTTCGAATCTGTCAGTAGCATTGCGGAACACATTTTGCAGCATGACAAGGGTTGTTTTTGTAACTGCTGTTACGATACGAGCACGTAAGTGTCTCAGCTTCATTTAGATGGCATTCTAAACACCGTCGTCTTTCAACAAAATGAGGCACTAGGGCATATCATAGGTATCATACTTTTCCGAGTCCGAATTTCACTCTCGCTAATATGTATTTTTATGTAAAATTTAATTCTAAGAGGGGTTTCTTTTCTGCAACTTTTCCCAAAAATCGAGTTATGTTCAAAATTGCGGTTTTCTGTTCTATGTTGAAATACCAAATATTCAATTGAACACCTCATATTTTTAACCCTTTGTCGTAATTTGTTGCCATTTAGACACATTAACTTTGCTTAACTCTTACACAGGTTTAATACATATATACATAAGAGGCTACTAATGAGGAGCTTCTCATGAAAGACTTTGAGGAGGACGAAGAGCCAAACTTGGAAGAAGCTGCAAAAGAAGCCTCTGGCAATGCTGAGGCTACTGAAGCTCCTATGGACGTTCCCGCTGAAGTACCTGCCGAAACTCCAACTTCTGCTACACGAAACTACATGAAGATCCAAGGGACAGCTTCAGCAGCTTTGAGGTACAGGGTGGCAAATGTTCCGGCAGCTGCAGTTGCCACTGGCTTCCTGAACGACCTCATCAAGGTTGGTCATCTTTCCAAAGACAAGGCTTACTTGGCCATAGATGGCATGAAAGTCTGGAGGGCCAAGGAGGAAGTAATGGCCTCATCAGTTGAAGCTCTCACGCAGAGGTCAGAGGAGAAGATCTCTGGGATATTCTTTGATGGCAAGCAGGATAGGAACACAAAGGTGTTGAAATATGACGAAGTGACGGAGATTTCGTCCTAGCAAAGTGATCGAGGAGCATTACACTATCACGTGGGAGCCTCAAGGAAAGTACCTCTTCCATTTCACTCCCGAGGAACCTGAGGAAGGAGAAAAGCCTGCTCATAAGATCGCTCAGGGCCTGCATGAGAGGCTTCTGGATCACGGAGCTGATGAGAGCCTTGTAATGATTGGAGGAGAGACTACCAACGCCAACACGGGGTGGTCTGGAGGCGCCATAGCCCTATTGGAGAAGATGCTGGGTCGGAAGTGCCACTGGATGATCTGTCAGCTCCTTGTGAACGAGCTCCCCTGAGGCACTTAATCATCAAGCTGGACGGTCCTGTAACTCCCCGGTCAGGCTTCAGTGGGCCTATTGGAAAACTTCTTGAGAAAGTGAATGAACTTGAGGTCAACTTCAACTTCAAACCAGTGGAAGGAACTGAAGATATCATAGAGCTGCCAGTAGAAATAGTCAAATCTCTCTCCACAAACCAGCAGAACTGCTATCTTCTGATCAAAGCCATCAAGTCTGGAAGTCTCAGTCCACAGTTGGCTGGTCTCAAGTGCGGACCTCTGAACCAATCCAGGTGGCTCACTACTGCACAGGCCATCTTGCTGTTGTGGATGAGGGAGCACGGACTGAAGGGGGTGTTGAGGAGGTTCGAGGTCCTCGTGGAGTTCTGTCTTAACTTCTACTTCAAAATGTACTACGACATCAAAGTGAAGCACCACCTTAAATTTGGTCCTGCACACGTTTTTTCAAGCCTGAGGCTGCTGAGGAACCAGACTACCGAGGTCAGGAACATCATCTCTGCTGCAGTGATAAGAGGAGCTTACCACGCACATCCTGAGAACATCCTGGCTTCATTCCTGTGCAGTGAGGATGAGCATCAGAGAGCTTTTGCTGTGAGCCAGATAGAGAAGATCAGAGAAGGAAGAGACTTTGGTGATACGACAGTGAGGCCCCATAAAAATCCCAAAGTCAATCTGGAAGCCACTTCACCTGAGGATCTCATCAACTGGGAATCAGAGAATATTTACGAGCCTATTTTCACCTGCAAGATGACCTTGACTGAGCTCGAGGATCTCAGGAAAACTCCACTCAAAGTGGACGCTTTCTCTGTTCATACTCAGTCCTGCGAGAGAGCTGTACAGGAAGTCTCAACTGCTTCCCAAGCTGTGTACGGTCACGAGAGGAGAGATGGGTAGGTGAGAGTCAGGAGAGACCATCGAGAAATGCTCCCAGTGTTCAGATCGAAGCAGGACATACTTAAGAGCTTTTCAGGTTCGAGTGGCTGATGAAGAGGCTGAAGCCATCGTTAATGTTCATAAGAGCTGAAAGTCCTCATAAGATCATAATATAAGGTCTTATGAGGCCACGCTTTTCAGGGATCCAGAAAGAACAGGCGTGTAAACCTACACGTGGAGGTGGCAAGTCTCCCGCTACTCGATCAGAGTAGAGCTGGTGAGCCGCGCCTATTCTTTGAAGAAAAACTTAAAATTCTTAAGTTTTACGTGAAATCTAAACATTTTTTCAGCACCCAGAGGTGTTGAAACACGCAAGAAGGCAAGGATGAGGTCAGAAAAGCAGCTTTTAGACTAAATCATATGCAGAACAGCTGCGCGCTCTGGTTTGGGTGCCCTGAGGCTGCGTTAGGCAGCCTTCAAATAATGCGATTTTGACCATGAAAATGAGATTTTTCGGAAAAGTTGCAAATAATAAACCAATCTTAGAATTAATTTTTACATAGGAATACATTTTAGCCACTTTGTTTTTCCAAAATTTCAACCCTGAACCCAGAGTATGATATGCCCTAATGGGGCACCTTGTCATTACGCAAACACTGTTCGGGAGTACCTAAATGAACGATTTCCAAATCGGTGGATCGGACGTGGAGGCAACAGGCCCTTGGCGGCTCGATCTCCTGACCTAACGCCTTTGGATTTCTTTGCATGGGGCTCTATCAAATCAAACATCTATCAAACGAGGGTTACAGATCTGCAAGATTTACGTGCTCGTAGCTTAACAACAGTTAGAAAAATAACCTCTGTCATGCTCCAAAATGTGTTCCACAATGCTGCTGACAGATTCGAACTCTGTAGAGATACTGATGGTGCTCATGTAGAATCATATGCTTAAGTATTCATTAAATGTATGCCTTTTATTATATTGTTATTGAATTTTACCTGTTTTGCTACATTTTCACTGAAATAGATAGGGACTTTATAAACACCCTGTATAAAGCCTTGTATAAACATTCGTTCTAATTCCTTTTAACAGCGTGTTAGAACTCAAGATTGAATCCTACAAATCTAAACCGAAAGCCATATAATGCGCACGGAGAAGTAAATGAACAGGTAAATGCAAGGATTTTACCAAAATTTTTTTATCATTGTCACGGGAAGAAAAACAACAAACACTTTTCTAAAACCATAAAAATCTGGATTGACCAGTAAAACGATGAAAATGCATACAAATCGAGAAACAATATTGCTTAATTTGAAATAAATTTTCTATATAAAAAGAGAGAGAGAGAGAGAGAGGAGAGAGAGAGAGAGAGAGAGAGAGACAAGGATCAGAGGAAGCCTCAAAGACCTTCCGGTCCACTCTGGGAGGTTCCTGTTACTAAAAGAGTCAGGTACGGAAAAAGGTTGAAGAAAATACCTTGACGACCCTGGAAAAGTAGCCAAGGAAATTTTACAGGAAAGTGGAGAATATATAAGATTGTTCTATAATTACACACACACACACAACGCAGAGTTACCTTATGTTTTAGTCTTAAACCATGAGAGTATTCAGTGCTTTGTCTAGCTTATTTTTAAACACATTTACATTTTGGCTTGAAACAGCCTGTGAGGGAAGTTGGTTCCAGATATTAACTATTTTATAGGAAAAGAAATTGTCGCAGATAGAAGTACTAAATGTCTTTAGTCCCAGTTTAAACCCATTATTTCTTGTCGGATTGGTATTCAATGCGAATAAATTCCTGTAATCTACCCTGTCTATTCCACTGAGCATGTTGAAAACTTGAATAAGCTAACCGCGCAACTTCCTAGTCTCTATAAAGGTAAACAGATTTAGGCGCTCCAACTTCCGTTGGTAGTTTTGCATTCTCATTGAAGGGATCAATTTTGTAGCCCTTGCTTTGTAGCCCTTTCCAATCTTTCTATATCTTTCCTAAGGGACGGAGACCAAAACTGCTCACAATATTCGAGTTGAGGTCTGACTAGTGAATTATAAAGACATATTACAGTCTCCTGTTCCTAAACTAGAACTGTCTTTTAATATAACCTAATATTTTTAAGGCCTTCTTTTCGACTTCTGCACACGCGAAGAGAAAGATAAAGAGAAAGAGAAAGAGAGAAATTTCTGGACGTGGTTCATAAGAGGGGAAACTTTACTGAACCAAATTAAGGATTCGAGAAGTCGTCTTCATTCAAAGTTCTTCCGTTGCTTTAATGCGTTTATTTTTGTATTTGATTTAAAATGATTTGAACCGTTTTATTTGTTTATTTTTGTTTAGAACATTAACGGGATGATGCGACTGCTCGTTCATTGTGTATTTAGAATCAGATTCATAACAGTGCCCTTGCAAACATTTTATTTCAGTGAGATTAGGTTAGGTTATTACTACATTTGCTAAAAAAGGTAATGATGATAACATCCTCATTAGTGTCATCATTAACATCGAATTAAGCGAGCGTTATGGTAGTTTTAGCTAAAAAAAAAACCATCAAATGTCCTTGGTAAGGGGAAGTATTTGAAAAGAAAAACTATATATTCGAGGGACGTATTTCATGTTTGAATTCCCCTTTTGACATTAACTACATTACGAAAGCAATGAAAATTTGAAATAAAAATGCTATAAATTCTAAATCAATAAAGAGAAGGCCGAGCTCAGCTCAGCTCAGCATCGAAGACGGGAATCGATTGTAGGAAAACCCTCAAACACTCCTTGTACATTTTCATGTCTCCAGCGATAAAGCAAAGCTACGTGACTTACATATTGTTTAAGGGAAAGAAAATTACGAGAGAGAGAGAGAGAGAGATACAAGGACAAGAGGAAGCCTCAAAGACCTTCCGGTCCACTCTGGGAGGTTCCTGTTATTGAACAAGTTTATTTTTCTTTCAACTATTCTGGCAGTAGTAGGAAAATGGATAAAAAAGTAGGCGGCTCTCTCCCCACCCTCCGCTCCCTCCCTGCCAGAGGGAGGTACGGAAAAAGGTTGAAGAAAATACCTTGACCCCTGGAAAAGTATCCAAGAAAATTTTACAGGAAAGTGGAGAATATATAAAAAAAGCTCTATAATTAGCATGCACACAGAGACACCGTGCAAGCGAACTCCTGCAGAGTTACGTTATGTTTTAGTCTTAAACCATGAGAGTATTCAGTACTTTGTCTAGCCTATTTTTAAACACATTTAACACTTTGGCTGGAAACAACCTCTGAAGGAAGTTGGTTCCAGATATTAACTATTTTATAGGAAAAGAAATTACGCAGACAGAGGTCCTAAATGTCTTTAGCTCCAGTTTAAACCCATTATTTTTTGTCGGATTGGCATTAAGTGAGAATAAGTTTGTGTAATCTACCCTGTCTATTCAACTGAGCATCTTTAAGACTTGAATAAGCTGACAGCGGAACCTACTAGTCTCTAACGTAAACAGATTTAGGCGCTCCAATCTCCATTGGTAGTTTTGCACTCAGTGAAGAGATCAATTTTGTAGCTTTTGCTTGTACACTTTCTAACCTTTATATCCTTCCTGAGGGATGGAGACCAAAACGGCGCACAGTATTCCAGTTGAGGTCTGACTAGTGAATTATAAAGAGACATTACAGTCTCCTTGTTCCAAAACTGGAACTGTCTTTTAATATATATCGAGTGTGTTACAAGGAGTTACAAGGACAAGAAGTACCTCAAAAGGCCTTGCGGCCCATACCGAGGAGATACCAATGATACAACTTCACAACTTCTGAAGGTAGCCTGTTCCACGTGTCACAGATCTTATAGGTAAAGTAATTCCCACACAAACTAGTGCTGAACCGTTTCAAATCCAACTTCCAACCATTGTTGCGAGTTCAGTTATCATTTAAACTAAAGATGCTTCTAAAATAATCGACATCGTTGAACCGCGTAAGAGCTTGAAAACCTCGATCAGTTGACCGCGCAGCCCCCGAGTTTCCAGTGAAAATAAATTCAGGGCGCGTAAGCGTCGATTGTAGCCCATATGCCTAACGGAAGGGATTAACTTTGTGGCCCTCCCCTGGACTCTCTCCAGCCTGTCAATATCTTTCCTGAGGGTGGGCAACAGAACTGCACAGCATACTCCAGGTGCAGCCGAACCAGGAATTCTACAGAGAGAGCACAATCTCCTTGTTCCGAAATTGAAATTGCCTCCTGATATAACCCAACAACTTCTGGGCTTTCTTTTCCACCTCTACGCGCTGTTTGGTAAACTTGAGGTCGCTGCTAATTAGCATACCCGAGTCCTTTTCCAACTCAGTGGCCTCGATATTACTCCCCAACATCGAGTAGTCCGACTTGGGATTGGCGTAGCCAATGTACATCACTTTGCATTTACCCAAGTTAAATGGCATTTGCCATTTTTCGGACCACTCTCCTATCCTACGTAGGTCCGCACGCAGTTGCTCGATCGCTTCGGGCGTCCCAACATTGGTCCCAAGCTTGGTGTCATCAGCGAATTTGGCGATCCTACTGACGATGCCAGCGTCGATAACATTTATATAAATGATAAACAACAGTGGCCCCAAAACGGAACCCTGAGGAACCCCGCTAGTGACCGAGGCCCAACTCGAGGTAGTCCCTTTAATTACAACCTTCTGCCGCCTATTCTTAGCCAGTTTTCATTCCACCTACCTACTTCCCCACCGATACCCAGCGCGCGCGCGCTTTGACCATCAGCCGGCAGTGAGGTACCTTATCAAAGTCTTTCTGGAAGTCGAGATAAAGTATATCAGTCGCCCTACTCTTTATCGTACTCACTCCACATGACGTGGAAAAACTCGGGCAGGTTGGTGAGACACGACTTATGCCACCTAAACCCATGTTGGGAGTCCCAAGCAGCTTGTAGGATTCGAAATGGTCAACGATTCTATCCGCTATTATCCCCTCTAATAATTTACCTACAACCGAAGTGAGACTAATGGGATGATAGTTCCCTGGACTTTCGTGATCCCCTTTCTTAAAGAAGAGGGAGGGGAAGAGGGAGGAGGAGAAGAAGAGGGAGGGGAAGAGGGAGGAGGAGAAGAAGAGGGAGGGGAAGAGGAGGAGGAGAAGAAGAGGGAGGGGAAGAGGGAGGAGTAGAAGAAGAGGGAGGGGAAGAGGGAGGAGGAGAAGAAGAGGGAGGAGTAGAAGAAGAGGGAGGGGAAGAGGGAGGAGGAGAAGAAGAGGGAGGGGAAGAGGGAGGAGGAGAAGAAGAGGGAGGGGAGAAGAGGGAGGAGGAGAAGGAGGAGGAGGAGAAGAAGGAGGAGGAGAAGGAGAGGGAGGAGAAGGAGGAGGAGGAGAAGGAGGAGGAGGAGAAGAGAGGGAGGAGAAGGAGGAGGAGGAGAAGGAGGAGGAGGAGGAGAAGAAGGAGGAGGAGAAGAAGGAGGAGGAGAAGAAGGAGGAGGAGGAGAAGCAGGAGGAGAAGAAGAGAGGAGAAGAAGGAGGAGAAGGAGGAGGAGAAGAAGAAGGAGGAGAAGGAGGAGAAGAAGAAGGAGAAGAAGCAGGAGGAGAAGAAGGAGGAGAAGGAGGAGGAGAAGAAGAAGGAGGAGAAGGAGGAGGAGAAGAAGGAGGAGAAGAAGGAGAAGAAGGAGAAGAAGAAGGAGAAGAAGGAGGAGAAGGAGGAGAAGAAGAAGGATAAGAAGGAGGAGAAGGAGGAGAAGAAGAAGGAGAAGAAGAAGAAGGAGGAGAAGGAGGAGAAGAAGAAGGAGAAGAAGAAGAAGGAGGAGAAGGAGGAGAAGAAGAAGGAGAAGAAGAAGGAGAAGAAGGAGGAGAAGGAGGAGAAGAAGAAGGAGAAGGAGGAGGAGAAGGAGGAGAATGAGGAGAAGAAGAAGGAGGAGAAGGAGGAGAATGAGGAGAAGAAGGAGAAGAAGAAGGAGAAGAAGGAGGAGAAGGAGAAGAAGGAGGAGAAGGAGGAGAATGAGGAGAAGAAGGAGGAGGAGGAGGAGAAGGAGGAGAAGGAAGGAGAAGAAGGAGGAGGAGAGGGAGAAGAGGGAGGAGGAGAAGAAGAGGGAGGAGGAGGAGGAGGAGGAGGAGGAGGAGGAGGAAGAAGGAGGAGAAGAAGAAGGATGAGAAGAAGAAGGATGAGCAGAGGAAGGAGAAGAAGGAGGAGGAAGGAGAAGAAGGAGGAGGAAGGAGAAGAAGGAGGAGGAGGAAGGCGAAGAAAGAGGAGGAAGGAGAAGGAGGAGGAGGAAGAGAAGGAGGAGGAAGGAGAAGAGAGGAGGAAGGAGAAGAAGGAGAGAGGAGAGGAAGGAGGAGGAGAGGAAGGCGAGAGAAGAGAGGAGAAGGGAAGAAGGAGGGGAAGGAGAAGGAGGAGGAGGAAGGAGAAGAAGGAGGAGGAAAAGAGGAGAAGGAGGAGGAGAGGAAGGAGGAGGGGAGGAGAGAGGGAAGGAGGAGGAAAAGAGGAGAAGGAGGAGAGGAGGAGAAGGAGGAGGAGGAGGAGAAGGAGGAGGAGGAGAAGAGGAGGAGGAAAAGAGGAGAAGAGGAGGAGGAAAAGAGGAGAAGGAGGAAAAGAGGAGAAGGAGGAAAAGAGGAGAAGGGGAAAAGAGGAGGAAAAGAGGAGAAGGGGGAGGAGAGGAGGAAAGAGGAGAAGGGGGAGGAGAGGAGGAAAAGAGGAGAAGGGGGAGGAGAGGAGGAAAAGAGGAGAAGGGGGAGGAGAGGAGGAAAAGAGGAGAAGGGGGAGGAGAGGAGGAAAAGAGGAGAAGGGGGAGGAGAGGAGGAAAAGAGAAGAAGGGGGAGAAGAGGAGGAAAAGAGGAGAAGGGGGAAAAGAGGAGAAGGGGAGAAGAGGAGGAAAAGAGGAGAAGGGGGAGAAGAGGAGGAAAAGAGGAGAAGGGGGAGGAGAGGAGGAAAAGAGGAGAAGGGGGAGGAGAGGAGGAAAAGAGGAGAAGGGGGAGGAGAGGAGGAAAAGAGGAGAAGGAGGAGGAGAGGAGGAAAAGAGGAGAAGGAGGAGGAGAGGAAGAAAAGAGGAGAAGGAGGAGGAGAGGAAAGAGGAGGAGAGGAAAAGAGGAGGAGAGGAAAAGAGGAGGAGAGGAAAAGGAGGAGAGGAAAAGGAGGAGGAGAGGAAAAGGAGGAGGAGAGGAAAAGGAGGAGGAGAGGAAAGGAGGAGGAGAGGAAAAGGAGGAGGAGAGGAAAAGAGGAGGAGAGGAAAAGGAGGAGGAGAGGAAAAGGAGGAGGAGAGGAAAAGGAGGAGGAGAGGAAAAGAGAGGAGAGGAGGAGAGGAGGAGGAGAGGAAAAGAGGAAAAGAGGAGGAGAGGAAAAGAGGAGGAGAGGAAAAGAGAGGAGAGGAGGAGAGGAGGAGAGGAAAGAGGAAAAGAGGAGGAGAGGAAAAGAGGAAAAGATGAGGAGGAAAAGAGAGGAGAGGAGGAGAGGAGGAGAGGAAAAGAGGAAAGAGGAGGAGGAGAGGAAAAGAGGAAAAGAGGAGGAGAGGAAAAGAGGAGGAGAGGAAAAGAGGAGAGGAGGAGAGGAAAAGAGGAGGAGAGGAAAAGAGGAGGAGAGGAAAAGAGGAGGAAAAGAGGAGGAAAAGAAGAGAGGAAAAGAGGAGGAAAAGAAGAGAGGAAAAGAGGAAAAGAAGAGAGGAAGATAGGAAAAGAAGAGAGGAAAGAAGAAAGGAAAAGAAGAGAGGAAAGGAAGAGAGGAAAAGAAGAGAGGAAAGAAGAGAGGAAAAGAGGAAAATAAAAGAGGAAAAGAGGAAAAGAAGAGAGGAAAAGAGGAAAAGAAGAGAGGAAAAGAGGAAAAGAAGAGAGGAAAAGAAGAGAGGAAAAGAGGAAAAGAAGAGAGGAAAAGAGGAAAAGAAGAGAGGAAAAGAGGAACAGAAGAGAGGAAAAGAGGAAAAGAAGAGAGGAAAAGAGGAAAAGAAGAAAGGAGAAGAGGAAAAGAGGAAAAGAAGAAAGAAGAGGAAAAGAGGAAAAGAAGAGAGGAAAAGAGGAAAAGAAGAGAGGAAAAGAGGAAAAGAAGAGAGGAGAAGAGGAGAGGAAAAGAGGAGGAGAGGAGGAGAGGAGAGGAAAAGAGGAGAGGAGAGGAGGAGAGGAAAAGAGGAGAGGAAAAGAGGAGAGGAAGAAAGAAGAGAGAAAAGAGGAGAAAAAAAATGTTTAAATAAAATAAATATTTTTATTATTGGTTTTTCGATATTAAACTCGGGTTTTTGACGCAATAAAATATGACGAATTTTGTTAAAGATTAAAAAATTGATATTAATAAATAAATAAAACATTTCTTTTCTGATTATCAAACAATGGAAAAATTCTTATTTTATTTTATCTGTTTTCAGATGTTTATATTTATGGAGTTCCTGTTTTAATTTTAAAAAAAAAATTCCACTGAAATGTTGGAAATTACTCAAAATAAGATTTAAATTGATGCTAATCTAAATTAATGAAAAGCGTTTCTAATATCTGTGTATTAATGTCGACTTGGATGAATGGTAGATCATCGGACTCCGAGGTGGAGGGGGCCAGGTTCACATCCCGCCAACGGTATGAGTTTTGGAACAAAATCGTCTCTATTGACGTGGTAATATCTTATGAATGGCAACACGAGGGAACCAGCGAGGTGGACATCATATCGAAAGGAGGAAGGAGAAGATTGTATACACCACTCGACCAGGGAAGTCCTACGGGGGGAGGGAAGTTAGACAGAAGATAGGGCCTGCTGGAACTCCCGTTTCTCCTGTCACTGTCCTCCCTAGCTGATCTTTTTCAGTGTCTCATCTGCCCAATGAGCAGTCCAGCATGCTCTCAAACACACCTTTCTCTCCCAATTCCTCACTACATATACACGCATTTTACACACTATATAATCTTTTCAAAATTTAAAAAAAAATGCATCAACTTCAAAACCCTCGGAGTCCCCTCGGGAGGGAACCATAAATGTCCCCACTTCTGGCTCCCCAACTGCCGATACCGGGAACATTCGGGAACATTCGTGGCCTTTCCTCTAATTTTCAATCTGCTGAACACCATCTATCCTCTTCTACACCTCCTCCTCCTCTTTTCCTCACTAAGACTCGGGTGTCTGGGACGACTGACAATCCCTTTTCTGTACCCTCCTACTTTCTCTATACTCAATTTCACCCCAAAGGTGGATGTTGCGTAAATGAATGCAATGACCTAACTTGTTCTCGTATTCCCGAACTCGAATCTTCCGAATTCTATACCCTCTTGACTACGGCTTACATACCATTCTCAAACTAAATATATCTACGCTGTTTACCTTTCCCCTAATCCTACTGACTACCCAAAATTCTTTGACTACCTCACTTCCAAAGTGGAATACATTCTATCCCGCTCTCCCTTTGCTGAAATCTCCATTTTAGGAGATTTCAATGTTCACCACCACCTTTGGCTTTCCGCCCATTTCACAAACATCCCTGATGAAGTAGCTAACAACTTTTCTATCCTAAATGACGGGAGCAGATTGTACAGCACCCTACTCGTATCCCCGATCTCCTTCGAGATAGGCCCAACATTCTGGATTTATTTCTTACCTCTCATCCTCCTTCTTTCTCTATCAAACTTTTTACTCCGTTAGGCTCCTCCTACCACGATCTTGTATACGTTTCCTGTCCTATCGCTCCAATTCGGCCTTTGGATCTTCCCAAGAGGAGGCGCCTTTCGCGCCGCTGATTGGGAGGCCCTTAGGCAGTACTTCTGTGATTTCCCATGGAATGACTACTGCTTCTGTGGCAGGTACCATTCCGAGCGTGCCGAGTGCATCACGGAGGTGATTCTCTCGGGCATGGAGGCGTACATTCCATATTCTATTCTTACCACTAATGCAAAAAAATCTTGGTTTAACTTTACTTGTTCTAATGCTATCCGCAACAGAGAGGAGGCTTTCAGAAGGTAACGTCGCTATCCAACTCCTGACTCTCACTCAGCTTATATTTCTGGCCGGAATCGTGCAAAATCTGTTCTTCGACTCGCTAAAAATTCGTTCATCCGACAAAAAAGTGAAAATCTACCCAATTCTAATTCTTCTCGCTCTTTCTGGCATCTAGTTTAGAACTTCTGCAACAACTTTACTTCCTCATTTTTCCATCCTCTTTTCCATTCCGACGGCTCAGTTGCCGTCTCTTCTCCTGATAAAGCTGAACTCTTCGCTCAAATTTTCGCTTACAATTCAACCCTGAACGATTCCGGTGCTGTTCCTCCATCTCCTTCTCCCTCTGACTTTATTATGTCAGAAATTAGAATCTCTTCGAAAAATGTTTTTTCTGCCGTATCTGCTCTCAACTCTAGGAAGGCTTATTGTCATGATTGTGTTCCTCCTCAAGTTCTCAAGAACTGTGCTTCTGTGCTGACACCCTGCCTCGACAAACTCTTTTTTTTTCTCATCTGGTACTTCTCCTTCCTACTGGAAGTTCGCGTTCATTCAGCCTGTCCCAAAGAAAGGTGACCGCTCTCAACCCTCCAACTATCGTCCAATTGCTTTAATTTCTTGCCTTTCCAAAGTTATTGAATCTATCCTAAATAGGAAGATTCTTAAACACCTCTCTTCTCACAATCTTCTTTCAGATCGTCAGTATGGGTTCCGCAAGGGACTCTCTACTGGCGATCTTCTTGCATATCTCTCTTACTCTTGGTCATCCTCATTTCGGGATTTCAGTGAAACTTTTGGTATTGCGCTCGACATATCAAAAAGTTTTGATAGAGTGTCACAAATCTTTAATTTCGAAACTGCCATCCTTCGGTTTCTATCCTTCCATCTGTGCCTTCATCTCTAATTTCCTTTCTGGACGATCTATAGCTACGATTGTAGATGGCCACTGTTTTTCTCCTAAAGCTATTAACAGTGGTGTTCCTCAGGGTTCTGTCCTGTCACTCATTCTTGTCCTTTTATTTATGAATGATCTTTTAATTCGAATTTCCTGTCCTATTCACTCCTATGCAGATGATTCCTCTCTTCACTTCTCCATCCCCTTCCCAAAGCGTCCCTCACAGCAGTCACTTCATTATTCGTGTAGGACGGCCATGGGACACCTGACCTCTGACCTCTGCTATATCTGATTGGGGCAGAGAAAACACTATCTGCATGCCTCCTCCTTTAACGAGAGCACGCAGCACCAGACTTTCTACACTTTCTCATTCCTTTTCTGTCCAACTCTCTGACGCAAGGGTTAATCGGTATTTTCAATCTTTCATCTACTCAACCGGTCAACTCTGGAATAATCTTTCTCGATCCATCTTTCCTCCTGGCTATGACCTCCCAGCTTTCAAACGCAGTGTGTCTCGGCATCTCGAAAACCACGGACCTTTATTTTGGTTCTGTTCTTCTATGCGGGAGCGCGCTTTTGCGGGCATTCGCCCTTGGCACCTCCTCCTTACCTAAAAAAAAATGTAGTTAATGATGGTGGAAAGGGTGTGGGTTTTCGCTTATACTGTAAATGTGTGGCTGAAGAGTCTCGTTTACCGATAAATCAAAAAGCTAATAATTTATGTGATCACGCGATGTCGGTTCCTTTCTTCTCTTGACGATCTTTTCAACAACTTTAAATACGCGAAATGTTGAGTTCAATTAAGCGTTTTTAATTGTAATTTATAAATATTTTATTTAGACTGCATTTGTACCAACGACCGTAGATCAATGGGTAACGCCATTTTACCCGCAAACGATGTGAAAGCCCCGAGGCAGGGTTTCGACTCCCGATTGTGCTGGTAGTAATAATAATAATACAGAAGTTAGAGCAATGGGCTATATTCGTTGGCCTGAGCGATGTGCCAGTTTCTGGCTCTCCTGAATAATAACAATAATCATTATCATTAGTAGTAGAACATAGTAGTAGAACATCATAGTATACTAACGTTGTGCATTTTTGTTAGTTTTGAGAATGACATTTTCGTTGCCACAGTTTCGAGATAGAAAAAGTGGTTTATTTTTTGTGATGTAATGGTATAAATTTCTTAATATAGTTTCGATAAAGTTCTGCGTGGAAAATTCATACTTCCACTCATCAGATCGACAAGACCATAACATCGACACTGCATTAAACTAAATTTACCTAACCTAGCGTAACTTGAACTATGTTAACCTACCCTAATCTAACCCACAGTATACTTATCGATAGAATATTAAGTCTTTCAAATGTCGCAATCCCTGAGAATTCAATGTTTAATATGTGATAAAAGCATTTAAATTTACCTGTTGTATTGGGTTTTTCAGTTATGGGTAATTTTTATACATTGTACAGGGTGGGGCACGGGAACCAAGTGTTTTTGGAATAATCAGGAAAATGATATTTTTTTGTAAAGAAAATATATTGGTAGAACAACATTCGTAAGAACATAGCATTTCATGTCATAATAATCATGTACCGAAAATTATATCTGGCATATGATGTCCTTGGCCGTCGACGCATTGTTGAAGGCGTTTACGAAAATTGGCCTCCACTCTTCCCAGCAGGTCTCTGTTGATTTGGATGATTTGTTGACGGATCGCTTCCTTCAATGCATCTAATGTACGGGGCTTGTCCTCGTAGACACGTGACTTGAGGTACCCCCATAGAAAGAAGTCACATGTGGACAAGTCAGGGGACCGAGGGGGCCATGCAATGTCACCAAATCTCGAAATGAGATGGTTGGGAAACAGGGGGCGAAGAACAGCCATTGACGCTCTGGCGGTGTGTGGCGTGGCCCCATCTTGCTGAAACCACAAATGTCGACGAGCAATACGCCTTCTTCGTAACTCAGGGATGAAAAAGGTGTTCACCATCTCAATGTAACGCCCAGATGTTATGGTAACGGTAACCCCATTTTGTTCGAAGAAATAGGGACCGATGACGCCAAACTTTCCCACCGCGCACCAAACTGTAACCTTAGGGCTATGCAGCGGTTTTTCATGGAGTTGTCGCGGATTTTCAGCAGCCCAATACCGACAGTTTTGATTGTTGACGGCCCCATTAAGGTGGAAATGGGCTTCATCACTCATTACCACCATCATGTTTTCATTCTGCTCATAAAGTGCAAGCATTTCCTGTGCAAAATTCAGTCGTTGGGGGCAATCGTTTACATTCAATTCCTGCACCATCGCTAACTTGTATGGGTGAAAATGTAATTCTTCATGCAAAATCCGTCTAACAGTACGATTGCTGATTCCGAGTGCAGCTGAATGTCTCCGAGCAGAGCGGCCTGGGCTTTGCAACATCGCTTGTCTGACCCTTTCAACGTTCTCTGGAGTACGCACAGTGCGTTGCGGCCCTTCGGTTTTGTTTTCATTATTGAGCCTCCTGTTCGAAGATTGTTAACCCAACGTAAGATTGTGTCACGAGCGGGAACAGAGTCATTTCGATGAATGTTGAATCTGCGGCGAAACGCACGCTGAACTGCTGTCACTGACTCGCCACTCCTAACAAAATGATCATACGCGAACATGCGGTGTTCTAACGTCCACTGCTCCATGATGGCACCTGAAAGATAAAGGTGTGTGTTAGTTAATGTTAAATGCTATGAATCCAGGAATGGAATGCTACCTACCGCACGCCCCTCCCATTCCTAGTGGCCGATTACTAGCTATTCAAAAAACACTTGATTCCCGTGCCCCACCCTGTACATACTTACATTGTATATACATACATGCACATTGTACATATATACATTGTTTTCGCAATTTGAGTAGAAATCTACTTCGATTCTGATGATATTTTGTATAATCAATTTGATTTATGCAAAATCTGTTTCTTAGAAGTGAGTTACAGTGCGTCGAGAATCTTGTCAATTATTTTACGAGTTACACAAGCCATTCTACAGTAATTAACTGCAAGTAAAATTTGGGGTATTAATCATTTCTGGTAAAATTTGGACGATTATAATTTAAAAAATTTAGAGCCCTTTAATTGAAGTAGGAATTTGTACCGCTTTCAAATTATGAATTATTCCTCCCTCTTCATTTTAGTCGCGGGTTTTCATTATTTACACGAAGATTTATTATAATGCATAGTATTACTTACTGATATCGTGTTTTAGATCTTTCATCATGTTTATTACCCTTCGCTCCGGTGTTCGCCTGCTATAGTTGACTGTACATGGCCCTTTCGTGAGAATAATGATAACTGCTTAGAAATTTACTAATTTTCTACTGGTGTACAGGATGTCGACAGAAGAATCGTACAAATTTAGCTTATTTAAAATAGATTTTGTATGATCATTTTGTGGACACCCTATACATTAAAATTATACGTATATGGAGATTCAGAATGAATCTTAAATACTACCTACAGACTAAGAATTTAAATCACTTCTTGGGATGGGATAACAAGTTAATAATTACTACTATAATTTAGAAAATGTGTGTCTGTCTGTGTCTGTCCGTAGAAAAAACGTTTACGTTTCTGAACCGATTTCGACCAAACCGATGGCCCTAGCCCTGCAGGTCTAGCTAAATGGGCCCTAGGGCCCTGTTTAGCTAGTAATAATAATAATAATAATCAGTTGGTGTGTGATAAATTTACATTTAAGTGGAAATAAGCTGAGATAGGAACCCCAGTAAATAAATTCTGTGAGGGTAAACAGTTGGGTCGCCTTGGTAACTACGATACATTAACACCCAGTTCCGGTTACTTTCTTATATAGTGTATTCTTCAAACACAACAGCGATCATATATACATACATATATATATATATACATATATATACAGTATATATATATAGCATATATATATATATATATATATATATATATATATATATATATATATTAGTGATGTAGGTCGCATCCGCATCCGCATAACATCCGCACATTTTCTCGCATCCGCATCCGCACTTTGGACTGCGGATTTCGTGCGGATGTGGACCGTTGAGATAAAACGTCATTAATAAGCGGAAATTATCAAATTCTACTATATTAATAGAACTAGTTCATTGTGCGCAAAAGTGATGCAAGCGACAAGACGAGAGGCTGTTCTTGTATGAAGTTACTCTATTGCAACCTACTTAGATCCACGTTACAAAGCTAAGTTATTTTCACCTAGTACATTAGAACGAGTTAAATCATCACTTGGCAAAGCAGTTGAAGAGCTTCAATCTCTTGAATCTGTCGCTTCGCCACCCACCAAAAGAATAAAAGTTTCAGTGACAGAACCAACACCTTCAACAAGCAAATCTATCACAGAATCTGTCTCTCAGTTTCTTGAGTCAAGCAGCAATGACGAGACCTACGCGATGTCAAAAGATGTAGTAAAAATGATCGAGAGCTATCACCAAGAAAAACGCCTGGCTGCATGTGACAATCCTATTAGTTGGTGGAAAAATACGCAGAATATCTATCCATACTTGAGTAAACTTGCAAGGAAACATTTAGCCTGTCCTCCAACAAACGTACCAAGCGAGAGATTATTTAGCAGTGCTGGATTAATATATGATGAAAAGAGAAACAGACTGGCAGCAGAAAAGGCAGAAAAATTAATGTTCCTTAAGCATAACCTTCCTATAATTAAGTTTGAACATTAAACGATGAACATCTTAGTTTACTTTATTTTAATTACTCATTTATAAATATGCCTAATAAAACTTTAAACTTAATATAAATAGTTATCAAGCTAATTAAAGATCTCTTTCTATAAGGGTGGAGGTTGGGGAAAGAGGTCGGTGGGGTGTTTGAGTTGGGTTCACGTCCCGCATCCTGGTAACACAATTATGGTTTCTAATTGTGGCTGAAACTCAACAAAATATAACGAATTTATTTGCAGACGAATTCACTAATTGATTTCTATATTAGTTAGATGCTTGATATTATTTTATATGTTCAGAGAAAAGTACAGCAATTATTGTACAATCAATCAATTATACTACATTATAGCTACAGCTCTCTCTATATAATAACTTATTATATACGTTAAACACAACAAATCTCGAATATATCCTAAAAAATAACGAAAATGTAGACATCCACATCCGCATCCGCATCCGCATCCGCGGATGTTGAAATCAAACATCCTCATCCGCATCCGCATCCGCGGATGTGAAAAAAATGACATCCGCTACATCACTAATATATATATACAGGGTGCCCGAGAATTATCTGTACAAGTTTTGGCTGTTATTAAAAGTCAACCATGAAGTGTAGAAATTCCAGTGTTGTCCCATTTTACAGAGAATCTCATTAAGTTTTTTCTGATACCAAGTTTTGACAAGATTTTTAGAAATTCCAGTGCGTCCGAAAATTATCTGTACAATTTCATCTTTTAATACAATTCTTGATAACACACGTAAAATTCTTAAACAAGATTATTTAGAATCTGTATTTTCCATAGTTTCTTTTATTAAAGTAACGTTGTTACAAACACTCGATATGTGCACCATCAGTGATTCGCAAAACATCCAATCGATAATCCAAATGTTGCCATGTACGCTGCAGCATATCCACATCAATTCGCTCAATAGCAGCTGTGATTCTTGCTTTTAAATCATCAATGTCTGTCACCCGCGTACAAAAAAGAAAAAAAATTGTCAAAACTTGTTATCAGAAAAAACTTAATGAGTTTCTCTGTAAAATGGGACAACACTGGAATTTCTACACTTCATGGTTGACTTTTAACAACAGCCAAAAATTGTACAGATAATTCTCGGACACTCGGTATATATATCCCTCCGTCTATGGCCTGGGTTGGTTCGAAGTCGACGGGGGTTCTCGTTAGGAGGCAGCAACGGGTTTGTTACTTGCGGTAGTTTCTTCTATACACTCTCCGAATTCTTCTCTAGTGGCTCGGAGGATTCTGAGAGGCTTATTAATTCTTTGAGGTTTCTCCGATTCTTCTTGTAACGTATCGGGAGATTTTAATGACTAAGTTCTCTGAAGAGAGCAAGGCTCGAAGGAGAAGATAAAGACTATTTCTTACTGTAATTTACTGCTAAAATGTTACAGGTAATGCTCAGGCCTCGTAATCTAAATCAGAATGAACCTGGAAAAAATTATGGGGGTTTATATACCCCTTTTCCGCTAACATCATTATTATTAAATGTTGAAAGGATGTATTATTTTAGCACAATAGTTAAAAATAAAGTAAACTTTTTGCTGTGACAATGGTTAAACAGATAAGAGGATATAGGAAGAGGAAGCCATATTTCTCTATTAAACAGCGTATTTTCAGATCTGATGTTTTTCGGGTCTGCCAAGTTAATTAGAAGTGGAAATTGAACTATGCATCTTTACACTAAAATATGCATATGAGCAAAAATTAAAGGTTTAAGATTTACAATTAAATGCTTAGGCAAAACATGACTATCTTTTATAACGAAGAGAGAACGTATACAAAACATGAACATTGCAAAAGTTACTCAGGATTCATTATTAAGCTAAATCTAAAAATGATTAAGAAATTTTTAAAAAGAACAAGTCATTAATTATTTGGCAAAGTAGAAAGCAAATAAAAAGTTTATCCCAACGGAAAAAAAAAATAAAAAATAATATCGCCGAGTATACATTCCTAAATGGCGACAATGTCGGGTCGTACATTGAGTACAATCCCAAGTACATCACTGAGTACGTTGTAATTTTGGTTTATTACAATTATGATTATAATTACCAATTAATTCACATTCACTTATTATCGTCAATTATAGTTCCATTAAAGTACATTAATTACATTATATTAAATTATTATCGTTAATTATAGTTTCATTAAAGTACATCAATTACATTATATTATTACAGTTAATTACAATTAAACAGTTAACTAGTTTTTTTTACAGTGTTTCATATTTATAGACAATTAGGATGTTAGGAGTATAACAAAGTACATGGGCACATACGGTATATAATATATATATATAATATATAATATAATATATATATATATATATATATATATATATACAGTAATGAAGGGTTTACAGCCATGGTACAAGAGCGAGTGAAACTATCAATTAAATAAATATACTTATACGAGTATACAGTAAATATTAAGGAATTGTTACATTTGGGAAGAATTAAGTAAATGAATAAAGAAGACAAACAAGTGTTCAAATCATACCACATTCAATGTGGATGCATAATCTAATAAAATTTAGGGGTGAGGGTTAGATGCAAGACATCAGTAATTAATAAATTCTATAATAAATGGAAAATGGAGATATGGGTAATATTGTGATGGAAATGTTAAACCATCTAAACCGTCAATTGTCTTGTTTGTACTTTAAGGGAATGAAATTAAGGGACATTCATTTCTCACAAATGATACAAACATGGATTCGACTTAACCATGGAAATGGTAGGTCGCATTGTTGTGAAACTGAAAAAAGTAGAAAGCAACAAATAAAATTTTATCCAAACTCGCGTTAGGCGATTTTGGTTCTTATGTAAAAATGAATATTTGATTATCTAGGAATAATATTTATATATTTATATATTTATATATATATATATATATATATATATATATATATATATAATTTAGTGTGGACCAAAATGGGGGTAAATTATAAAGTTGAAGAAATCCTTGTTCCACATTAATGCCCTTGTTCTTTGGACCAGATAGACATGTCAGCAAAATGTTGGTCAAATATGAGAATATTTAGGGGTCCCGAGATTTAATGACTTATAAAAAATTTCCAATGAATAGGCGCGCTTAGAACATCAATGTCAACTCAATTCTTGAGTTGCAACTTATGAAAAAATTTCTTCTTATTTAAGAAATTTTTGGTGTTAATAGAGTACAAAAACAATCTTAGATCATTATTTCAGAGAAAATTATTAATAAGGAAAACAAAAATTTTGGATAAAATATATTATCCTTAATTGGTCAACTCTAAATTAAAGGCTTTGCCTAATTGGCTTGAACCTTTTAGTTATCCTTTTTATCTCCTAATTTAACTGGTTTATTTTACTATTTCAGAAATTTAATTTTTTAAACTAAAAATGGCTACTCGTTCTAAAACTAAAGTTTGGCTCATTGGCCATTTAAATAAAGATATACTTTGTTGCCGCTTACCTACAAAACTGCAAGTTTTGCAAACATATTTCTTCCATCAAAAAGAGGAAAAGTTGGGACGAAGAAGATCCATTAATCTTTGCTTAGATGAAGTGATGACCTACTGGGAGAAAGCCAGGATTCCCACAATGCGTAGAGACAGTGCCATCCGAAAGATTGACTCTTTAATAAGCTTCCGGACTTCTATGGGCCATTCCTCTGAACCTGATATTCCACTCTTCAAAAGATTCAAAACTCAATGGGATTTTATGGATCATTCTCAAATCACAACTGCTGTTGATTCCCAAAGCTGCAGAATAATTGAAAGAGTTCAAGATTTAAAAAATCAAACAGTCTTAATCATGAAGGAGGCACTCAACTCTAAACAGCCAAGAGATGATTATAAAGAATTTTTTCAACTTGTTCTCTTGTTTATTGGAGAAGAAAGCATTTCTAATACTCCCTTGAAGAGACCTGGAGCGTACCATCATGCAAGATGGATGGCAAAAAGAATTTATGCATTTAAGCTTTTTCTTCTCCAAAATCAATTTAAGATGACTAAAAAAGAACTTGATGCAATAACAGAAATTTGTTTATTTGTTGCATTGGTATACGCAAAATCTTGGGCAAAAGCTTCTCAACCAGAGGAAGCCCCAAATGTTGATCTTAAATTTTTGCAAGATCTTGCAATAATGGAGGAAAATTCTTTGATATCAAGTGTTATCAAGCAAGCCCAAAATGCCATTAAACGACATCTGTGGTACCTCTCAGAAACACTTGTTGGATTAAGCTTCTTTGACAAAAGCATATCCCTTGAAGAAAAGGAGCAAATGCGAAATAATATCAAAATGCCTCCAAGAAATAAGGGACTGAAACGTTTAGAAGCAAAGGTAACCCTAGCTTCTTTTAAAGAAAAAAGGATTTCTGATTTTGTTACTTCAAGAACTAAATCTCTTTTGATGCTCTACATCTCAATTCTCTCTTCACTGAAAATTCTGCATCAACATGGGGAATAGATCCTGAGTACCAAAGAGGCTGTGCTAGAGTTCGTGCCCTTAGAGTGACAAATGACACAGCTGAGCGGGGTGTTGCATTGATTGAAAAATTTAATCAAGCAGTGACAACTAAATAAGAGGACAAACAATACCTGCTCAAAACAGTTTTCAAGAATCGTAAAGAATTTCCAACAAAAAATAAAGCAGAACTTATGAAAATGAGGAAAAACTAATTTTTTCAGCATTAAAAGGAAAAGTGCAATTTTCTCGGGACCCTAAAACTTGACGTAGAGGTTTCAAATTTTGTAATTTGATTAAGGTAAGCAACAGGAATAACATTACTCATGTGGAACAAAGATTTTTAAACCTTCATTTTTTTGGTCCACACTAATATATATATATATATGAAAATTATTTCACGAAGGTAACACGTGAAAAATATTTATGATGAATAAAACCACGAAGGAAAGGAAACACAAAATGGTGCTCAAGCGCTTTCGTCTAATGACATCCTCAGGAACACTGAAGTATATAAAAAGGTTAAGCCTATATATAGGTTACAGAAAGAAAAAAAGAAAAATAAATAACATACATACACACACACACACATATATATATATATATACATACATATCTATATATACAAATACATACATACATACATACATACATATATATACAATAAACCGAGAAGTAAAAATAATAAAAAATTAAAAATTAAAACCTTAAAGGATTACCAATGAGGCGTACAGATTGTAAGGAAAAATATCGATTTTTAGCACAAGATCAAATGGATTATAAAAATACAAATTTATACTGGGACTCTGCCGGGTTTTAACACAATGCTGCCTATGGTCAGGTTTCGATATATATAAAAAAAAAAAAAAATAAAATGCAAATTAAAAGTTAATCGATTTTTAGCACAAGATCAAATGGATTATAAAAATACAAATTTATACTAGAACTCTGTCCGGGTTTTAACACATTTCTGCCTATGGTCAGGTTTCGATATATATAAAAAAAAATAAAATGCAAATTAAAAGTTAATAAAGTAGAAGACAAGTTTACCAAAGATTTAATGTTTTACACTTCTTATCTAAGTCTGCTTTAAAGGAATTCAACATAACAGGATCGAGTTGAAAAAGACGGTATTGGAAGTGATTTGTGTTATCCATCTGCGTTTATGGAATCTTGTCTCAACAAGGCAAAACGAACTTTCTATCGTGTCAATATTAACACTCGACTTTGTCAAAAATATTTTAGTACTTCCATTTTTCCCGGCTTTTAGGCATTGCTAATGTACTTAAACTTTTGGATATTAATGTAGTATTTTCATATAACAATATGTGAAAAATATCATAGTAAAAATAGCCCTACCAATAATTCAGGACATTATCTATAAAAATTGGTTTAAACATGTGATTCCTTTTACATAGTCAGACGGGAAAGGATTTGCACACAAGTATAAAACAGCATCAATATTCCGTTAGAGCAGGACAGTTGTCCAGTGCCTTTTTGTCCATTTGTCAGAGTTAGCCCACTGTATTGATTGGAATATGCTTCAGTTTATTCCATTCAAGCAACATTGTTAATAGAAATATTCTTGAGTCTGCCATTATCCACTTTCAAATAACTTCAACATAAGCAAAGGTCTTTTTCAACTCGATCCTGTTATGTTGAATTCCTTTAAAGCAGACTTAGATAAGAAGTGTAAAACATTAAATCTTTGGTAAACTTGTCTTCTTCTTTATTAAACTTTTAATTTGCATTTTTTTTTTTTTATACATATCGAAACCTGACCAAAGGCAGAAATGTTAAAACCGGACAGAGTTCTAGTATAAAATTTGTATTTTTATAATCCATTTGATCTTGTGCTAAAAATCGATAACTTTTAATTTGCATTTATTTTTTATTTTTTTTATATATATCGAAACCTGACCATAGGCGCATTGTGTTAAACCCGCAGAGTCCCAGTATAAATTTTGTATTTTTATAATCCATTTGATCTTGTGCTAAAAATCGATATTTTTCCTTACAATCTGTACGCCTCATGGTAACCTTTAAGGTTTTAATTTTTAATTTTTTATTATTTTTACTTCTCGGTTTATTGTATATATATGTATGTATGTATGTATGTATGTATTTGTAATATATAGATATGTATGTATATATATATATATATATATATGTGTGTGTGTGTTATGTATGTTATTTATTTTTCTTTTTTCTTCTGTAACCTATATATAGGCTTAACCTTTTTATATACTTCAGTGTTCCTGAGGATGTCATTAGACGAAAGCGCTTGAGCACCATTTTGTGTTTCCTTTCCTTCGTGGTTTTATTCATCATATATATATATATATATATATATATACACACACATACATATACTGTGTGTATATATATATATATATATATATATATATATATATATATATATATATATACAACATACATATACTGTATATATATATATTATATACACCACACACACATACTGTATATATATATATGTGTATATATATATATATATATATATATATATTACACACACACAAACATATACTGTGTATATATAAATATACACACACAGACACTATATATATTATCATATATATATATATATCTATATATATCTATATCTAATATATATATATATATATAAGCACACCGGACAAAAATTAGTCACCCCTACTAGCACCGATAGTAGGAAGTTCAAGGTCACACAGAGGGCGCTGATGTAGCATTGGTAAGTGACAAGTAGCGATGACGTAGCACACAGGATCAGATCTGTTTCGTGAGGTGGTGAAGAACAAAGTGTGTGTTGGATATAGTCTGCAAAATGGGTCGTGAGGCAGACGTACTCAGTGGCAAAAAGGAGCCATCGTGTTTGGCAGAGCCCACGGACACAAAATGTCTGAAGTAGCCCAATTTGTTGGTGTGTCAACGCGTACTGTCCAGCGAGTTTACAAAGATGGTGTAGTTCGCAATCAACTGAAAATCGACGGCGTAACTGTGGCCGGAAAACAATTCTCGAACAATAGGGGCCGCCGCCATGTTTCTCGTCTAGTAACTGCAAATCGTTTTCAAACCAGAGAACAATTGCTCCAAGAAACCAATGAGGTTCTCCAGCGACCAATTTCCGAAACGGACATTGCGACGAGAACTGCATGCGATGGACATCTGGAGCAGGGTACCACGGAAGAGGCCGCTGTTAACAGCAAGTCACAACTTGGAACGTTATAAATGGGCTCAGAGGCACAAAAACTGGACTGCGGCAGATTGGAAACGTGTAATTTGGTCCGATGAGTCCCGTTTTGTTTGTTCTCCAATGATGGGAGGCGACGAGTACATCGCAGGTCCAATGAAGCCTTTAATCCTGAATGCGTCGAAGGTGTTGTTCAGGCTGGAGGTGGTTCCGTGATATTCTGGGGATGTTTTTCGTACCACGAAATGGGCCCTCTCGTTCCAGTGACGATGAATTTGAACCAGCAGGCGTACCTCCGCATACTAAACTCGCCGGATCGTGCGGTTATCAAGGCCAGAGGCGCCGTCACACGTTATTAGGTACATTCTGAGAGGGGTGACTAATTTTTTGTCCGGTGTGCTTATATATATATATATATATATATATATATATATACTGTGTATACATACACACACACACACACATATACTATGTATACATATACACACACATATACTGTGTGTGTGTATATACACACACACACTGTATATATATACACACACACACATACATATAGTGTATACACACACACACACACGCACACACTGTATATATTAAGTGTATATACTGTATAAAAGTGCAAAATTTTACATATAGGTTCGTGTAACGGTAATTTTGCGTATACAGGGTGAGTCAAAAGTCTCCATACATAGGAAAAATGGTCACTTTATTATGCAATCACTTGTAAGTCACAAAATATGCTCTATGTGGGTACCATTACACTGAATGCACATACGGATGCGTTCCTCCAAGTCATGGCAAACGCGCGTTAACACGTCTGGTGTTATGCGTGCACACGCATCATGAATGCGTTCCTTTAGGTGGTCCGTGTTTTGTATTTTCACCTGGTACACCATGGCCTTCAATTGCCCCCACAAGTAAAAATCAAGGAGGGTGAGGTCTGGGGACCTCGGAGGCCATTCCACGGGACCACGGCGGCCAATCCAGTGACCCGGAAACTGCTGATCCAGCCACTGGCGCACGCAAATACCGTAATGGGGTGGCGCCCCGTCTTGCTGAAAGTACGCTGGAAATCCCCCGTCCTCGTTCAGCAGGGACGGCATGACTGTGTCTTGCAGCATGTTTACATACATTTCGGCATTCAGATTGATGTCAATGAAAAAAGGGCCAACAATTGTGTTGCCCCATATCCCGCACCACACAATCACTTTTCCAGCGCCTTGCGTCTTTGAGGGACTCATCCAGTGCGGGTTGTCATCACTCCAATAATGTACCTTTTGACGATTAACCTCTCCATAAACATAAAAGTTGGCTTCATCTGAAAACAGGATGCCAACCGAGAACTCCCGTGTCTTCGTCCACTTTCGTTCTTGCCCATTCACAGAATTCCAGCCGCCTGTCCAGGTCGTCTTCGCTAAGATACTGCAACATTTGCATTTTGTATGGATGCCATCTGTGCTCTTTCATAATGCGGATGATACTCCTTTGGCTGACACCGCATTCTGCAGACATCCGTCGAGTGCCTTTTTGGGGACTCTTTGCGAACGCTGCCAGCACTATAGTCGCTGTGCCTTCATCGGTGGCTGTTCGTGGACAGCCACTTCTCGGTTGGTCTGCAACATTTCCAGTCTTCTTGAACTTCTCAATGAGTTTGGCAACGGTGTCGTGTGTGATGTGCGTGCCTGGGGCGTGTCTCCTGTTAAAATCCTCGGCAACCTTGCGACAGCTTCCTGATCCTGCCAGAAGAATGATCTCTATACGCTATTCTTGGGACAGAGGCATCTCAGCACATCACCTGCAAAAAAATAAAAAATAAATAATCATTTATTTATCATGACCTATTTGCCTATGTATGGAGACTTTTGACTCACCCTGTAGTATGTCAGGGAAGGAGTTAGCAAGTGTAGAGCAGGAAAAAGACTTCGGAATTATAGTCACTGGTGATTTAAAAGTGGCGAAACAAAGTAAAGCAGTGGTCAACAAAGCGAACAAAGTGCTAGGTTCTATAGCTCAGAATTTTGGGTACAAATCGCGCGATAGAATCCGCATATGCGAAAAGATATAGACAAAATCGAAAGAATTCAAAGACGAGCAACTAAGATGATTCCGTCGCTTAGGTCGAAGTCGGACGAGATAGGCTTAAGGAGTTAAAATTGACTACACTCGAGACTAGGAGGCTAAGGGGGTGATCTAATCCAGGTTTTTAAATGAATGGGTTTCTATGAATGGGTTCGATAACGTAGATAGAGATAGCTTTTTCGGAATATCTCAATATATCATAATAAGACTAGAAATAACGGGTGAAAGTTGACAAGTAGAAGGTTCGAGACAGCAGTTTGCCGACAGAACTAATTAGTAGCACGTCTATAAACATGTTTAAAAATCGATTAGACGCATATGTTGATAGATTGGGTATAGTTTAAGGTAGTAAAATTAAGGCTTTGTGGTTCGGAACCCACGTAAAATTGTAGGTCCTCTCCGCCACCACGGAGGACATGCACAATACACAATTACGAACAGAGTTAGGTAGACCAGCCATGAGTGGATCCTATGGTCTTTGTTGGTCTGAAACATTATACCATTTTATATATATATATATATATATATATATATATATATATATATATATATATATAATATATATGTTATACATGTTATAATTTAATTTATAATCGAAGTAAAGCCGCTGCCTGATGACAATTATTTTTATGTAATTTCATTCATTCAATAATTCCCAAGCTATGCATGACTCATTTCCTTCCGAACGGAATTCACACGCAGTGACGCAGACGGTTTCTTTGATTTCACTTGGGAAAAACAATGTGAGGCGGTCGGTTCTACAACATTCTCAGGTGACGTCAACCGCTTGCATGGTGGGTAGCCAGGTTCCGTTCCTTTGACTATATAATAACGGGATCAGCGCCCTTAAGGCAGATTCCGAGGAGACGGGTCTCCGGGCTGAAATGGTGGGTTTTCAGTCCGTTAACGGGAATTGCTTTTGGAAATTGGAAGATTAATGGGTTTTCAATTGGAGTCTGACTGTATAGGGAAAAACGGCAGTAGCTTAACAATTGACTCATACAAGCTTGGAGACTCAGAACGGACAAGGGTGTCTTAGAGGGGTCTCTGGCTTATTTAACATTTTACAAAGTAGTAGTAACTAATATTATATTTAAGAAACTTTTATTATTAACTCTCTGTTCTGTGTAAAAGAAACATTTGATTCACTATAACTGATTAAACTGTATCTCGCCTAAATTTAAATTAAAAATCTTATAAGCCGTTATGTTTATTTTCTACTCTTTGGACTTTCATAACTGGGAAAAAGAAAATCACGGGCCCACACAGTACTTCGCGATTGTAGGAATACGAAGAGTGAACTATTTCTGCATCTAGGAGTGCTTAAGTAATACCCTCTCTCTGCCCGAACTCGGGGAGAGGCGTATTGCACACACACACACACACACACACACACACACACACACACATATATATATATATATACACACTGTATATTCAAATTCAAAAAAAATTATTTAGAAAAGAATACAAGTGACAGAATTTTAAAATTTTTAGATATTTGTTATGACAATATATTCACAGCACTACTCTCGTCTGAATATGCCGTTGGAAGTATGGACACTTTTCAGCCAAAATTAATGGTTTAGTTTATTTTGGAATAACACGCATGAACACTCGTGGTTTTTGTATGAAAAAATTACCTCCACCAGGATTCGAACCCGGGACCTCAATAGTAGTAGTAGTTGCGAAAACTACCACTACGCTGCGAAAGGATAAAAGGTAACACAACTAGTCATGTTTAAAAAACGTGAAAACATTAAATGTTTCCTCAAGAGGCCCCGGTTTCGAATCTTGGTAGGGGCAATTTTATATATATATATATATATATGTGTAACTTAAAAATCACCACGTTTCTCCTACATTTTCGTCGTTGGTCATTGAAGCTACATTAACTCCTACATGTGATATCTTTTACTTTTTCAATTTTTTAATCACTTACGCTTGCGTTAAGGTTGGGAGGGATTCCATTAAAAAGTTTAGAGTGTACGCTCTTTTATCGGATATAATGATTATTTTTTCGAATTTCACTTGCGTCAGGACTTTAATTAAAAAACTTAAAATCAAATTACAACTACTTCATGTTACCTCAGGATTTTACACACCGTTTTTTTGTTTTATTTAATTTTAGGGCAGGTTTGGTTTGGTTTGGTTGACCTTAGGGCATGGTTAGTTAATAATTTTTGGAAAAAGTGATAAAATAAAAATTTCTAATTAATCAATGATTAATTAAATATTAAAAATTAAATACTTCTTAAAAGGGCAAAGAAATACCTTTATTGTTTCTGTTGCATCAGATGAGACTGAAGAAAACCTATTTTGTTCATCCATTTAATTTGTTTTAGTTCAAGAAACGAGGCATGAGCGGATCAGCCAGTTTATACACAAAAAAAGGGTTCCAAATTCAAATGCCACATTACAAAATTTACGATAAAATGATACTGAAATTATGGGAAAAATTAATAATTTCTCATCATTTTCTAAAATATATTTTTTTATTAATTAATTCGTAACAATGATTAACTGATTAATCATACCCATGCCCTAGTTAACCTAACTTAACCTAAATTGAACATGAAAGCCATCTCCTACAAAGTGATACAAAAGATAGCACCGAATAGGAGCGAACGTAACTCTGTGCTACACACACACACACATTATATATATATTCACACACACACACACACACACACACATATATATATATATATATATATATATATATATATATATATATATACAGGGTGTCCCATAAGTCCAGCATCATAGGAAAAATAATAAAAAACGGCAAAACAAAAGCTTGTATTTACAGAACGTGCTCAATATGTCCACCATTGTTTTCAATACACAAATTCAGACGTGATACCCAGTCAGCAAGCACACGGTGAATGATGCCAGGAGTAATGGTGTTACATGCCCCAATAATGCGCTGCCGCAAATGTTCAACACTCCTAATTTTCTCTGCGTATACCAGCGCTTTCGAGTGGCCCCAGAGATAAAAATGTAGTGGCGTGAGATCCGGGCTTCCAGCTGGCCATTCCATAGGCCCTCGACGTCCTATCCAATGACCATGGAATTGTTGGTACAGGTATTCCCTTACTTGGGTGCTGTAATGTGCAGGAGCGCCGTCTTGCTGGAACCATGTTGGGAAATTTCCTTCTTCGTTCAAGACACTGGGAAATGCTTCCTCCTCGAGCATACGTATGTAGGTGCCTCCAGTGACATGTTCATCGAAAAAGAGGGGGCCTATGATGCGATCCTTCCAAATGCCACACCATACCATCACCCGAGATGCACCTTGTTCCTTTGAAGAGGTATACCAGTGAGGATTGTTTTGAGACCAGTAGCGGCTGTTCTGTCGATTTACCTCACCATTTCCATAAAAAACAGCCTCGTCACTGAACAGAATGGTGGACGGGAAATTGGCATCCCGAGCATATTGTTCCGTAGCACATTCACAAAATTCCATCCGCCAGTCGGGATCATCTTCGCTTAATTTCTGTAGGATCTGAAGTTTATATGGATGCTATTTGTGAGCCTGAAGAATGCGATGGATGCTACTTTTCGACACCCCTGTCTCGGCGGACAATCGCCGAAGAGACTTATTGGGACTTCTGTTAAAATGAGCCAGGATAGCAGTCGTTGTATCATCGTCAGTGGACCTCCTTGAAGGTCCACTGCGTGGTTTATCTTCTATGGATCCTGTTTCCTTACACTTTGCAACAAGTCTGCTAACACAACTCTGTGTTATTGGCTCGCGGTCTGGATGCAGTCTGTTAAATTCAGCAGCGACCTCTCTTTGACCCCGATTTCCTATGAGTAGAATTATTGGATTCGTTCTTCCTTGCTCACAGACATTATGGCCTGTAGAAATAGAAAAATATGAATTATGGTTTGTAGAAATAGAAAAATATGAATTTCTCCTATGATTCCGGACTTATGGGACACCCTGTGTGTATATCTATCTATCTATCTATCTATCTATCTATCGAGAGCACTCGTGTATCTGATAAATATGGACGAGATAAACAAGTGAATCTCTGCTCGTTTGCATATTTATTCAAAGCGTTTATTAATAAAGTTGACACTTGATATTCTGGCATCGCCATTTTAATATCTCAACGATCAAGTGGTAAAATACAAAACTCTGTCATCTGCAAAAGATAACAAATAATATAATTTGGTCTATTTCATAACATCTGCATTCGATTTACTGGACTCTTCTACTCGCTCTCATCCCACTCAATGTCACTCCATTTCATTCTTCACCCAAGAGGAGAGTCTCAAAGGAAGAGATTCTCAAATTGATCTATTCCCATTTCGGGACATTCTCATTTTTCTCATCCACGGATTCCTCACTTTGGTCCAACTTTTAGGTTAGGAAATATTATTCGTTCCGATTTGTCGCTTTTATCGCAAATAGGATGGGAGTGGCATTCTTTCGCGAGTAAAAAACTCTTCTTAAACGTGGATTTCTCGTATTGTGCATTCTCAATTACGGACCAGAAATGGGAATGGCACCGAGTGAGAAGTAATCTTCACCTCTACTAATAGATAAAACTCACTCGCTCTCTCGCTCTCTCTCTCAGTAACACGTGTGTGTGTGTGTGTGTGTGTGTGTGTGTGTGTGTGTGTGTGTGTGTGTGTGTGTGTGTATAATTTGTGAGTGTTACTGAGATTTTGGACGTTTGATTTAGAAACTTTTTGACAATGGACTTTAATCTGAAAAATAATTTCGTTCATTGAGTTTCATTCTATAAAAGTTCTTCAAAAAGGATTTTCAAAGTTAATAACTTCGCTCACAATTTTATACATTCTATATAAAGAAGCCTTTTTCTTCCTCAAAAGCTTCCTCTATTTTTTCTCTCCTTAACAAAGGCTCTTTGTTGCTAATGCACAATACTATTTGTGTGTGTGTGTGTGTGTGTGTGTGTGTGTGTGTGTGTGTGTGTGTGTGTGTGTGTTTCAAGAGTTTGCGAAAGATTCCTCTAAGAATTTGAATTCCAAATGCCAGTGATTTTTATTAAATAATTTAAGAGTAAAAACAATTTTGCAGTTAATTCTAAAAATACTCCATTAAAAAAATTCTGTTTTCAAAGCCAAATATTTTTAATTTTTGCGAAATGTCAGGTAAAAACTTGTAAGCGATGATGATAATCATATTCTATATCTAGAATTCTATATTCTAGAAGCTACAATTGGTCGGAAGGCAATAATATGAAATTTAACACCGAGAAATTTCAACTGTGAAGGTACGGAAGAAGGGAGGAACTAAAATCCATGAAATACTATACCCCAAATGGACAGGAAATCCAGAGAAACTCTAAAGCGAAAGATTTAGGAGTTGTAATGACTGATGACGCGAAATTTGAAGCGCAAAGGAAGATACCAATAAATGGAGAAAAATGAATAACTGGACAGATACTGAGAACCTTTTAAAGAAGGGGTAAGAATATAATAATACCTCTATTGGAAACACTAATCATACCCAAGTTGGAATGTTGCTCGGTCTTAACATTCCCATATAAAAACGCAAGACATTTGTCAACTAGAAGGGATTCGGCGAAGCTTCACAGCCAAGATCAACGGATGCAAAGCACTAAATTAGTGGGAAAGGCTACATGAATTAAATTTATATTTGTTGGAAAGAAGGAGAGAGGTACACTATTATTTACACTAAGAAAATAATGGAGGAACTAGTTCCTAATCTTACTTTGAACCCTATAATCACTCAAAAGATAGTAGAAAGTAGAAAAGGAAGAATGTGTAGTGTTCCCAAATTAAAGGCTAGAGAGGGAACATCCTCAAACCTGAGAGAAAATAGTTTTGTTGCGAGTGCACCAAGACTGTTCAACCAGCTGCCCAAAGAACTAAGGGGCACGAGCGGTGTAGCAGTGGATATCGTCAAAACCAGACTAGACGACTGGCTCAGAACAATTCCAGATAAGCCAGGAGTACCTGGCTATGTGAAGTGGAGAGCACAAGAAAACTCAAGAGGAGGGGCAACAAGGTTGAACTTCGTGAAATGAAGAATCATCGCACGCAACACTTGAAAGAGAAGGAGGAAGAGGAGGAGGAGGAGAAGCTTTATTGGCAAGATATAAATCCCATAACATAGTACAATATTCTTGAAGGCATTAAGCGATAAGATAAATCAAACAATAATATATTTAAAAACTAAAAATTATGACTAAAAGAGCGATAAAAAAGACACTTACTGAAACAAGTAATAATAAAAAGAACTACCCACTAATGAGACCACAAAAATGATGATAATGACAATAATAATGTTTATTAGCAGGAAACAGATCCCCCCCAACCTAAAAATAAAAATATACAGTACCCATCAAGGTAATCAACGATACAACTAATTAAAAAATGAATTTAAAAAACAAAAAGTAAAAAGGACAACAGTAATAAAGAAATAACAATAATACAAGAAAAGAAACGAGAAATAATAATAAAATAGTAATAACAGTTTCATAAAAATAAAAAGGACGTGTAATGGGATGGCTAATGAAGAGTTAAGTGGAACTAAAGACAAACACTTTCATACCAAGAGGTTCACAGTTTGGAAGATAAAGTAGGACTGATGAATAGCTTGGACAGTTGGATTGCCTGAGTTTTTAATTCTGTAATTGGGCAAGTCTTGTTACCTCAGGGATGCTCGGAACGTTGCGGTGCGGTCAGCGAACATTTGAGAGGCTGAGCATCTTAGAGGTAACTTTGGTAGCAGTCTACAGAGCCTGTTGTAAAGCAAATTGAGTTTTCAGAAACCTTTTTTTAGAATTAACCCAGAGTTGCTGCCCACAAACATCAGTGCAGAAAGTAGAGAGAGTGTATTTAGCTTCATTTGTACAGAATTTGAAGTTCCTTATAATCACGTTTGTCTTAGCACAGTAACTTCGGTATTGTTTCCTTATATCTGAGTCGTGAACTCAAGAAACTGATGATAGTCTGAGCCAGATACTTAAATTCTTGTACTTGCTCCATTGATTCCTCTCTCAATTTGAAAATAATATCAGCGCTTTGGTTTGAACTTTTGGGATAGAATTGCGTAACATTAGTTTCAGTACCATTAAAATTAATATCATGGTTTTGTGAATATGATTCAAAAATGTTTATATGATGATCCAGACCTTTCGCTGAAGGGCTTTATTAACACCCTATCATCGGAATAGACCAAGTTATTTATCCTTATGCCATCTATCACATCCCACTCTCGCCTCATTAAAAGAACATCATTATATATATCATATATATATATATATATATATATATATATATATATACGTATATATATATATATATATATATATTAGGCCGGGTCCAAATTTTATATTGAAAAGGTACATATTATGAGGGGTTTGAATGGAACACAGGAACCCCCTCATAAATTATTTTCGCTGTTTAAAGCCTCCTAACCCTGGCACAATTTTTCACTTTTTGACCAATATTGAAGAATATTCCATTTATATGAGACTTACTCTACATTGAGGTTTTTTGAAGACATAAATCTTCATTAACGTATAATATTTTATTTAATAATGTACAGTATTAGGAAAATTAATTAAGTACAACAATATATTCAGAAGAAAAAATTAGAGGCATAATAAATGTGCTAAAATTCAATTCACTTTTTCATTCTTCCTTATCACATCAAAAGGAAGAAATTTTCAATATCATTAGGAAATTTTATTTCGTATGTTTCTTACTCATTCCATCGGGCCTTCCATTCAAACTTGGGCAGTTTTCGCCTTCATTCTAATGAGTTTACAATAAACTTTTGACCGTTGTCATATCCTATTCTTTCCTGACATGCCTTTGTTACTAGGTTCACTGCCCTTTCCACACTTTGACTGTGGCATGGAAAAGAAGCTATCTCCAGTGGCTTACATCGGACCTGCAGTAGCTCATCGTCGCTAAAATTGTTTAGCAGCGGTGGAGGAGTAATGATCTCTTTTTGCCAATCGATCATCTCGGTGTAGTCTAGTCAGTAGATTGGAAATTGAGGGTTCGAGGCAACTCAAAGTTTCTGATACCTGAAAATCCTGTTCTTGAAAGGATGATTTTCTGAATACTTGTTCCCTAATTTCTAGTCTCTTGTCAGTTACTATTGATAGGAGTATATTTTCTGGGTGGGCAAAGTAGGCGTTATTCTTTAATACTGGTTCTATGATTGATCTATGTTGTTCATCTAAATTCCGAAGCAAGCACATTAAATGCAAAAAGTTATATGCACCATCAGTTGCATTAGGATAAGATTTTATCCAAAACCATCCTGGAGCATAGAACTGCATAATAATGTTGGCTATTTCTTGAAGGTTTTTATCGGGATTTGGCGTTGAGATATATAATCGAAGGACCTGTTAGCTAGAGTTAGCCAGTGAGCATGGTAAAGGGTACCTGGAGATCGAGTGGACAGATCTTGAGAGGTGTCTCCAGTTTCCACTGCCAGACACATATCATAGATATATCTTTGATCACTGCTTAGCTCCTTCCAACATTTGCTGGAATTTCTTTAATGTTTCCCTTCACGCGAGAATATTTGACCACCTCCAATTTTGTTAAGTCTGTTTTCAGTTTATTCCCAATTGAACCCACAAAAGTATTTCGACCCGTTGTTTTACCATCAATGGCTTGTAGACGTGCATAAAAGGCAGCTCATTCAAATGCAAGAGGCACACCAACCACTGCACTGGTCTGTTAAGATGAATTTCAACCAGTTTTATGGCTCCACCAATTTTTCCTGTATTTACAGGAGTACCATCACACAGTAAAGCTTTGATAGTATCTGTACTGTTCGAGTCTAATAATAGTTATCAACTCTTCTGCTATGCAGCGAGCAGTTCCATTATCTGGTGTGACATGGTCTACATAGATGCTTCCAGGTTCTTTCACAATAACATAGTGTTCTTCTTTTATCTTTCCACTTTTAGTTAATGTGTTATCTTCCCTTCCATCAAATCCAAGGTACTCCATCTTCAGATTTTCGGATTTAGACCTAAAAGTATTTGTTTTACCCATGCGATTTCTTTCTCTTTCTAATTTCTTTCTGTCAAGCTTGTTGGTGTGGTTAAGGATCCCCTATCTTTTAAAGCTACATTGACTATTGCAGCTGCAGCTCTACAACTTACACGATAACGATCTGCTGTTAATGCTAGGTTTTTATAGGAGTGCTTGTTCTGAATATTCTCAGTCAATTCTAAATCGGCCTCATAATTTACATCCTGACTCGCTGAATCTACATCCATATTTTCTTCGATATTTTCTATGAATTCCGATGGTTAAAACATTGGTGGCTTCAGCCATTTCCTCTTGTGCTTTTAGTTGACGGTTTTGTGCTTCTTGGGCTCTTGCTAAAGATCTCTTCTTTGTTGAACTAGCTATGCGATCAATTGGTCCCAACTGATTTTTTCTTTGTTTTTGACCCACAAAAGACTCCCATTCTGCCATTGGTATTTTATCCTTACACCTGCAAGATTTCCTATCAATTCCCTTATCATAGCATTCACAAGAAGATATATCAAACATTTCATCATACTGAGCTACTTTTAGGGCAAAACTTTCATTTCTTCGATGTGAGGGCACCTTGTTCTATTTTGAGTCTGCTTCTATTAGTCGACTGACTTTGGTGTTAATCGTAGGAAAAAAAATTTCATCCAAATGTCTTCAATATCTTTTACAACAAACCTGTAACAATCATTAGCAGTTGCTAATCTTTTTGATTTAGTTTCCTCACGACAGCGCACAAAAAGGTAGAGTCTCACATCATCTGCTTTTGAAGGAGTCATGGCTGCTGGGAATTCCGTAGTATCCAAAGGCTGCACTTGAGGACTTGCTTCTAGTAGTCATAGTTTATAATTACTCAGAAGTAAAATCAAATTATATGTAATTTATAATAATTCAAATTATAATTATAGCAAATGCAAATTATTTCTATTTATCTGAAAAATTATTTCTATTTATCTAAAACATGAATATATCAAGCATTAAAAAAAACTCATCATGTAACATATAACAACATTAAACATGCAAATATGAAGGTAAAAAGGGGGAGGAGGGGCATGTGATAGGAGTAGTAGGGTAGCACATGCTTGATTTTTTTAAAAATATTTTGTTATAATGATAAAAAAAAACCTCCCTATATATATATATACAGGGCGTCCCAAAAAAATGTATACACACTTTAAATAATTATAAATGCAGTGTTTATTAAAATACATTTCATTTTCAAAATGTAATAGAATCTACAGACATTATTTAATTGTTTTGTCAACGCCTGTTTTCAAACTGACGTCCGTTCTGGTCCAGGCACTGCTGATAACGCGAAGCAATGGAATCGCAAACATCACGAAACATTTCGTTTGGTATTTGTGTGCATTCTCGTTCAATGGCTGCTCTCAATTCAGCGACTGTTGCAGGTTTTATAGCGTAGACTTTGTCTTTCAAGTATCCCCATAAAAAAGAGTCTAGTGGTGTGAGGTCTGGTGAACGCGGAGGGTATTCTACGAAACCCCTTCGTCCAATCCACATCCACATCGTGCCAAGTACCACTCGCAATACTCCACTCTTCGGTCCGGATCATCTTCATTAATAGCATGGACTAATCTTGGAATGTAACTTTTCCATTGACAGCGCTTCAAAATGCGTTGGACAGACGATTCTGAAATTCCTACCTCACGACTCGCTTGCCGCACAGATTTTCTTGGACTTTGTGATACGTTTCCAGTACTCTTTCTTGCTTTGTGGGGCTTGTCGATGTCCGTGGTCTTCCGGAACGCTTCTTGTGGACATTCTGAACAGTTCCATCGGCTTCAAACTTATCTCTAATTCGAGTGATGGTAAGTCGCGTTGGTGGATCTGTTTGAAACTCCCTCCTAAACTGTCTTTGCACTTCAACTGCGTTTTCACACTTCCAGTAGCATTTTAGAATGAATTTCCTTTGTTCAAAGCTTAGTCTGACTGCCATTATTAATTCTAATGGGTTTAACTTGGAAAGAAAGAAACATCAATTGAGCTATCAGCTGTTAAAGTGTGTATACATTTTTTTGGGACGCCCTGTATACACACACACACATATATATATACACACATATATATATATATACACACACATATATATATATACACACATATATACATATACACACATATATATATATACACACTATATATATACACACATATATATACATATACACACATATATATACATACACACCATATATACATATACACATATATATACATATACATATATATATATATATATACATATACACACATATATATACATATACACACATATATACATATACATATATACATATATATATATATATACATATATACATACATATATACATGTACACACACATATATATATATATATATATTATATATATATAATATATATATATATATATATATACATACATATAATATACATATACATTAGGTGTGACAGTTGCCCCAACTTTGTCCTACAATGCTGTTCAAAGGTTTGTGTTGCATATTGACATAAAAAATACCCACGTGCAATTATTTGAAGATTCATGCATATTCGAGTGAGCACCAGCAATTTGAAAAATAGCGATTTCTTATACGGCATACGCGCCTATATATGAGATTACACAACCATCATAAGGGATATTAACACAAATCATTTGCCTGTCTTAATTAAAAGCTGTTATCACTAACACAAAAAAGTTAATCATTCTTATTCTCTCATGGTACATTAAGGGGTTTTATCATATATTCACAAGGTATTATTTCTCTAGAGCAAGAAACCATGATTTCTGTTCGGAAACAGATGATCGTTTGCGCTGATTAGGAACGCGGAGTCTGTCATTTTCAACTACTTGAAGGACTTCTTGAAAGCGCTCCTCATCCCTGGCAACATTAAGAAAGTCATGGCAAAGTTTTACACCACGCTCTGCAGCCTCATTGACGACCTGAAGCTTGTCCACAACCCGTTTCATGTTCAGGTAGTCGTCATGATCCGTCCATTCACTGGCTGGACTGTGGAGAAACTGATAGGGCATGCCTAAAATGGTGAAGAACCGGCTTGAGTCAGGCCCAATTAGGTCCACCAGGGCAGTGCCACTTTCTGGGACAGGGGGAAGATATGGCTTTCCATAGCCCCCATGATTGAGCCCCACTCTCTTAGTAACTTCAGTGCCTTCATCAGCAAAGAAGGGCCTTCCTCATCTCCTCTTTTGTCCTTTCTTGTACTTGGGACGAGAACAAAGCCAGTGGGGCCAACTCCTCAGTTAGGTACCAAGTGTGTCTACGAGTGCCACACGTGCTTTGTCAACTATTGTGGCGTCATATGGGGCAAATTCAGCCAAGGTTTCGACCAAATTCAAGTCATTCAGTGGCGCACTTGTTGGAACGGGGCAAACAATCCACCATAGGACATAAACAGCGACTGTGAACACAGCAAACCGTTCTAACTTGCTGATTTGACTTTTAGTCACAACCTCGGCTTTGGGAAACTGCTCTTTGATCTGGCCTGACAAAAGAACAATCTTGAGGGTATAGAGCAGTTTAGTCATCCACCTTGCTTTGTGAAGTGCGCCGGGGTAGACCATTGTGAAGTTCACTGGCTCGGATCCTTTAGTTACAAGCAGCAGACAAAGCTCTACCAGCTCCTTGTAGTCGCCACGTGTAAATGGTTGGGCTAGAGATTCACGGAAGAAGTCAGCCATCTCCTGCTGGCGCTCCTCAAACACTCCAGGCATTGCGGGGTAGTATTTCTTTTTTTCATTGTACGCCAGTTGAGAGAAATGGTTCTTGAACCTAGAAATGCAATTATTGGGATTATTGTATTTCGTACTAATCTATAATATTGTTTTAGGGGTATTAAGATTGATATGATCGATCATTTGCTTGGTGTTAGTATATCTTATAAGTCTAATAAAAGAAATTCCACTAAATTTGTTCATTAGATAATAATATTCCTTGTTATTTTGTAAAGCTTATGACTCACCTCTGGAAAACCATTATGTTTGGACTTGAAGAGCCCTCCACTTTCAAGCAATCCCAGCAAACACCTAGGATGACTTCGCCCACATGCCTGCGACAGGCGCACCAGAATACGGCACGCTCTAATTCCTTTTGGAGGGAGACGCAAGCAGCTGTTTTTTGTCCTGAAAAAAAATGTAATTGTAGTTTAAGGCCACCATTTCAGGCACGTGCTTTTTGCAGATTTCTGTTAAATCATTCACTGTATTTTGGTATTAATGTCGTGATAAATTCACGCTGATGTTTGAAATAGGTTTACCTGTATTGGATGAAGTTGTGTCGAAAACCAAACCAACGACATTCTGTTCACACTCCCAATCGACCAGAAGTTGTTTGGTTGCTGTTGATATCAAGTCTCCTTGAACCAGGCCAGCTTTTTGAGTCAAATGCGGAAGAGGTGGGACTCCAAGAAGCTTTGTGCCATTGACACCAGACACAAGAATGGGCAGGCGGTCATCAGTGCCTTTGGAATCCAGCGTGTCCATAAGTTTACCATCCCAGTGCACCAGTACTTTGTCTGATGGTTGCCATTCATCCATGATTTTTAAACTTATTTCTGACACGATGGAAGCTCGGTATCGGTGGGCCGTCCTTGCATTTAGACTCAGCTTTGATGTATCTCCACCACATGCAGATACAAGGGAGTACACAATTGCACTCAGCTGGGTCGGCGAGATGTTGTTTCGAACACTGCATGAAACAAGTTCTGCCGACTTCAGAATATCATGGGGCACAAAAATTGAAACTCCCTCTTTCACTGTTCTCCGATGTTTTCTCTTTGGTTCAGCAGTGCTGGCCTCATCAATGTCATCGTCCTCATCAGAGCTAATAGGTGAATCAATATCAGCCTGTACATTCTCAGCATGATCACATTGCTCTCTCTCTTGTCGCTTCTCTTCTCGCATCTGCCTTTTCTGTCGCTTCTGAACCTTTTCTGTGAGTACTTTGTTTACCCCAGAGTAGGCAGCTACTCTGTCACTTAGCATGCTTTTCATAAAGAGTATGTCAGTATCGATGGCATCTTGTTCGGCCTGAGTTTTCCCCTTTTTCGCAGCCGCCATGTCTTTCAACACTGTGTTCTTATAAAATTTCATCGTCAGGCTCAATTCTGATTTAAACTTCATAATTCCAGGATCATCAGCCCGTCTTCTATCCTCATTCTTTTTCATAAGCATCATGTAGTCTTTGTCATAGTAAGTTTTAATCACTCGGCCAATATTGTTCCTGCCGGTAATGGTCGGGACATTCGCCTTCTGGTAATGCAAAAGCACAATGTCAATGGTGGCAGATAAAGCCTGGTCCCAATGCATATCCCGAAGGTTTGCTAACAGACATAGTAAGACCTGCCTATTAGTTGGCAGTTTGCAGCCCTTTATTTCCTTTTCTTCTTCTCGGGGTACGGTGCCCAATAACATTCTGACATACTCATCATCTTGCCGTGTATCCATGATTAAATTCTCTATTCACAACATCAAATCACTGTCAAGGGAAAAGAAAAGAGCATCATTAAAATTAAATGCAATAAAATAATACGTGGAAAATTTGTGGGTCAGCGTTCCAGACCCGGAAATGAAAATCTGATAAAATGTGCTATTTTCACACTTATTTATGAAGTTCATAAGCTGAAATAGCAATACTTGCTGGTACGACGGTGCTAGCTCAAACATGCACCGATCTCCAAGAAAATTTACAGGGGTGTTTCCTAGATAAATGCACAACACTAAAACTTTGAACAGCATTGTAGGACCATTTTTTGATTTTTGGAGGGCAACGGTCACACCCTAATATACATATATATACATATATATACGTTATTAGATTTATTTTCTTATTTCTCATTATATTCAATCATATCATTAATTTAAGAAAGGTTGGTTCGACTTCAGTACGGATATATCTTCCGTATTTTCAAACCACTACAACCATAAACCGTTCCTACTGCCTCGTTAAATCTGCTGGTTTTTTGGTTTAAAAAGAAGACTTGATAGTGAAGTTGTTGGATAGTTTAATAGGTTTTCAAAGCACTGAATAGTGAGGTTATAGAAGAATTCTGTTTCAAATTTGTTCAGCTAACTGTGTTGATGTTTTTTTCTTCAGGTTTGATCGGTGTATCAGAGTAAAGTGCATTAAATTGCATTTATGTTTAAATTCAATCATCTATTTCAAATTAGGCTTTTATAAGGCTGTTCGGTATAACATTTCCCTTTCAGAAAACAGGCAATCAATCTTCTTTATATTCAAGTATTATCAAGGTAAAGTGTTTACAATTAAAACTACTAAGGTAATGGTTTATTTTGTTTTCATAGAATAAGACAATTACTACCAACTAAAGAGGGTGTTAAACTATAAACAAGTTCAACCCTCTGATTGCATAAAATTTCTATCAGCGGGAATCAATAATATTATTCAGGATTTAATTTATGATTCGGTAAGTAATTCATAAGCTTAATTTAGTGTTAATAAATAATAGTTTAGTATTCAAATACTGTGTTGGGTTAAAACAAAATTTTAATTCTAACAACATATACATATATATATACATATACATATACTGTATATATACATACATATATATATATATACACACACACACATATATATATATATATACACATACATATATATACACATACATATATATATATATATATATATATATATATATATATATATATATGTGTGTGTGTGTGTGTACACATATATACACACACATATACACACACATATATACACACACATATATATACATACAGAACATACATATATACATACATATATACATACATATACATATATACATACATATACATGGGAATGAACTCAGAATGGTTCCCTGAGTTTTTTATGATACACACAGACCGTGCATGGAACAAGGAACTCTTCTGGGATAATTAAATCCACTATAGTCTGAATAAGTAATGGTAAATGACAAATACCATAGTTTTTCTTTTTCATGATGCAAGCCCGGCCTGGGCAAAGGGTCTCTCGCAGAGAGGTCCCATAAATATAGCTTCCCTCACTAGCTATCTGCAAAGCAGACAGGATCCAGCTTTGGAACATGGATCTAGGGTTTAAAGCAGCCTAGTCCCACTACATTTAGAACATCAATATAAGTATGAATGCAACGAGTCTTTCACTTATATTGAGGTTCTAAATGTAGTGGGGCTAGGCTGCTTTAAACCCTAGATCAGGGGTTCCCAAATTGGTGTTCCGCGGAACACTTGTATACCGTGGGAAGTGTTCCGCGGAACACAATTTTGGAACCCCTGCCCTAGATCCATGTCCCAAAGCTGGATCCTGTCTGCTTTGCAGATTGCTGGTGAGGGAAGCTATATTTATGGGACCTCTTTGCGAGAGACCCGTTGCCCACGTCGGGCTTGCATCATGAAAAAGAAAAACTATGGTATTTGTCATTTACCATTACTTATTCGGACTATAGTGGATTTAATTATCCCAGAAGAGTTCCTTGTTCCATGCACGGTCTGTGTGTATCATACATATACATACATATACATATATATATATATATATATATATATATAATATATACACATATATATACATATATACATATATTATATATATATATTTCATTTGTTTCGTTCTCTCTCTCTCATCTTGCGCGGAATATTCTCCTATACAAGCGTCGTTATTTACGTTAATTATACTGCGTGTTTGCAGTTAGAATGTATATAATGTACGGCATGCGGGAGGTGCCCCCTTGGGGCATTGGTTTCTGCGCGTATGTAGAGGAATTACGGCATTTGATCGAGTGAGGCCCGTGGTGTAATGGTTATCATATCTGACCGGCAATCGGAAGATCCCGGGTTCGATTCCCGGGTGGTTACCTCATTTTTTCATTTGTTCGTTCTCCCTCCCCATCTTGCGCGGAATGTCTTCTATACAAGCGTCGTTCTTTACGTTAATTATACTGCGTGTTCTTTGCAGTTGAAAATGTATATATGTGTGGCATGCGGGAGGTGCCCCCTCGGGGCATTGGTTTCTGCGCGTATGTAGGAGAATTACGACTTCTGATCGAGTGAGGCCCATGGTGTAATGGTTATCATATCTGACCGGCAATCGGAAGATCCCGGGTTCGATTCCCGGGTGGTTACCTCATTTTTTCATTTGTTCGTTCTCCCTCTCATCTTGCGCGGAATGTCTTCTATACAAGCGTCGTTCTTTACGTTAATTATACTGCTGTTCTTTGCAGTTGAAAATGTATATGTATGTATGTATGTATGTATGTATGTATGTATACACACACACGCACACATACAGGGTGTCCCATAAGTCCGGCATCATAGGAGAAATTAATGTTTTTCTATTTCTACAAACCATAATTCATATTTTTCTCTTTCTACAGGCCATAATGTCTGTGAGCAAGGAAGAACGAATCCAAATAATTCTACTCATAGGAAATCGGAGTCAGAGAGAGGCCGCTGCTGAATTTAACAGACTGCATCCAGACCGCGAGCCAATAACACAGAGTTGTGTTATGTTGTTGTTGACGTTATAAGAGGTGAAATTAGAGTTGTAGGAGTGATATCAGAAAGTGGGGAAATGAGAAATATAGATGAAGAGTTGATAGGTCCTCGGGCTCACCAAGGATGCGCATTTTTTTTTTTTTTTTTAGGGGGGAGGGTTAAGGTCTGGTGATAGGTGATTCACCTTCCTTGCGCGTTCAAGCTTTTGTAGGGTGCTTGACTTGTTAGCTTATAGTTTGGGTTTTCTACCTCTTTTAATTTTTTTTATTTATTTTTATTTTTTTATTTATTTATTTATTTATTTTTTATTCTTTATTTATTTATTTTTATTTTATTTTATTTTATTTTATTTATTTTTTTTTTCATCATATATATATATATATATATATATATATATATATATATATTATTTTTTTTTTTTTTTTTATACGGTACAAAAAGTGCCGTTGGTGGGGGGTTTCTGCTGCGGGGTAGACTTCTCTTGAAGTAGAAGTACTCTCTCCCGCGCTGAGGTCCAATATCGAGTTCTTCATAGGTCTGTGGAGAGGTGTTTCGTACCTTCCTCCAAGTTTTCTCCGCCCTTCTGTGCAGAAGCACATTGAGGGTTGGTAAGTTTGCTTGTTGGTGCAGTTCCTGGGATGATATCCTGTCGCTGAGTCGTTTCCCCAGGATGAATCTTGTTCCAGCGTTCTGTATTTTTTGTAGCAACATCAGATTTGTGTCGCTCGTTGTGTGCAGTGGAATTGCCGGGTATTCGAGGATTGACCGTACGAGCGCCGTGTACAGCAGCATCTTATTTTTTACTGAGAGTCCCCTGAAACGGTAGAGTTTACTGAGCTCTCCTTTCGCTTTGTTTGACCTTGCTCTGGTGTGGTTTTTATAGCCAAAGCTGTTGATGGTCAGGCCGAGAGCTGTGCCTTGTTGCTTGTAAGGTTGGATTCGGTTGTTTATTTCTAGTGCGTGAACGTTCCTGCGGCCAATGTTAATAACTGTGAATTTCTGTTGGTTTGTCTGAATTTTCCAACGTTCCTCGAATTCATTGATTCTTTCAATTTGTCTCTTCAGCCTGTTGGCATGTTGCTCTTTGCTGAGGTTTGATGTTACTATTTGCGTGATGTCGTCCGCGTAGATGACTTCTCGGGTGTGTGGTGGGGGCGGAGGCATTTGGGCGATGTACAGGTTGTACAGAGTGGGCGAAAGTATCGCTCCCTGGGGCACTCCCGCCTGAATGTCGAAGAGCTTGCCAGTGTGGGTCTTGTGTTGGACGTAAGCTTTTCGATCTTTGAGGAAGCTACAGAGGATTTTGCCTAAGTTTGCTTCCATGTTCTGTTCGAGGATGCGGTATTGTAATCCTTGGTGCCACACTTTGTCGAAGGCGGCCTTCACATCTCTCAGTACTATCGAGACTCTTTTGCTGAACGCTAGTTTGTTTGCCACCGTTTCGTGCAGAATGGCGAGGGCTGTGGCTGTGCCTCTCTTTTTCCTGAATCCATGTTGGGCGTCTGAAAGTGCACCATTGACCGTGAGGTGGAAATTCATTTTCCGAAGGAGTATTTTTTCCAGGGTTTTGCCTAGTACTTCTAACAGGCTGATGGGTCTATAGTTCTCGATGAACTCTGCGGATTTCCCTCCTTTAGGGATCATGATGATTTTTGCGGTTTTTAATGCTTTTGGGAAGTATCCGGTGGAGAGACTGGCGCTAAATATGCTTGCTATCTCTTCGTGTATGTTCGGGGGCGACTTTTGGATCAGGGTTTTCGTGATTCCGGAGGGGCCTGGTGCCTTTTCTTTAAAGAGGCTGATCGTGTCAGTGACCTCTTTCACCGTAATTCTGAAGTTGGCATTTAGGGGTTCTGCCCTACCCGTTGGTAGGATCCTTTCGTGGTTGTCTTCCAGCCACTGCGTGACCCTTGCTTCATTGTCTTCGTCGAACAGGTCATTTTCTTCATCACTTATGTTGAACGTTTTTCTGAGACGATTTCGAAAGCTTTCCGCTATTTCTTGGTCCGAGATGAGAGGTCTTCCGTTTTCATTCCGGAGTGTCTTGAATTTTTCAGCTTTGGGTGTTCCTTTTAGTTTCCTTATCTGTGACCAGAAGGTTTTTGGGTCTCTTTCTACGTCTATCCTGTCGACGAGCGCGTTCCACATGTCGTGTTCTGTTTCAAGCCTCGTAGTCGGGCTCTGAGGATGTTGTATTGCAGTTTGTTATGCAGGTAATTTATGCCGTTGTCCATCTGGTTCCTGACGACGTTTAATTGGCGTGTGACGGCGTCGATTTCTTCGGAGGGGGAGGGGTGTGGCAGAATGCGGTGGGTGATGGTGGGTACGTGTTTTTCCTTGGCAGTCTTCAGCGCCTTCAGAAGGTCTGCCGTGGCAGCTTCAATTGCTGCTATCCCCTACCATTCAGTTCTGAGGGCTCGTGTTCGGCGAGATCAGCCTGGTACTCCTCCCAGTTCGTCTTGCGGATGGAGGGGCGGGGACGGATTGGGACTTGTAAAGGAGCGCAGGAAATCTTCATGATGATAGGGACGTGGTCGCTGGGTGTGGCGGGGCCCGGATAGTGATGAGTGTTGAGGTATGCCGCGAGCCAATAACACAGAGTTGTGTTAGCAGACTTGTTGCAAAGTTTAAGGAAACAGGATCCATAAAAGATAAACCACGCAGTGGACCTTCAAGGAGGTCCACTGACGATGATACAGCGACTGCTATCCTGGCTCATTTTAACAGAAGTCCCAATAAGTGTCTCCGGCCTTTTATTATTATTTTTCTATGATGCCGGACTAATGGGACACCCGGTACACACACACACACACACACACACACACGAAAAATATTAAATGATAAACTGCAGAGTATCGATGACGTCATACAGGAACTAATTGAGAAGCATACGGAAAAGAAGACGGCGACGCTATAGAGGCGATAAAGGTCAACTCAAAGTACTTCTCCAATTTTGCGAAAAAGAAGTCGAAAAACCATACGACTACTGGACCTTTGAAAAAAGAAGACGGTGCTTTATCTGACGATCTAACAGAAGTATCCGAAATATTAAGAGTTCAGTACGAATCATCTTTCAGTATCCCAAAAACTGACAAACTGATATGCGATAGAAACGCGTTCTTTGAAGAAGAACTACAAGGGGAAAGTATAACGGACTTCGACTTTACGACATATGGCATTACACAAGCTATAGGGAAACTAAAAGCACATTCAGCGGCACGACCGGATAAATGGAATGCCACACTGATCAATAACTGCAAGAATGTAATCGCGGATCCCCTATATTGGATATGGAGACGATCACTAGACACGGGAGAAATACCGGGCATTCTGAAGAGTACGAACACAGTCCCAATATATAAAGGAGGAGATCGATCCGAGACCAAAAACTATAGGCCAGTGTCGCTTACATCTCGCCTCACTAAAATATTTGAAAAAAACCGACAGAAAATCTATGACATTTTGGAAACTCAGAAAAAATTCAATGATAACCAACATGGGTTTCAGTCAGGCAGATCATGCCTATCACAACAAATGGAACACTACAACAACATTATTGATGCACTGGAAAGTAATGAAAACTATGATGTAATATACACAGACTTTGCCAGAGCGTTCGACAAGTGTGACCATGGAATCATAATACATAAACTGAAATATATGGGAATAACAGGAAAAGTATGGACATGGATATATACTTTCTTTAGTGAGCGGCGGCAAGTCGTTCCAGTACAAGGAGTATCTTCATCAGAATCAGAGGTCCTCAGCTGAGTACCACAAAGAACAGTATTAGCTCCACTACTCTTCATAATCATGCTAACTGACAAAGATGAGGACGTTACCAGAGACAACACAGTAACATCCTTTGCCGATGACACAACGACCAGTAGAAAAATAAGAAAACCAGAACAGAAGATAGAGGATCTCTACAAACCGACATGGACAGAATCTACAAGTGGACGGAAGACAACAGTATGAGGTTTAACACTGAGAAATTTCAGCTGTTACGGTACGGAAAAAGAGAAGACCTAAAATCCATGGAATATTATACCCCAAATGGACAGGAAATTCAGAGAAATTCTAAAGTAAAAGATTTAGGGGTTGTAATGACTGATGATGCGAAATTTGAAACACAAAATAAGATAGCAGTGAACAGAGCAGAGAGAATAACGGCAGATTCTAAGAACCTTTAAACGAAGGGATAGGAATATAATGATTCCTCTACTGAAAACACTGATCATACCCAAATTGGAATACTGCTCGGTCCTAACATCCCCATATAAAAAAAGACAGACCGACAACTAGAAGGGATTCAGAGAAGCTTCACAGCCAAGATCAATGGGTACAAAGAACTATAAACTACTGGGAAAGGTTACACGAATTAAACCTATATTCTCTGGAAAGGAGGAGATAGAGATACACCATTATTTACACTTGGAAAATAATGGGGTTAACTAGTCCCTAATTTTACTCTGAATCCTGTAACTCCACAAACAAGTGGAAAGTAGAAAAGGAAGACTGTGTCGTGTTCCCAAATTAAAGGCGAGACAGGGAACATCCTTAACCTTGAAAGAAAATAGTTTTGTTGTGAGAGGACCAAACCTGTTTAATCAGCTACCCAAAGACCTAAGGAACACGAGTAGTGTTGCAGTGGACATCTTCAAAAGAAGATTAGACGCCTGGCTCAGAACAATCTCCGATGAGTCGGGCGTACCTGGCTATGTGAGGTGGAGAGTACAAGAAACCAACTCACTACTTCACCAGGCCAACTCGAGAGAAGGGGCGACAAGCTTGACCTTCGTGAAATGAGGAATCATCGCACCCAACATTTGAAAGGTTGAAAGGTGTAATGAAAAATATATTTTTCATGATATTTGTCCATATTCCACAACCACAAATGATGTTAAAAGTAGAACACTGGATCGATTTGTGCATATTTAGAGGTGGCGCAACTCGAAGCCTCAGTATCATTATACAGTTTGGGGTGGCAAATTTCTTCAAACTTGCTCCACCCTTAAATATTAATGGATTTAGCTCAAAATTCGGTGAGAGGTCTTTTTCCATATATGGAATAATTAATCGTAAATGTGAGCAAAAGCAGCATGTTTTAGCCACCAAAAATCTGCCAGATTCCCATACTCATGAAAAATTTGCAACTGCATTGACTTTTACAGTACTATATTGCAAGAATGGTCAATAAAGAGCGATCGTGTGCATGCAGTTGTGCACGACAATGGCTGTAATATTACTAAAGCTGTTAGCGTTCTCAAAATTACTCCTGTTGCTTGTGCGAATCATACTTTAGCACTCGCAGTTGATGAAGCCCTTCTTAGCCAGAAGTATGTTTCAGAGATATGTGCAATTGCGCGCCCAATCTGTTGCATTTTAATTATTCATCTCCAGCATTTGACAGACTTAAGGAATTCCAGAAGCAACAAAATTTACCCAAAACAATGCAGAGGTACCTTCCCATCATGGAATGTATGTATAATATATATAAGTCCATTATTATTAATTTATCGTAGTGAAACTAAAATATGGAAAACAAAAGACGAACACTTATTTTATTATATTAAAAATATCTTAACATCGCGGACTAGTTATGGAAAAACGTGCCATAAAAGAATGTTTTTAATGTATGCATATAAAAGGGATCTCGTATCACGAAGTCTGCGTAATTTTGTAGCTATTTCCAGTCAACTTCTTGTCCAACTTTTTTAATGAATAATTTTTTTTTTTTTAAGGTTTTTTTTTTAGCTGAATTTAAAATGAAAATTCGCTTTTCATTCTGAAAATTACATTTCACAAAGGCCTCTTTACATTCTTTTAGTATTAAAGATAAAAAATTATTTTGAAATTGATGAACACTTTGTTGTTGTTGTTGTTGTTGTTGTTGTTTATTTGATATATGAAAGAAGAAGAAGAGACTTTGAAACTTTTAAATCCCCCACCAATCATAGAAAAGCTTTACCGTCAGCTAACTTCCGATTGGTTACAGGGCACTTTTAAATCACAGTATTTGTGATGGGTAACTGACACTTTTAGACCTTAATAAATTTGTTAAAACACCTGAATTTCATTATCATATTAAATTTTAATTCTGGAAACTACAAGAAGTTCTTTAAATTGGAAATCTGATAGAATACTTTTATTTTATTATTATTCACGGGTGATCTGTCACGTTCGAAAAAAAGTTGAACCACAAACATAAATTTGTAAAAAGCATGAAAAATTATTAATTACTGACGGTGGATTTTGTTTTTTTAAATTTCATCAGTGTCACCAAAAAATAATTTATACAAAGAAAACGGAATTTTACTAATTAGTAATTTTGTCATGTTTTCGACCAGCGGTTCTCAAACTTTTTCTTCTTCCGTACCCCTTGAATTTTTTCACGGGATTTTCTGGATTTTCGAGAGAGAGAGACGATTCTTACTTTCTTTACGACCGTGTGACTCGTGGCCGTTTATTAATCGTATATAAAATTAAAAGGGTTATATTTTCAGGACCCCTTCGCGTACCCGCTAAGATTCCCTCGCGTACAACAAAATATATTACGGTATACAGCACCCAGTTTTTTTCCCCAACCCTTCTAGACTTACACAAATCGTTCAATTTCACACGAACGTAACTTTCCCCTAATTAAAAGTTTAAAAAAAAAAAAAAAAATCGCTATTATTGTTATAATTTTAAAATTTGAAATTCAAAATTTTGAAATTTATCTCTGTGATAAAATCGGGCTGATAATGAAAATCTGACAATGTTTGATATTGCGAGACAGTTTCAGCAAAATTAATGACAGATTAGTTCCAAATCTGGATTAGGACACTATTTATCCTGAACTAAATTATGCAGAAACTCTTGGGTGAAAAAGAGCAATATTTCGCATTAAGATAATAATTATTGAGGTTTTTTTAACTTCCTTCGCAACATCTAAGGTCATATAACGGAGGGGACCTACAGCTTTACGTGGAATCCGAACCACGGGTCGCTACATAGTCTGGACGCATCGGACGATCTCCCATCCAACTACTATCCGACCCGATGTCGCTTTAAGATGGTTTTTAACGTTTCGTATTACTGTACTATACTATATTATTTTAGTAATGTAGATATTTAAAATTAAAGTATAATACAGCAAATTATTGGTGAATCCATCCCTGAAGAACAAAAGGCTCCGGATTACAGCACGAACCCAACTTAGTTGGTAGGTGGATCACACTAAAACGCGATTAAGTACCCCTAGATTACGAACTTCTAATCCAGTTGCCTTCAACCTGGGGTACGCGTACCCGCGATATTTATATGATTTTTTTATTTGGATACATTGCTTATTCCGGTTACTTGTGAGTATGGATAAAGTCGCCAAAACTGTCGCTAGATATTGCAAAAAATCGCCAAATTAACGCCGTCATTGACAATTTAACGTTGAATTCTTTTAACTTTTACATTTTAATAAGACTTTCTCTTCGCTGAGCTTATTTTGAAATTAAAATAGCAAAAACATTGAAAATGTAAACGATAGAAGAAAGCAGAAAGCAGTCCACGTATCTTTGTGAAACGGGGTTCTTCTCCCTTTTCACCATCAAATCAAAATCACGTTTTGCGCTGAATGTGGAGCGAGACACGAGGTGTGCTCTCTCGAACACAATTCCAAGATTTGGAGAGCTGGTTAAAAAAATGCAGCGCCAACCTTCTCATTGGAGATGTCTTATTCATAAGGTTTATAAAAAGTTAATTAGTGAAATATGACTGTTATTAACAGTTTTACTTAATTGAATTTTTTTAGGATCATTGATTTTCATTCAATTTATTATATATACCCAAAGCATTTTAATATGTGCCAATAAATTTGCGGCCTTCGATTGTTTAAGCCTGGCACTTTAAGTAATATGGTGGAAAATATATAGTTATTTATTTATATTTTTAGGGGGGGAGGGGTACGTCAAAGCTTAAATGGGCTCAAGGGGGTAACATCCATGAAATAAGGTTGAAGACCCCTGCTCTAATCTACATTCAGCGTTGAGAAAAATAATCTAAATTAGGGATGGCCAATTTCTTTATGATCGCGGGCCATTTTCTTACCTAGACTGCAGTCTGGGAGCCGAAACTAAACGATCGGGTAAAGTACGTTTAGAATATTTGTTTATTAGTTTTTATTCTTACTGTCTACACACTATAGTTACTGATCACCAGAAGATGTGCTGATTTTTATTGTAACATTTTTAAGTACACCTAAATCAGACTCCCACGAATCCAACTTTTATTTGGTCTATTATTGGTGCCTTTTTCCCTGGTTTTAAAATCACTATTCAGTAGTAAACTAACTATTAGAGAACGTGAGAAACTGATGTGGAGATCCTCGTGTAAACAAAAAAGCAACTTTAAAATAAATAAAATTCAATTTAAAAAACAAACGGGGGACCGGGTAAAATACTTTCTCGAGAAAGATGCGGCCCACGGGCCGACAGTTGGCCATCTATAATCTAAATGATTTTAACAAGTTTTATGAAAATACCAAGTTTCTTTTCATTATTTAACTGTGATAAGAAACGTGTATTTTTATATATTTTAATATAACTGTACCCTTAAATATACTTTTAGTTTTAAAGTTTAGTTTACGAAATACAATTTTTAAATGAATGGTACACAAATTAAACGTAGAAGAACTTCAGTTAAGTGGTCAAGTAGGTTCAAACGTGCGTATATTTATATACGCACGGTCGTGTGCTTCAAAACCAGATATAATTTAGTGTACTTAAAAAGAATTCTTCAGTCATTTATTACATCTCAATTATAAATTATTATTATTATGCCTTGATTATTATGCATGATTATTAAGGCTTCCGCCTTTTCCTCAGGAGTATAACTCGCTTCCATATTATCCATTGCGTGTTATTCTATCTGCAACTAAAAAGAGGTCCCAAAACAAGCGATCAATTTCAATATTTGTTTTAGTTCTAATGTATTACTTTTGTATATTTAATTTAAAATAAATTTTCCTATGAAACCGGACTTATGGGATACCCTGTACATATATAATATATTGCTTGTTAGATATAAACAAAATTGTGAAATCTGAATCTGTCTTTTACCATTGTTATTTGTGAACAAACCCATCATTCATCACTAAATATGGTCATTTGTTATTTATGCTATGTTTAAAATTATATTAGTTAGCGCTGAATATTTGTTCTTACAATAGTTTTTGGATCACCTGAAGAGCAGGGCCCCCAGCCTTCTTTAGTTAGCCTTATAAGGCTACCTAACGAAAATATCGCGACCTAACCTAACCAATCGTTAGGTCAACCCTACGCCCTTGACGATTGGTTAGGTTAGGTCGTGATATTTTCGCTAGTTAGCCTTATAAAGCTAACTAAAGAAGGCTGGGGGCCCTGATCTTGAGGCGATCCTAGTTTTTTATTAAATCATTAGTTTTAAACCGCAGCTATTATCATTATCATCAATAATATCATTAGTATAATTATTAGTGACAAGTTTATTAACTCTAAAAAGTCTTTCTTTAAAAACAATAAATTAAACCTATCCTCTTTTCAAATAGAGAAGTGACAGTTTTGGAAAAAAAATCGCCGAATAACAAAATTTAAAAAAAAAGTATAGAAATTACTGAATGTTGATCTTACATTTTTTGGTACTTGTAGGTTCTCCCCCCCCCCCCACAAGTTTTGACAGAATATTTTCGTTAAAACTAACGAAAATATCACGACTTAACCTAACCAATTATATAATCATCAAGGGCGTAAGTTGGCCTATTAGTAAATAGTAAATACTATTCCAGAAACAAACAAGGTTATAATTAATAATAGATCAACTGTACGGCGTACGCCCTTGATAATTGGTTAGGTTAAGTCGTGATATTTTCGTTAGTTTTAACGAAAATATTGTCAAAATTGGTGAGGGGGAAGATAACCTACAAGTTCCCATTTTTCTTTGGCTATTTTATCCATTTTGTTGATAGCAATAAAATTTTAAAAAACAAAACTCAATTCATTACTAATTATAGTTTTTTTTTTTTTTTTTTTTTTTTAGAAATTTCATGCTTTTTGGCGAACTGTTTTTCCAAAACTGCAGTCAGAAAACGATTGAGATATACCACGCGGAGAACAAATTCCTCGCAGAAAGGGCGCTTGTATACAAGTATAATGTTAAAAGGTAAATTAACTGCAAATTTATGCGGAACTAAATGCAAAAGAAAAGGAAACCCTCTTCCGCGTGTAACTATATTTTCTTAAAGTAAATTTTAACCCTTTAACGGGCAGATACGTTTCTTTAAACTGTAATTATAGTATACGTTTTATCGTTATTCAAAACTAAATACTTTAGTCACTAATCACGGAAATGACGCACATTTTAGATACCTTTTCCGACACCTATATAAACATGGAGAAGCATCTATAAAAACAGTGCATTGTACTGTAGTACAATTTATATTATTATTTCTGGCGGGACTGTACGTCCTGTCGTCTCTTAATTAAAGGGTTAACAACAAAATGTAACACGATCCCACACTCAATTTTGTACTTTGAGGAATACGTGTATTATTTTCGCCTGATTGTATTATTGATACCTAAAGTACATCATTATTTCAGGCATATAAGTTATAATACATATATAAATTAATGGTACTTTAGGTTCCAAGTACTTACTCAAGTACAGTACTTTAGTTTATATGTATTACTTAAAATGGGTCAAAACTACAAAGTTTAGAGTATTAAGCATATATTAATTTTCAGAATCGTTATAACAATAAATTCGTTAACAAAATAAACGTGTAATCATAAGATACGTGTGACGTTGATGTATCATAAGATACAGCTACATCAAGATACAGCTACATCAAGATACAGCTACACAGGGCGTATACAACAAATACCAAGTTAATGCGAGCTTCATATAACTTTATGAACCTCATCAAATCGTGTTAAGAACTTTTAAATCTCACTTACCTTAATGGGAATCGAACTCACGACCTCTTCGTCATTCTGACTCGCGCTGACCATCATTCTATCCACAACGATATGAAGAATACCGGGAATAGAAGAACGAATGTTAGTACAATCTTTACGATTTATTATTCTTTTTTGATGACAATTAATTTTCACGCCGTTTATATTGCTACATAATATTTATTTTGGACAATTTATTTACATCGTATTTGCCGAAAATTACGGAGGGGACCTACAACTTTACGTGGGATCGGGACCTCTACCCTACCGAAGGGGGTGACCCAGAAAAACGCCTTAATCGTTGTAATCTGTAGTCCGAGCCGAGACTCGAACCAATGGGCTACCTTACACGGCCGGTAACATTAAACAATGAGGTTGTAAGTGATACTTTAAGAAATATAAAATCAAATACAACAATACAGGGTGTCCCACAAGTCCGGTTTTTATTTTAAATTAAATTGACAAAAGTAATACATTAGAACTAAAATGTTCAAATTGATGTCTTGTTTTGGGACCTTATTTTTGTTGCAGGTAGAATAACACGCAATGGATAATAATGGAAGTGAGTTAGAAAATCGTAAAACTCAAAATATTTTATTTTTATACAGTTGATATTATTATTATTATTATTATTATTATTAAACCATAATAAAAGTAATATTTAACACCGTAATTAACTATAATACAAATGCTCATACAATAAAATTAAAACAATTCATATATTTTAAAAAAAATATAACTGCAAATGACTTAAAGTAGGGTATAGATTCTTATCTATTAGGATGTTTGTATGTCTGCATTTCTTAAGGGGGGGTATGATTACCTTTATGGTAGTCCGAAAGGAGGCATATCCCCCTCCCTCCCTCCCTCCCCCATCTGCTATTAAAGAGAATTCGATGCAGTAAAATACATTTCATTAACATGTTGCTGAAAATGTAAATATATATAGGAAACCAAAGAGTCTAAAATATTTTGCAAACATGTTTTTCATTTCCATTCAGTTTTAATCAAAACTTGCTGCTATTCATTGGAATGTTTTCTTATTATTTGGTTTCAATATCTATTTCCAATTTTGTTTTCAGGCAGCGGCGGGGCACAAAAGGCCCGCATTCATAGTAATAACTAGCGTTATTGGCAATGAATAAAAGCAGGTAATCCAATTTGGAATTCATTTCGTGTACACACTTCCACACACCCACCACACACACTTGTGCATCTCCGCATCAGCGAGGTACCAACTTTTTTATAAAAGTATCGAAAAAACTAATTAACCAAATTAAATTAAACCTTTTTGTTATTGAATACAGAAGGACAAGTGTTTCTGACGCAACTGAGGGTTCGAACGGTGTTTTCTGTTAAGTCGTTAAATAGTGAGGTAATCGGTAATCTAACTTAATCTAAACAAACCTTAACTAGCGTAACCTTAACTAGCGTAACCTTAACTAGCGTAACCTTAACTAGCGTAACCTAACCTAATCAGAAGAAATAAATTTTTTCCAACAGTAAAAATGTTCGTAGATTTTTTTTTATATAAAAATTTTAATGTTCCGAGGTATCAAAAGCGTTACCTCATAAAAACATTACCCCACTACATCTTTAAATTATCACACACCCGAACTCACTTATGCCCATTTGTCTACGCGCGCGCCCGCGAACACTCAAAAAAACTTTAAAAATAATTGTGTGGATTTCAGACGAACAAATTACTGTATTCAAAATTATGAAGTTCAGTTTTGTTAAAATATAACAAAATAAATAATGTTAATTCAAAACAAATTTGGTTTAGATTAAACGCAAATAAAACTATATTTACTTGGAGCTAATCAGTTTCAAATTTCGCACATGATGTAAAGCCCAGTTCGAAGTAAATATAATCTTACGCGTGTTTAAACCAAATTTTAAATTACTTTAGTTCAATTTGAACAAAACTGGTCTTCATAATTTTGTAATTTGTAAGTTAAGTAATTATTCTTTATACCTTACATCCATACCTCATCGATGGAGAGGAACAATGTAAACTTTAACATTAAAACGTTTAAACAATAATAACGTCGAAAAGTGATATTTTATTTCACAGGTCGATTCAATTCATGTTAAGTTACGTAGGTTAAAGTGCGCTAGGTTATGTTTGGTTCGGTTAAGTTACAATATGCCCGGTTAGGTTACCCTGGTTAGGTTAGGCATTTTCACGTAAAACGTAACGTCTGTATGTGTGTGTTACCCTACATCTATGGCCTTGGGTAGTTCGAGGTTCTTTTATACTACATTCCGATTTCTTCTTGTAGCGGATCGGAGAAGTTGGAGAGGCAAAACTGGTTTCAGACTTAAGACTGTCTGATTTCTAACTTTACTGCTTCTTGAAAATGCTGTGTTATTTTTACAACAATACTCTTGGAGAATATGGACTCAAGAGTAAATAAAAATATCTTTTAGCGACTTCTACCGCTTCTAGGTATTACGGGTAATGCTTTCAGCCTCTAGATCAGATTAGACAAAGCAGAATAATAATTTGGAAGATTACAATGGTTTATATATAATTTAAACTGGTGACGTCATTATAATTCAATGCTCACCTTTTTTTATTCTCAATTGGCTGAGTTCTTTTGCTAAATATTTGAAGATAAAGGCTAATTTTTGTCGTAACAGCATATTGACGGATAAGCAAGATATTTGAAGACGAAGGAACATTTTTCTCTTATACGGTATCTTGACAGATCTGATGTATGATTTGCCGAGTCACTTAAAAATAGAAGTTGAAATATGCATTTCATTATAAATTAAAATTAAACATGCATATGAACCAAAATTAAATGCTTAAAATTTAAAATTAAATGTTACTTTAGAGTTTCGGCAAGATATGACTTCATCTTTTACAACTGAGAGAGAATGTATAAAAAAAATGAACATTGCAGAATTTAACAAGATTATATGATTAAATGAGAAAAATAATTAAGTTATCATAAAAAAACGAGTCACGAAATATGAGAAGATATTATGAAACCCGAAATTACTTTAGCAAAAATTAAATGATGAAACAGAAGAAAAAATTAAAAATTAATTTATTCTCCAAGCTCTGCATCATTATTATGTACAGTTGCATGGCATGCGAGTTTGGACCTAAACAGCAAAAATTAATGTTGGAATTATTCATTTTTACACACACACACACACACCACACACATATATATATATATATATATATGTGTGTGTGTGTGTGTGTATTTTAGTTAAAATATAAAAAGTTATCATGGAACAAGTTGGGTGGAATGTCTTCCTATAAAAATACAAAAACCCAAAGTAAAGGTACGAGAGAATTTCCTTTTCTTAACCCTTTCATACCCAAATTAAGTCGAAAAGTAGGCGGAATCAGTTGATGCAAAAATCGTCCTTATAACCTTATAAATAAGGTCTAAAATTGCTTCCAAAGTTAACGATGAAAATTTCACACACTGGGCATTAAAGAGTTAAAGCCTTTTCATAGAATTCCTTTTATACGTGGATGAGCCTTCGTCTTATTTGATTTCTCGTACAAAATACAATAATAATAATAACAACAACAACAACAACAAAAATCAACTTGCAATGTTTTTCACTGAATTTCAAAATTGAAATTTTAATTTATTTTTTCGCTCATATTCACTTTTCACTTCAGACGAAGGTCGATGATCATTTCGAATTGTTTTCACAGAACAACAAAATTAACAAATTTAAACCATAACTCGGTAAAACACACACACACACACACACACACACACACACACACACACATATATATATATATATATACACACACACACACATATATATACACACATATACACACACACATACATATGTTACGCCCGCTTGTGTAATTGCCCATTTCACGAACTAGACAATATAAATGCCTATTTCATGCAATGAGCATATAAATGCCCAGTTCGTGAAATGCGCATTTATATTGCCCAGTTCGTGAAATGAGCAATCACGTGTATGACCTTTCAAATCTTATACAATTCTACAAAATGGGCAAGCAAAATTCCACCCATTTCACGAACTGGGCAATATAAATGATTTACGGGCATTTCTTCGAAAACAAAACTTCGAAATCAAAAACTTCGACATCCAATAACTTCGACAAAAAATTACTTCAAAAATAAAACTTCGAATCAATAACTGCGGACATTTCTTCGAAAACATAAACATTAAAATAAATAAGAAATAAAAATTAAAAAGTATATATATATAGACTTCTTCGCGAACCTGTACGCAGTAAGCAGTAAACTAAAAGTAAACTAAAAGCAGTAAACTAAGCAGTAAAAAGTCTAAAAGCAGTAAAAAGTCTAAAAGCAATAAAAAGTCTAAAAGCAGTAAAAAGTCTAAAAGCAGTTAAGTCAAAGTAAAAAAAAGTCTATGAAAGAGTTGAAAACGATTTACCGAAAACCAACAATGCGATTGAGGGATGGCATAGAGGTTTTTTAGAGCAAGTTTCTCCTCACCATCCCACTATTTGGAAATTTTTAGTAGCTTAAACAAATTGTGTAATATTTGTTTAACGCATAATGAACTATAATATTTTATTCGCAATAAACTATTCATGTTTGTCTTTTTATTTTAATAATAAAAGATGTGTGTAATATTTTATAATTATCCTTTTATGTTTTCGAAGAAATGTCCGCAGTTTTTGATTCGAAGTTTTATTTTCGAAGTAATTTTTGGTCGAAGTTATTGGATGTCGAAGTTTTTGATTCCGAAGAAATGTTTTCGAAGAAATGTTTTCGAAGAAATGTTTTCGAAGAAATGTCCGCATACCATATAAATGCCCATTTTATGTAATGGGCAGTAAGTTGCCCATTTTATGTAATGGGCAGTAAGTTGCCCATTTTATGTAATGGGCAGTAAGTTGCCCATTTTATGTAATGGGCAGTAAGTTGCTCATTTGCAACGCCTAAACATTGCCAGCACAAGAAAATGGTGCTGAAACAACTGCACCACCACCGCTGGAGCCAGATCACTCGCCTGCGCATGAACCAGCCGTGCTGCAAGTATCACCTAAGGACGTATCACAAGACGATGCTGCTGTACACCCTGCTGTACTCACACGGCAAAAAGCTCATGAGGGCATTGTGCTACAAGCAGAAAAAATGTTGACGCGAAGTAAAAAAACGTTGCCAGTGGTCAACGTTGGTCGTAATGTAGCAGTTACAGTATCTCAATTTGATCGTAGTAAAGGTGATCCTCCTAATATAATAGGTATAATTCTTGCTAAGGACGACGGTGGCTACCCAGTAGGAACAAAAGTCGGAGTAATAAATGGTAAACTTTCAAGGAATCAGTTTGAATCGGTTTACTATACTGCTCTTAAATCTAGTAATACTTCCCTCAAACAAACTAAGCATTCGCGAAATCGTTAAACTACAAAGTGTTTATGGAGGACACTGGTTCAGGAGGTGCCATTGGAGAAGTAATTGTCTAACTGAACGATGTTTATGTTTGAAATATAATCTTCGTTGCAACAGCGCCTGTCACAGTCATAAATCCTGTGAGAATGTACACTAATCATTATCACTTGCCTCATCTCTTTTTAATGTTTTACTTTTTTATTAAATGATTCAGTCGAAATTTTAACTTTCCTTCATACAGATGCCCATTTCATGAAATGGGCAAGCAAAATTCTGCCCATTTCACGAGCTGGGCAATACAAATGCTCATTTCATGAGCTGGGCAATACAAATGCCCATTTCATGTAATGGGCAACTTACTGCCCATTTCATGAAATAGGCAATTATATTGCCCAGTTCATGAATTGGGCAATTACACAAACGGGGCGTAACAATGTAACATACATATATATACATATACATACACACACGAGGGTAATTCAATAAGTATTCGCATTTTGTATTTTCACAATTTTATTTTCACATCTGATAGATTATAAACACATCACTTCTCAACATAGTCTCCCTATTTCTTAATACACTTACTCCAGCGATCTACAAGTTTCCTAATGCTATCAAAAAAGAATGTTTTTGCCTGTGTGTGTAGTCAGTCATGCATCGCCTCCTTCAGGTCATCATCGCCTTGAAATCGCTGACTTCTCAAAGCGTCTTTTAGTGGTCCAAACAGGTAAAAATCCGAAGGTGCCAGGTCTGGACTGTAGGCTGGATGGTCGAGAACTTCAAATTTAAGTTCTTGAAGGCATTTTCTAGTCTGTGCAGCGGTATGAGGGCGCGCATTGTCGTGTAACAGAATAACATCTTCCGACAATCTCCCTCTCCGTTTTATGCGAATTGCTTGCTTTAACTCATTCCGAAGCATGTCAGAATACGATGCAGTTGTTATTGTAGTTCCACGCTCTAGATAATGTTCAAGGATAGGGCCTCGTGTATCCCAAAACAGTGTTAGCATAACTTTACCTGCTGACGGCTGCGCTTTGAACTTCCTTGCAACGGGAGATGTTGGATGCTTCCATTGCATGCTCTGTCGTTTGCTTTCTGGTTCATAGTGATGGATCCAGGTTTCATCTCCATTGATAATGCGCTCCAAAACGTTTTCACCTTCATTATGATACCGCGCCAAAAGACGAGAGCAGACGTCCATACGATTACGCTTGTGCTCTTCTGTCAACTGTTTGGGCACCCATCTTGCACAAACCTTGTGAAAGCCAAGAATGTCATGAACTGTCAAATAGGCTGACCCTTGACTGATGTGTAATGAAGATGCAATTTCTTTTATTGTTAATCTTCTGTCATCGAAAATCATGGCTCTGGCTTCTTCCTGCTTGTCACCACTGGTTGATGTTGACGGTCGTCCTGAGCGCTGAGCATCTGTCACACATGTCCGACCTTCCTTGTACATTTGAATCCATTCGTAACCACTTCGCCGTGGTAACGCATTATTCCCATATTAAGCACATAAACGCGTTTGAATTTCAGCTTCTTTCACACCTTCTGCCCACAAAAAACGAACCACGGATCTCTGTTCTTCCCGAGTACAAATTGAAAGCGGCGCAGCCATGCTCACTACTCGTACGATATGTGACAGCTACGAGTAGCCTAAATAAGCCTATACTGTTGCTAGCCTAAATAAGCCTATAGATCTCAGTTTGGCTCGTTATTACGAGATATATATATTATATATACTATATTATCACTAAATAAAAAGTGCAGATACTTATTGAAGTACCCTCATATATATATATATATATATATATATATATATATATATATATATATAATATATATATAATATATATCAGTGGCGATTTCTTAATGAATGCAACGCATGCAATGCATGTGTTAAATATGTTTCTTTTCAGATCTAAGTAAGGATTATAATTGACAAAAAATTTTCAGAAACTAAAAATAGTCTAAGGCTTCAATCACGCATGTACTGGCTATTGGGCGGTGTAAACAAATTATGTCTTATTTCATTAGACAATTAAGAACATTTTTCTGTACACAGATCGAAATACTTGTAGCTAAAGCATTCACTAATTCAGTCTGGGTACAGAAAAATGTTCTTAATTGTCTAGTGAAATAAGACATGATTTTGTTTACACCGCCTTGCCTTGGGCAATTTTTAAGGAGACTTCTCACTATCCATAAGATATTTTTTTTGAGCCTCATAGCTAAATTCAAAAGGCAATATGTTTTAAAATATGCTTAGAAAATTTACTTAATATTTTTACTAAAAATAATTAAAAAGCTTTGTTCTGATTTTTTTTAATTAATGAAAATAATACGGCATGCATTCAGTTTTATAGGTGCATTCACCAAAAAGTAACATCTGGCAATTCTGACAAGGCTTCTTTCCAGTACCACCGCCGCAAGCATCCACTTGTGTTCGGTGTTCCCTTTTGTGCTTTAATTATTTTGGATAATCAGTTAAATAAATTATAGCATTGTAGTGCCCATAATGACTGACGATATGTTTAATCAATTGAAGACTAGAAGATTTTACTCACTCTCTTTGATGAGAAAAAGCGCATATTGAATAATGGCAGACCGATTCCACATTTGAATTTAAGCAAAGAAAATAAAGGCTTCACTAGGAAATTTAATCCTAAGCTGTATGATGATGTTCCCTGGTTATGTGGAAATATTTCAAATAACAAATTGTACTGTTGGTCGTGTTTCCTATTTTCAAGAGATAACTCTGTGTGGAATTCTGTTAGTCGTGGATACGACGATTTAAACAATTTACATACTGCAATTTCTCGCCATGAAAAATCTCTTGCTCACATAAATGCATTTGTTGATCTTAAAACATTTGGAAAGTCAGAAAGAATTGATTTAATACTCGACAAGCAGAAATCAGTTGCCATTTCCAGACATAACGAAGAAGTTAATAAGAATCGAGAAATTTTGAAACGTTTGATTAGGATAACATGTTTTTTAGGTATGCAAGAATTAGCATTTCGCGGTCACAATGAAGAAGAAAACGCTGACAATAGGGGTAACTATATTGAATTGGTATTTTGTATGGGAGAATTCGATGAAAGCTTCAAAACCATTTAAAAACTGCGACTGTTTTTAAGGGAACATCATCTGCTATTCAGAATGACATAATTCAATCTATTAGTGCAGTTATGTTAGAACAAATAAAACGTGAGCTTATCGACTGCATGTATGTGGCGATTTTATTAGATGAAACATCTGATGTCAGCTGTTTTTCTCAACTCTCTACTGTTGTTCGTTATGTTAATAAACATGGAGAGATTTGTGAACGATTTATAAAATTCAATGACGTCAGCAATGATAGAAGTGCAGGAGCGATTTCTGATTTATCTATAAGGCAACTAGGTGAACTGGGCTGTTTGAAAAAATTAGTTGCTCAAACCTACGACGGTGCTGCTGTTATGGGGAGCGATCTTAATGGAGTACAAACAAAGATTAGAGAAACTGTACCAGAGGCTATTTTTCTTCACTGCTACGCCCATAAACTTAACCTTGTTTTATCCCAAGCTGTCGCTGAAATTTCCGAATGTAATAATTTTTTTTCAGTATTAGGAAGTTTGTCATCATTTTTCAGCAGTTCAACTAAGCGAACTTCAATGCTTGACAAAGTTGTTGGAAAGCGTTTCCCTAAACTGGCTCCAACGCGGTGGAACTATTCATCTCGTCTAGTTGAAAGAGTTAAGGAAAATAAAGAAGATATAATAGATCTTTTAAAAAGCATTCTTGAAAACCCAAAGAAATTTGATGAAAAAACAAAAAATAGTGCACGGATTGCTTGCTGGTATCGATACTTTCGATTTTAATTTTTTATTAGAAGTATTTTCTTCAATTTTTCCTTTTACTGAATATCTATTTAATGTGCTGCAAACAAAATATATGGATATTGTGTATAGCTCAATCACCGTTGAAAGCACTATGAAAAAAATCAAACAAATAAGGGATACAAAATTTGCAGATATGTGGGACTTGATAACAGAAAGATGTGGTGAACCTGTATGTAAAAGGAAACAGAGTCTTTCTCCACAAGAGAAGTATAGTCAACTATTTCATGAAATATTCGATAATATACTTCTTCAAATGAAAGAGCGTTTCAGTTCAATGGAAAAATTGGAATTCATTGAGCTTTTAGATTGCAAAAAATTTGAGTTCTATGATGTTACTTTCCCGAGAGAGCTTTTGAATCTTTGAAAAGAAGCTACAATTCATTTTTTGAGTTTCCTCGTCTCCGTTCTGAATTGTGTGTTTTATATTCGCACAAATCTTTTGCCAAAAGAATGTTGCTGAGCTCCTAAAATATCTACTGGAAAGCGAAATGCACAAAGGTCTTAAGGAAATATATAAATTGACGAATTTGATTCTAACTATACCAATATCGACAGCAAGTGTTGAGCGATCATTTTCTGCGCTTAAAAGAATTAAAAGTTATTTACGGAGTTCCCAAGTGAAGAAAGGCTATCTAATCTTGCCTTAATTTCAATTGAAAAAAATTTCCTCAAGAAGCTTATGGAGAATCGAGAGTACTTTTACAATTTGGTCATCGAAGAATTTTGCAGGAAAACTAGGAGAGCAGAATTTCAATTCAAATAATGCTTCACAATTATTTAAGGTAAATTTTAAATTTGTATCTTTTTCTTTAGATCATTTCGGTAACTACTATATATAAATATGTCTAATTTTTTGTTCGCATATTTAAGCCTAACATTAAATGAACTTTCCTTCAAAGAGGTCCCCAAAAGTTTGTAAAACACCTTTAACTTGCTAAGTTCTATGTAAACAATATGCAAAGTTTGGGCAAGAGGGTTAGGCGGATGTTTTTCTTCCATTCCATAACATTGCATGCCTGACCAAAAATGTCACGAGTCGCCACTGATATAATATATATATATTGATGGTTGGAAAGAAATTAACTACTGGGAAAGACTATGTAAATTAAATCTGTATTCCCTGGAAAGAAGAAAGAGGTACACTATAATTTACATATGGAAAATGATCGAAAAGCTGATACCAAATCTCAAACTGAACCCAATTTCATCCAAACAACGCTGGAGAATAGAAAAGGTAGAATGTTTAGTGTTCCCAAACTAAACGCCCGGTAAGGGACACCCTCAACACTGAAAAAAAATAGCTTGGTTCTCAGGTGGCCAGGACTTTTTAATCCGCTTCCAAAGGACCTCAGGAACGTCACAGAGGTCAAAGTTGAAGTCTTCAAAAGAAAACTAGATGCCTGGCTCAGGACGGTACCAGATGAGCCGGGTGTACCTGGCTATGTGCGATGGAGAGCGCAAGAAGCAGGACATCAGTTTGACCTTCGTGTGAAGAGAGACCAACGCACGGAACTGCTACGAGGTATATATATAATATATATATATATATATATATATATATATATATATATATATATATTTCCAAAAGCGAGTGTCATCATAGCATGTTATACCATACCATATTATACAGGAATTAAAAATAGAGTTCATACGTTTTTATATTAAGCTTTCTTCTGATGTAATTATATTTCTACACTTTTATTTTTTTTAACAGATAAAATTTACATTATTCAAAGTGGCAAATTTCACTTTTCACCAAAAGAATTTCGGAGAACTGAAATATTAATAAATTTTTTAGCCGTTTCAAATTTATTTATTTTTTTTTAGGAAAAGTTACCAAAAAGTTTTGTTAAAGTAAAACGAAAGTTTGCAAGTAAATGTTTGGTATTAAAATATTTAAAGAAAATTTTTCAATTCACCAAAAGCACAATCGAGAGGCGAGGCAATAAGCCTGACTTTCATGAAGTGAGAAACAATCACACGGAACACATGAAAGGTTGAAAGGAAAGGTATATAATAATAATAATAATGATAATAATAATAATAATAATAATTCAAAATAATAAATAAATGTTTTTTTCTCGAGAATTACGTCAAATTGTTGTGAAGGTTTAGTTTATCCCCAAAATATTGTCTTCTCCCCATTTACCCTACACTGTTACATAAACTCGAACCGAGTTAAGAAACGGAGCAGATGGTCAGATGAGCAATACTCATCTAAAAGATTGGGATAGAATTAATTTCTGAATCTGAACCACTTCCATAACGTTTCAAAATTAACAATGTTCGTCGATCAGATTTACTATCTGAATCAACTTAAAATCTACCTTAAATAAACTAATATTAAGATGTTCTAATTACTACTTTCCTAACCCTTCAATCACGGTAAATACTGAACGATATAAAAACTGGGTAGACATGGGAACGAAGTGCCCTGAAAACCAAACTGTAGTAAGGTATGAAAATACTTAATGAACGAAGAATAAAACCTCATCAAAATTAAATCCAACGAAACCACACCATCATCAAAAACAAGAAGAAATAACCCCCATAAAATTATATTATCTGGGATGAATTTCACAATTAAACACGTGAAATGAATGAATGCTGCAAACCCACAAGGAAAAAGAAAAACGATTCCAAGGCCTTTCGTGTATTCGAGGTGACGAGGTGTAGCTTTGAATACACGAAAGGCCTTGGAATCGTTTTTCTTTTTCCTTGTGGGTTTGCAGCATATATACACACACATATATATATATATATATATAATCATGCGGGTTGCTTCTACAGAGCTTCAATTTAATATTCCCCAATTCGCCCTCACCATCTTATGTTTTCTCGTTTTGCCTCTGCTTAAATTAGTCTAGCCTCGGAAATTGCAGTGAAAGGTTAGTTAGTTTCATTATTCCAGTGTACTATTGTTAATTTTTCCAGTGTATTAATTTCACATTTACTATATGTATTTAAAAATAGCTTCTTAATTTTATATGTAAATCTGTATAACTTAGAATTTAACCCTCTTTTTCAGTCTTTTAAAATTTGCCTTTATGAATAGGTTATAGAAATTTTCTTTGTCTTGTTTTTCATTCAATTATTGATTTTAATTTCACATTGTTATTATACAGCCTGAAGATGAGCGTATTGCTCGAAACGTTGCGCATTAAAGAAGACTTTTCATGGCATTTACATTTCTCCTTGTCATTGGATTTCTCCTAAATATTAAATTGAAGCTCTGTAGAAGCAACCCGCATGATTATATATACTCAAGGTATGGACAAGATGGCCTTAGGGCTTATCGCCATGTTTGGAAGACTTCACGAAAGTTTCTCAAGTCAAAACTCGACTGTTATTTTCTTGAAATGTGTCGGACCTGCAGGGTTTTCCCGAAATTTGTTTACTTCAAACTCTACCGTGACAATCTATATGACTCTGAATTTTATCAATCGTCCCTGGAATATTTATTAAATAATGAAATTAATTATAAAATCAAAATTTCAGACTCGCATAATAAGTCTCTTGGGCATTATATAACTACTCTTAAAAATACCTTTTCGTTGTTGGACTATTTATTAATAATTTCTCTTGTACAACGTGAACTAGAAAAATTCCACTCTACCATCTTGGAAACACATGAACGTAAGTTAAAGGCTTTGGGAATGAATTCACCAAATTTTTTCAATTCAGATAAGGTAATTTCGAATCTTTCTAGTTACACACTCTCCCCTCGGGAAAAGTTTTTACTGTCACTTGGTTTGCAATTTAAGCTTCCGTTGTTTCAAATATATAAGCCTTCGTTTTTTCTTTACTTTGAAAAATTTTTTAATGGCTTAAAAAATGTTCCCCATGTGGGTGAATTCAATAATTTCAAATGTCAGTTCGCAAATTTAACTCAAGAATTTTTTCATAAACTTAGAAATCTTAAATTTCAATCTTTCATATTTAGGAAGAGTGATTTGCAGTGTATTAAGAATTTGGCAAAGAACCAGGAGATTGTCGTGACTAGACCGGACAAGGGTAACGGAGTGGTTATTTTGAATAAATCGGACTACATAAAAAAACTAATGAAATCCTAAGTGATCTTACTAATTCAAACAAATTCTTGAACCTGTCAATAAAGTCATTGTAAGGTTAGAAGACCAGGTTAATAGATTTCTGTCACGGCTAAAGTCTTTAAAGATAATAAAAAACGATATTTACTCTCAGTTGTTCGCATCTGGTGCTAATCTTGCTCAATTATACTGTTTGCCTAAAATCCATAAAGTTGGAACACCTCTCCGTCCTATTTTAGCTTCGTATAACTTACCCACCTTTCAATTGGCAAAATTTGTTGTTCGTCTCCTGTCACCCTTTGCGAAAAATGCTTACACTATAAATAACTCGTTTGAATTCCAAAAAGACCTTCTTGGTGAGAATTTCGATTCAAAAAAGTTTTTTGTCAGTTTTGATGTAAAGTCGCTTTTCACAAATGTACCTGTATCTGAAACTATTGCCATTATTTTAGATAGGGTTTTTAGCTCGGTTGATATTTTTCATGGTTTTTCATTGTCTCATTTTAAGGAACTTTTAGAATTGGTCTTCAAACAATGTTATTTTACTTTCAACAATAAGGTTTACCAACAAATTGATGGTGTAGGGATGGGATCACCTGTCGGACCGTTAGCAGCTGATTTTTTTATGACTCATTTAGAAAGTGCAATTTTTAGACAATCTCCCACTCATCTCAAGCCAATTTTCTATCGACGCTTCGTTGATGATTCGATAGCTGTCTTTGATAATGCGGTACAAGCTCAACAATTCTTTAACTTCCTAAATTCTTTGCACCCCAATATAACGTATACAATGGAAACTGAGAAAAATGGCTCCCTCCCCTTTTTAGATCTTTTAATTTCGAAAAACGGTGATTCTATTACTACATCAGTTTACAGGAAACCCACTTTCACTGGTTTGGGCATGAATTTTTTTAGTTTTACTGATTTCAACTATAAGATGTCTTGTATTAAAACTCTCCTGTTCAGAGAATATAATTTGACCTCTAGTTTTACCTTACTTAATGATGAATTTAATAATCTAAGATCATACTTTACCAATAATAGTTTTCCTGTTCAATATGTAGATAAACTAATTAGATCCTTCTTAAATAATGTTTATAGCCCCCAACTTCCTTGTATTACAGTGCCGAAGGATATAAAATATTTCTTGGTACCTGAAATGGGTCCTTTGAATAAGGAATTTAAGCTTAAATTTACAAAGTTGTTAAGGAAATTTTTTTATCATACTGATTTCCGCATCATATTTATTAATAAAACGTCTTTAGGTAGCTTTTTCTCAGCGAAGGATCGAACCCCTGACTCGTTGCGTAGCGGTGTTGTATATTTATTTACCTGCCCTAGGTGTCTCCTTGGGAATTACATTGGCAGCACTGTTCGCTCTCTCAGGGCTAGATTTTATTCGCATATGGGAATAAGTGGCCGAACAGGTAAAATCTTAAAAACTAAAGAAGTTTCTAGTATTCGGGAACACAGTATAAAATGTAAAACTGATGTCACTTTAGACAATTTTAAAATTCTTGGTTGTAATACTTGTCCCAACTCACTTAGAATTTTGGAATCGCTTTACATTAAAACGTTGACCCCTACGCTAAATGTTGACTCATCAGCTGTCCCTGACCAAATTTTTTCAATTCAGATAAGGTAATTTCGAATCTTTCTAGTTACACACTCTCCCCTCGGGAAAAGTTTTTACTGTCACTTGGTTTGCAATTTAAGCTTCCGTTGTTTCAAATATATAAGCCTTCGTTTTTTCTTTACTTTGAAAAATTTTTTAATGGCTTAAAAAATGTTCCCCATGTGGGTGAATTCAATAATTTCAAATGTCAGTTCGCAAATTTAACTCAA
>JAJOZX010003615.1:292500-332500 GCA_023014485.1 Bathynomus jamesi | reverse complement strand
CGAGTTGCTTTCTTGCGCTCTCCACCGTACATAGCCAGGCACACCCGGCTCATCTGGTACTGTCCTGAGCCAGGCATCCAGTCTTTTCTTGAAGACTTCAACTTTGACCCCCGTTACGTTTCTGAGGTCCTTAGGAAGCTGGTTGAAAAGTCTTGGCCCCCTGACAACCAAGCTATTTTCATTCAGGGTTGAGGAGGTCCCTTGTCGTGCCTTTAATTTGGGAACACTACACATTCTGCCTTTCCTATTTTCCAGTGTTGTTTGAATGGTAATTGGGTTTAGTTTTAGGTTTGGTACCAGTTTTTCGATCATTTTCCATATGTAAATTATGATGTACCTCTCTCTTCTTCTTTCCAGTGAGTACAGATTTAGTTTACGTAGTCTTTCCAAGTAGTTGAGTTCTTTGCAGTCATCAATCTTGGCTGTGAAATGCCTTTGCGTTTCTTCTAGTTTATTAGTTTCTTCCTTTTTATATGGGGACGTCAAAACTGAGCAGTATTCAAGTTTTGGTATAATCAGTGTTTTTAGCAGGGAATCATTACTGTCCTGTCCCTTCTCTTGAACGTTCTTAGAACCTGTCCGGCGACTCTTTTTGCTTTATTTATCGCTATCTGATTTTGTGTTTCGAATTTCGCATCATCTGTCATTATTATTCCGAGATCAATCGCTTTCATGCTTCTCTGAATTTCCTGTCTATCTGGAGCATAATATGCAGTCTGTTTAAATTCTTCTTTTCTACCATATCTCAAGAGTTGAAATTTCTCGGCGTTGAATGACATGTTGTTGTCTTCTGACCATTTGTATATTTTGTTCGTGTCCCTCTGCAAGGCCTCCACGTCATGTACATCGCTGATTTTTCTGCTGATCTTTGTATCGTCTGCAAAGGATGTTACTATACTATTGCTGTTTACTCCGCTGTCTATGTCTGTTAGCATGATAATGAACAGGAGTGGGGCCAGTACTGTCCCTTGTGGTACTGAGCTGCGTACTTCCGATTCTGATGATGATATACCTTGAATTTTGACGACCTGCAGACGATCACTAAGGAAGTTGTAGATCCATTTTCCCACTTTGCCTGTTATTCCCATATATTTAATTTTATGTGCTATTATACCATGGTCACATTTATCGAAAGCTTTAGCAAAATCTGTGTATATAACATCGTAGTTGTCATTGCCTTCCAATCTAGTATTTGGGCGCTGGTGACCCTGGCATTCAATTAATTATTTACGTAAAGGTCTATATAATAAATTAGACCCTTACAATTAGACCCTTACAAATATATAAATAAATATATATATATATATGTGTGTGTGTGTGTGTGTGTGTGTGTGTGTGTGTGGTCCAAAAGTCCTGCCTCATGGGGATATTGCTAGACTACATTCTGTATAGAATTAACTTAACTCCAGGATTTCTGTTTGGTACTTGTGGGTTATCTGTCGCCACTTTTTAATTTAATTTTCCAACTTTTTCACAAATACAGATGTGTGTTATCATGTTGCCATTTTTACAAAAATATACTATTTTTTTCTTAAATTATTTTTATTTCTCAAAATAACAAACATTAATCATATTATTCGGGTGGCATGAACGCGGCGATGGCCTCCAGGATGCCGTCGAATGGGTCGACACTAGCGGGTAGCTTGCTCCTCCACATGAACTCGGCCAGGTAGGTCTTAAATGGTGTCGGGCCGTTCCTCGGTGACGCTTTTTCCTCCACTTTGCTGATCCCCACAAGCGTTCGATATTTTGAGTGTGGACTCCGGTATCTGCATCAACGAAATTGTATCGATGATTAACCTTGAAATGTTGGAAGCCAGCCTCCTGGAGGTCGGTGGTCTTATATCCTCGCCAGCTGTCGGAGTAGATAATGGAACCTTCGGCGATGTTTTCCACAATGGCAGCCAAGAGAGTTGCAGCAGAGCGGTTGGGAACTTGAACGATGAAGCAGTCGTTTGTTTCACGGCAAATTCCTCCGAACATCCATTGTTGTGGTAAAATGCGTCCGGCATTGTTTTTACGCCACAACAACATAAAACAGTGTACACTCCCCAAGAAAAGGTGGAATTAGTTCTCCTACATGTTGAGGGTCTCAGTCAAAGGATGGCGGCTGCAGAATTTCACAAAAGACATCCAGAAAAAAACAACCTGATAAGCGAACTGTCGGACGTCTCCTTAAAAAACTAAAAGAAACAGGAAGCGTAGAAGACAGGAAGAGAAGTGGTAGGCCGTGATCAAGCACAAGTGAGGAAATGTCAGAAAGTGTACTAGCACGAGTAATAGTGAGTCCAAAATATTCAAATAGGAAAGTTGAGCAAGAACGGAACATTGCGCATCAAAGTGTTCTTAGAATACTTGAAAGCATCAAGTTCCATCCATACAAAGTCACCTTTGTGAAGGAACTGCACGGAGACGATTGCGACAGAAGACTCGAATTCTGTGAATCGTTTCAAACACCACTTGCCACAAAGCCTACCTTACCACAATCCATTTTCTTCAGTGATGAAGCTTCGTTCCACCTTAATGGACACGTCAATATACACAACAGTGTGTAATGGGCAAATGAAAATCCACATCATGTAATTGAAAGACATTCCCAAACGAATCCTAAACTAAACGTCTGGTGCGGTATTCATGATTTCAAAGTCATAGGACCAATATTCATCGATGGAAATGTGACTGGAAACGTTTATTTGACTCTGCTACAGGACACAATCGATCCATACCTTAATAATTTAAGCTTGCTGAAACGAATGAACTTCTACTTCCAGCATGATGGTGCTCCACCACATTTCGCTACAAATGTTCAGAATTGTTGAACGAGAACATACCTCATCGGTGGATAGGTAAAAGGGATCAGACTGAATGGCCATCACGTTCCCCGGACTTGACTCCACTCGACTTTTTTGTGGGGTTACCTCAAGAGTAGTGTATGAAAATCGCCCAAGAACACGAAAAATTAAAGAACAATATCAGTACTCTATGCAACAACATTACTGCAGACACTATTGCAAATGTGTACAACAGCTTACGTACTCGCATTAGATTGTGCAGTGAAATGCAAGGATCACATTTTGAAAATCTCCTTTAATTAAACATTGTGAATTATCCACTAAAATAAGGCAGGGCTTCTGGACCACCCTGTATGTATATATATATACAGGGCGTCCCAAAAAAATGTATACACACTTTAAATAATTATAAAGGCAGTGTTTATTAAAATACATTTCATTTTCAAAATGTAATAGAATCTACAGACATTATTTAATTGTTTTGTCAACGCCTGTTTTCAAACTGACGTCCGTTCTGGTCCAGGCACTGCTGATAACGCGAAGCAATGGAATCGCAAACATCACGAAACATTTCGTTTGGTATTTGTGTGCATTCTCGTTCAATGGCTGCTCTCAATTCAGCGACTGTTGCAGGTTTTATAGCGTAGACTTTGTCTTTTAAGTATCCCCATAAAAAAAGTCTAGTGGTGTGAGGTCTGGTGAACACGGAGGGTATTCTACGAAACCCCTTCGTCCAATCCACATCCACATCGTGCCAAGTACCACTCGCAATACTCCACTCTTCGGTCCGGATCATCTTCATTAATAGCATGGACTAATCTTGGAATGTAACTTTTCCATTGACAGCGCTTCAAAATGCGTTGGACAGACGATTCTGAAATTCCTACCTCACGACTCGCTTGCCGCACAGATTTTCTTGGACTTTGGTGATACGTTTCCAGTACTCTTTCTTGCTTTGTGGGGCTTGTCGATGTCCGTGGTCTTCCGGAACGCTTCTTGTGGACATTCTGAACAGTTCCATCGGCTTCAAACTTATCTCTAATTCGAGTGATGGTAAGTCGCGTTGGTGGATCTGTTTGAAACTCCCTCCTAAACTGTCTTTGCACTTCAACTGCGTTTTCACACTTCCAGTAGCATTTTAGAATGAATTTCCTTTGTTCAAAGCTTAGTCTGACTGCCATTATTAATTCTAATGGGTTTAACTTGGAAAGAAAGAAACATCAATTGAGCTATCAGCTGTTAAAGTGTGTATACATTTTTTTGGGACGCCCTGTATATATATATATATATATATATATACACACACGAGTTTATTTTAACGATTATCCGATGGTCGTCCGGTCGTCCGAGACAACTAAGTATTTTAAATTAACCATTTCTAAATTATCTCTTGGGCTTAATTATTTATAAATGGTCAATTTATCATACTTGGTAGTCTCAGACGACCCGAACGACCGCCGGACGACTGTTAAAATAAACCCCCGTGTATATACGAGTATATTCACGTAAGGTATGTTTTCCATATCATCTATCTCCAGTGACGTACGTCAGTCATTAGGGCTAAATATGAAGTCATTTCTTAAATATATAATCCGATTTTTTTTAAGGATATTATGAAAATTTAAGAGATTTTCCATTTCGAAATTTCTTTCGTTAATGCATCCTATTTAAAATTATCATTACAGTCGACTCAAAGTGCAATTACTTAACCTATTCTCCTAACTGTAAAAGAAACAGTTTTGAGAAATTAAAGAATTGGCCATGTATCACAATGTCTTTAATTTCATTTATGACGAATCATGACGAATGAATCTAGGCATTAAAGAAAATTAAATAGTGTGTGTGTGTGTGTGTAGGCAACTGGGCATTTGAGGTCGAATGAGTGACAATTCACAGATGTAGTTGGGTAATTTTTTGAGAGGATATGCTTAAGGAGTTAAAATTGACTACACTCAAGACTAGGAGGCTAAGGGGTGATCTAATTCAGGTTTTTAAAATTATGAATGGGTTCGATAACGTAAATAGAGAGAGCTTTTTCGAAATAGCACAATATAGTAGAACTAAAAATAACGGGTGTAAGCTGACTAGTAGAAGGTTCGAGACAGCAGTTGACAAAAACTTTTTTACGCATAGAAGAGTAAATAGCTGGAATAGTTTGCCGGTAGAAGTAATTAGTAGCACGTCTATAAATATGTTTAAAAATCTATTAGACGCATATGTTGATAGATTGGGTATAGTTTAAGGTAGTAAAATTAAGGTTTTTGTGGTTCGAAACCCACGTAAAATTTTAGGTCCCCTCCGCCACCACGAGGACATGGGCAATACCCAATTACAAACACGGTTAGGTAGACAAGCCATGAGTGGATCCTAGGGTCTTTGTTGGTCTTAAACATTACAACATTAAAATATTTATAAAAACTATAAAAGTTTTTATTTTTAGAAAAATGTATGTTGGTCCTGATTAGGTAAAAATGTAATGTTGGGGTTGTTTAGCCTCCTTCGCAACATCTGTGGTCATATGACGGAGGCGACCTACAACCTTACGCGGGATCCGAAACACGGGTCGCTACATCATCCGCACTCGGAGGACGGTCCCCCATCCAAATACTACCAAAACCCAATGTCACTTAACTACGCTGATTTACGAGAAGCGTTGTTACGACATCGGCCATGGCGTAGCTTTCCTAGAAAGTTACGCTAGATTAGCGAGGACATCACTATTTAATGACTAAATACAAAACACCGTTCGAGACCTCAATTACGTCCGAAACACTTATCACGCCCTTTTCGTTTCAATGGAATTAATGTTAGGTTAGGTTATATTAGGTTTGGTTAGTTAGTTATTTTTAGATATCTGAATTTAAAAAAGTCGGTACCTCACTTTTGAATTGAAATGAATAAACTTAATTGATAAAATATAGTTTCACAATCATAAATAATTGTGAAATTGAACTATTTATCTTATTTAATTTGGTCCTCAAGTAGTTTTGCTCTTTGAATAATGCACTGGAATGATCATGGAAATCAACATCAGATAATAACCTTATTGCTCGTATTTGAATGATAAAGATACCATTTAATGCGTTGTTAGCGAAGTTTCCCCAAACAAGGGTGCAGTACGTTACATAAGGAAGAACAAGAGTATGATAAAGAGTCAATAAAATCTGTTTAGGGACTACATTTCTAAGTTTAAACATTATAGAAACGTTCCTCGAAATCTTTTTTGACATAAAATTTACATGATCACTCCATTGCAAATTTTTGTTCGACATTACACCAAGAAATTTTGTTACAGTATACTTTATACTCCTTTACAGCGATTTCATTAACACTAAGGTCATCAAGATACACATTTCTTTTATTAGTAAAAATCATGAAATTTGTTTTACTGGTATTTAGGAAGAGTTTAGTGATGGTCAAACATTTCATTACATTGATAAATTCTGTTTCAAATATACATATTCTTACATCATTGCAGGAAAAAGAGAGAGTTGTATCACCTGCAAATATTATAAAGTTAATATATCAGATGACGTGGAAGGTAATTTATGCATAATAAAATAACTGAACCCATACCTCAGCCCTGTGGTACACCATGTTTGACAAGCGTTTTAGTTGAGCAGACCTTATTTACTGATACAAAATGATACCTATTAGACAAATAACTTAAACCAATCACTGATTGCTCCTCTGAAGCCGGAACAATATAATTTGTTAAGTAGAATATTATGATCGATATCAAACGCCTTACTGAAATCCATAAATATTGATATTACTATTTCTTTGTTCTCTTTAGCTATATTTACATTTTCCATAAGATTTAAAATATCCATTTCCGTTGTTTTATTATTAAGGAAGCTATATTGATTTGGAGATGCCTGCGTGTGTGTGTGTGTGTGTGGTGGTGTGTGGTGTGTGTGGTGTGTGGTGTGTGTGGGTGTGTGTGTGTGTGTGTGTGTGTTCTTGAAATCTAAACTTGACAATGCTTAACCTATTTAGTTAAATTAATGTCTATGCCCATCACCTTGATAACAACCAGGCATGCAAGAGAAGAGCACGATTTTTTCCAGAGGATTGTATAAGATGGGGTCATAAGATGGGGTCATAAGTACAAAATTCTTTTATTACTGATCAAGATTCATTATGTAAATTATAATTAACACGTAATTCTCAATTATATAACTAAACTATTATTATATGCGCCTTGGTGGTGTAGTGGTTAGCATCACTGATTACAAATTCATTGGCCCCGGGTTCGATTCCTGGTGACGGCAGTCGGCGCGCAGCTAACCCAGCTGTTCGCCCTTCCACAATAATAATTGGTTGGTAGTTAAATGGGTACCTTGGGTAGACTAGTGGTTAAGACGTTGGGCTGCTGATAGGGAGCCGGGAGATCGAGTCTGGGCAGGGACTTTGTAATTTCTGACCGCCCGTGATGGATCGTGGCTCGAATTCCTCGTTAAGCTGTAGGTCTAAGGTGGAGCAACAAGCTTCCTCCCGAATTGTTTATTCTGACGAAGGTCAAGCTTGTCAAGCCCAGCATCTTAACCACTAGGCTATCCAAAGTACCCATTTAACTACCAACCAATTTTATTTTATGCAAGAATGAACAGCTGGGTGAGCTGAGCGCCGCCTGCCGTCGCCAGGAATCGAACCCGGGTCCGGTGGATGCTAACCACTACACCACTTTGGTGCATATATATAGTCAAGTGAGGGAAAAAAATAACGGGGGGGGGTAATAAAAAACCTCCTCCTCCCTAAAAATAGATATTTCTAAAAAGGACCTTACTCGTGCTGGTCGTGCTTGGTTCCATATTTTCAAATGATGGAAATATTGTGCATGACGTGCACTTGAAACTGCATTTTGATTCGCATATGATATATAAAAGATTGACGAGGGTTTGCTCGACAGTTCACTTTTTCAAATGGTCAAGAAACCCACGAGAGATCTCAATATTTTAGATTTAGTTTTAAGTACAGACCAAGACTTAACTGATATCTCTGTAGGAGATATTTCTACACCAGGGATCATCGGCAAATAACATTTGAAATTAAAGTTAACGTTCACAATTGGGAGTTTGGAATACGATTTGGATTTTAAGAGCTAAATTTCGTAACATAAAACTAACTTTTGACCCATAACACAGGCCTGCGAATGAGAACTTTGTAAGAGTTGTTTTCTTACTAATAACTGATTTTCTATAATTCAACTACGCTGATTTCGAATAAGGTGTCCATTTTTTTCTATCACGTAAGGATTTTCTGCAAACTGGAAGAAAAAAACCCAACATAAATAAATATTATTTCAATTTACATTAGGTACCTATTTCGCTTTGTTATACTAATTACAAATGCAAACAACTTTAAAAAGAAAGAAGACTATTAACGTCAATTACATATTCATCTTTATTTGTCCCGAGTTTTCTCGTGAGACCTATGCTTTTTAGTCTCGAATGTACGCGCTGTTCCTTTTCTTTTATGTAATAATTCTGGAGTATCCCGTTTCAACATCCAGCAGTAATCAGCCATCATGCTGATGTCCCACCTTCCCTGATATCTCTTCTCCATTTCTTTGATGTCTTGGTGAAACCAAGCATTTATGACATTTTGTGAAAAATCTGTACGTGATGCCGAAAAATGAATATTATTTTCGGAATCAGCGTGCAAAAATTACTATACAAGTGATAAAATATTTCGGACAACAAAACCATCGTAGGCCTGTGATGTAATTGGGATGAGGCTCTATCGCGTGATAGAATTTCTTTTTCTAATTATTTTTCTAATTACTTTAAATGTTTAGAATCAAGTAATATTCCATTACATAAAAATAGATAGATTACACTAGGCAACAAAGATTTTGTTACAGAAGACCAAATAGGTGCTCCTAGCTAATTTCGGTATGTTGATTTCAAATCTATAATTAGATTTTTTCTATCACGTCTAGATTTTGTGTAAAATGCAAATCACTTTTAGTAAAATTTTCTACCACGTCCAGATTTTCGTTTTAATCGGCTTAATGCCAGTAATATGAAACTTGCTTTTCAAGGTTAAAGCAATTTTTTTGGCCAACTATATACAAATTCGAACAATTTTGATAAATAAAATTTAGCCCGAGTTGGCAACACTGAGTCAAGAGCATAGTAACGGGCAACGGCCCAACGGTCAGTCGCTACGTGACAGTCAAGCAGAACGGTTGTTGAAGCTCTCTGCTGATGAGCAAGTGACAGGTTGTGGTGACTTGTGTGTTTTTATAGCATTTGTTTTGTACTACGGTGTGTATTTCTTTTTATTTTGCACATCGTAATAATTACTTTCTACGTTTTTTCAGATATTGTGTGGTAATTCAAAATGGCATCAAATAGACGTGCTTGTGTAAATCACCCAGACAACTTCTGCTTTGTCTATGGACAATATACACCTAAGCCACAACGTAGAAACATAACAACAAAGATTAAACTTGCCTACAAGTGTTATTTTGACTGTAAGTTAGGAGACCAACAGAGGGACTGGGCACCACATATTTGCTGTGCACAGTGCAATGCAATGTTAATAGCTTGGATGAATGGTAAAAGAAAAGCTATGCCGTTCTCAGTCCCCATGGTTTGGCGTGAGCCGAAAAATCACTTCAATGATTGTTATTTTTGTTTGACAAAGATTGCTGGTTTCACAAAGAAAAACAAATCAAAGATCACGTACCCAAACTGCGAATCAGCAATGAAACCAGTACCACATGATGAAACAAATCCACCACCAGTTCCACCAGCAACGATAACAGACAGCAGTTCATCTGAAGATTCTGCTAGTGATATAGAAACGGAAAGATGGCATATATGTTCCAGATGCAAATATTTCCCCACATTTGTTAAGTCAAGCGGAGTTAAATGACTTAGTGCGCGATTTGGAATTACCAAAAGAAAAGGCAGAGTTGCTTGGTTCAAGACTTCAAGAATTTAATCTTCTCCAACCAAACACCAAAGTTTCCCATTTCCGCCATCGCCATTTGCAGTTTTCATCATTTTACTTACAGGAAGAAAACGTTTGTTTCTGCCACGATATCAGTGGTCTGATGCAAGGATTGGCTGTCGCTATGATCCAAAAGAATGGAGACTGTTCATTGACTCTAGTAAAGCTAGCCTTAAAGCTGTATTACTGCACAACGGCAATGAAAAACCTTCAATACCTGTAGCACATGCCACTGGCCTTAATGAGACTTATGAATCGATGAAACTGCTGCTAAGACTCATCAAATATAAGGACCACACATGGAATATTTGTGGCGACCTTAAAGTTGTATCATTACTTCTTGGGTTACAGTTGGGCTACACAAAGCATATGTGCTTTTTGTGTCTATGGAACAGCAGAGATGACAAGAACCTACAAAAAACATGATTGGCCATCTAGAACTGAACATGTTGTTGGTAAATACAATGTGAAACACCCAGCACTTATTGACCCTCAGAAAGTACATCTTCCACCACTTCACATTAAACTTGGCCTTATGAAAAATTTCGTGAAGGGTATGGATCATCAAGGTAGTGGTTTCCAATATTTAAAGGATAAATTCAAAGGAATATTGACAGATGCTAAGCTAGAAGCTGGAGTTTTCACTGGACCACAGACCCGCAGTGTCATCCACGACTCATCGTTTCCATCTAACCTAAATGAGAATGAACTAGGGCATGGACATCTTTCGTTGAAGTTGTCAAAATTTTCTTGGAAACCACAAAGCTGAAAACCACCGTAAACTCGTAGAAACATGCTTAAATCTTATGAAATAATGGGATGCAGAATGTCTTTGAAAATTCATTTTTTACATTCTCATCTTGACTTCTTCCCGGCCAACCTTGGGGCTGTAAGTGACGAGCATGGTGAGCGCTTCCACCAACAGATCTCAGTTATGGAAAACAGATACCAAGGTAATTTCAACCCAAATATGATGGGAGATTATTGTTGGTTCCTGCAGAAGGAGAGCTCGTCATCCTACAAGCGACAAAGGAAGAGGACACACCAAAGTTTCACTTAAGAACAGGAATTTGCCTTTCAGTAGTAACAACAAAATACTAACGCGCTTTGGGTGGATGGTTGGGCGCAGGGGTGGTAACTCCACCAGCGGAATTCCGCTGTCTGTCTTAAGCCAGAATAAAGGAGGAAAGACATCCCTGTTCACTAATTATTTAAGTATGCTTAACATAAACGTGGCACGGAAAAGTAGCTTAGACGGCTTTCGTAATAGAAGCGGGTGAGAAAAAAATGAAAAATAGGGGTTTTCGGTTACACAAAATCTGGACGTGATAGAGAAATTTTGATATCAGATCTGAAATCAGCATCAGCGCTTTAGTAGGAATCAGTAGTTCACGTGTCTGTAACAAAAAAAAAGTTGAAATTTGTTGCCTAGTGTTATCAGCTAAACTTCATTCTCACGCAATTGATGGTAATGTTCTCAAATGGATTGAAAATTGACGTAGTGGACGTAAACAAAGAATGGTCATTAATGGCAAAGCGTCAAAATGAAGAAGTGTAACTAGCACTGTGCCTCAATGATCAGTTCTGGTATCAGTTATTATTATTATTATTATTTACATCAGTGACATCGACATGGGAATTAACAGTATGATTTCAAAATTTGCGGATGATACCAAATTAGAAAGAGAAACAAAATCAGCGGCAGAACATTTGCAGATTAGAAAAGATATTAAGTTACTCGAGTGGGAACAAATTTGGCAAATGAACTTTAATATAGATTAATGTAAAACGTTGCATATCGGTGGAAACAATGTTAAAGAAAAGTATTTTATGAGAGAAGATTCTAACAAGTGCTGCGGAAGAGAAAGATTTAGGTATTATTATTGTTGCCGATACTCTTAAACCGAGTAAACAATGTATCGAAGCGGTCAGAAAAACAAATAGAATCTTAGATTTTATTGGTAGATCATTTGAATTTAAGTCCGAAAAAACGACGCGAACATTATATAATTTCTTATTATCCCCCACCTGGAATACTGTGCTCAGTTCTGGCCCCTATATTTACGACAGGATATAGCAGAATGGATAGAGTGCAGCGACAGGCTACCAAGATGATTCCCAGACTTAGAAACAAATCATACCCTGCCCGTTTAGCAACGTTAAAAGGTATCCTCATTCGTAAAAAGGCGTATTCGAGGAGATTTAATCCAGATGTTTAAAATGATTAAAAGGTTTTGATGATGTCGACGCCGAAAATATTTCACCTTCAGAAATGCAGATATAATTCTGAGTAATGATCTCAAATTAATCGATAAACATTTCTTTTTCAATCGTATAGTTAATTTGTGGAATGGATTGCCAGCCAGCGTAGTTCAAGTCCTTTAAATTTAAAAAGACTAGATGCTTAGCTTGCCTTAAACTCACAGTTAGAAGCATTTGTTAGCTCATAGAAAAGTACTGCAGAATTTTCATTCGGATTATCTTCTCCGCTTTAAAAATTTCACTTCTCTTTCTTTCTTTCTTTCTTTGAACCTCTCCCTCTTTGCTTTGCTTTAAAACTTTCACTTGTCTAAGTTTTCTTCCATTTATTATTAACCTTCCTTCTCAAACCTTCCTCGTTCTTAAATCCACAGCCGGTTTGTTGCTGTTTGGGTTGCCGTTGAATGGGTTGCCGTTGAATGGGTTGCCGTTGAATGGGTTGCTGTTGAATGGGTTCGACTAACACCAAAAACGAACTGAGGTCGTATATCTTTACCGTTCACTCTTCATCTTGCCAAATACTTTCAAAATGAATTAAGCATCAAACGATCCTAATTAACTCCAAACTTGGGGATTATCTTCAGCACCCCATTTATCTTTTCATTTGGACTGCAAATTTAGTGGACACCCATTTAATCCCACGAATCCCCGTTGACCCCAGATTATGTCCGTCTGTCTTAATTCTGGAGGCGCGAACGGAATCAGATTTTCTGCAGAACTTTGAAAGACTTTGAATTCAGAAGTTTAATTAATGTAATCTAGTGAATGAAACTTTAATTTCGGCGACTGTGTGAAGTTATTATTGAAACAAAGAACAATTAAGCGGAGTTCTCTTGCGAAGTTGAAGATCAACTGTAAGAAATAAACCTTTTGTAAAGTTTCAAATTTCGTATTTGAACTTTCTCTTGTACACAAATTAAAGTAGAAGATAATTCTCACCAGCTGAAATTTCTCTATTCGCACGGGAAAAAGTGGGATGAGAAATGAAGAATTAACTTAGGTCTTTCCTCTACGAACACTTCGTTTCGTGAGGATGACGTAGGCCGAGAACTGACCAACCGTCTCTCACATACGAAGAATTTCCTTCGAACTTCGTAACCAAATGGACAAGTGAAAAAAATCATATGTACTGTATACACATATATACACAGTATATATACTGTATATATATACACAGTATATATACTGTATATATATACACAGTATATATACTGTATATACATACACATATATAGTGTGTGCATATATATATATATATATATATATATTATATAATATATATATATATATATATATACACACACACAGGCAATGTTCCCTCTAAGGTGTGCGCGTGTGCGCGCGCACACGCGTTGTGAAACCCGCGCACACAGCAAAATAAAATGCGCACAGGCTCAAGCGTATCATGAGTCACTACAGTAAATGAAGTAATTTCAAAAATTTCAGTTTAATGAATTCTATAAAGAACAAATTAAGAAACCGCTTGAAAGAAAATCATTTGGACATGCTCATGCGAATTAAAAGTTACCTGAATGATGAAGGATGTATTAATCTTCATAGAGTTTATTTGGAATGGGCAAATGCTAAAGATCGTAGGGAGAAATCATAATCTTACTTAAATGAAAGGCACTTTCATTTAATGTTATTTTGATAATATTTTATTTTATTGAATTTTATTAGCTAAATGCTAAAAATTGTTTTGAGAAATGATAACTAAAATAGTCATTTTCAATTAATGTTATTTTAATTTTATTTCTTTATGTTGATGAAGTCTATTTTACTATTTTTTATTTTATTCATATTTTTAGAATGGATAAAATGTTTTCTTTTTTAAGAATATATAATATGGTAAACAATTTTTAATATCCATTTAATAGTACCGTAATGATCAAGCTATCACCTTATGGAAATAATATTTATTAGTATTTAATATTTATATACATTTAATTTTGAAGATAATAGCGCTCAGAAAAGTTTGCACAATTTTTCACCATGAATCTAAATGTATGCACAACGAAAATTTCAGGCGCACACGGACTAAAAGAAATTAGAGGGAACATTGCACACAGGGTGTCCGAGAATTATCTGTACAATTTTTGGCTGTTGTTAAAAGTCAACCATGAAGTGTAGAAATTCCAGTGTTGTCCCATTTTACAGAGAATCTCTAAGTTTTTTCTGATACCAAGTTTTGACAAGTTTTTTAGAAATTCCAGTGTGTCCGAAAATTATCTGTACAATTTCATCTTTTAATAAAATTCTTGATAACACACGTAAAATTCTTAAACAAGATTATTTAGAATCTGTATTTTCAAAAGTTTCTTTTATTAAAGTAACGTTGTTACAAATTCGATATGTGCACCATTAGTGATTCGCAAAACATCCAATCGATACTCCAAATGTTGCCATGTACGCTGCAGCATATCCACATCAATTCGCTCAATAGCAGCTGTGATTCATGCTTTTAAATCATCAATGTCTGTCACCCACGTACATTTCTAAATAACTTGTCAAAACGTGGTATCAGAAAAAACTTAATGAGATTCTCTGTAAAATGGGACAACACTGGAATTTCTACACTTCATGGTTGACTTTTAATAACAGCCAAAAATTGTACAGATAATTCTCGGACACCCTGTATATATGTTATATATATATATATATATATATATATCTATATATTATATATATATATATATATATATTATATATATATATATATACAAAGCAACAGCAAAAACAAGTAAAATTAATTTTGAAATTAATATCAATTTGCAATTAAAAACTCTGGTTCCATTTTCTGTTAATTTGTTAATTTGAAATTTATTTGATTAAAAATGAAATTTAATACCCATAAAATTCGTCCCGATTACAAGTTGGATACAGTACACCATGTTATCTATCCACACCCAGAGAGAGAGAGAGAGAGAGAGAGAGAGAGAGAGAGAGTTACAAGGCGTTACAAGGACAAGAGGAAGCCTCAAAGACCTTTCGGTCCACTCTGGGAGGTTCCTGTTATTAAAAGTTTATTTTTCTTTCAACTATCCTAGCAGTAGTAGAAAACTGGATAGAAAAGTAGAAGGCTCTCTCCCCACCCTCCGCTCCCTCCCTGCCAAAGGCAGGTACGGAAAAAGGTTGAAGAAAATACCTTGACCCTGGAAAAGCAGCCAAGGAAATTTTACAGGAAAGTGGAGAATATATAAATAGCTCTATATTCAGCTTGCTCACAGAGACACCGTGCAAGCGAACTCCTGCAGAGTTTTCTTATGTTTTAATCTTAAACTATGAGAGTATTCAGTACTTTGTCTAGCCTATTTTTAAACACATTTACACTTTGACTGGAAACAACCTCTGAGGGAAGTTGGTTCCAGATATTAACTATTTTATAGGAAAAGAAATTTCCGCAGACAGAGGTCCTAAATGTCTTTAGCTCCAGTTTAAACCCATTATTTCTTGTCGGATTGGCATTAAGTGAGAATAAGTTTCTGTAATCTACCCTGTCTATTCCTTTGAGCATCTTGAAGACTTGAATAAGCTGACCTCGCAACCTCCTCGTCTCTAAGCTAAACAGATTTAGGCGCTCCAATCTCCTTTGGTAGCTTTGCATTCTCATTGAAGGGATCAATTTTGTAGCCCTTGCTTGTACTCTTTCTAACCTTTCTATGTCCTTCCTGAGGGATGGAGACCAAAACTGCGCACAGTATTCCAGTTGAGGTCTGACTAGAGAATTATAGACACACATTACAGTCTCCTTGTTCCGAAACTGGAACTGTCTTTTAATATAACCTAATAATTTTAAGGCCCTCTTTTCGACTTCTGCACAGTGCTTCGACGGGTTCAGATCGTTGCTGATATAGACTCCTAAGTCTTTCTCTAGATCGGTCTCAGTCAAGTTCCTTCCCAAGAGAGAGTAATCGGTCTTTGGGTTTTTATAACCTATGTGCATTACCTTACATTTGTCCAAGTTGAATGGCATCTGCCAAGTAGCAGACCATTCGCCCAACCTGTCAAGATCGTTCTGAAGCGTTCTTACGCCCTCCTCAGTACCTACACTACTTCCTAATTTCGTATCGTCTGCAAATTTGGAGATTGCACTTAGAAGCCCGATGTCTATATCGTTAATATAGATGATAAAAAGTAAAGGACCCAGAACGGCACCCTGTGGGACACCACTCGTGACAGGCGCCCACTCCGAAGCCACTCCATTTATTACCACTCTCTGCTTTCTATCTTTTAACCAATCCTCAATCCAGTTGGAAACGAGCCCGGTGATTCCTAGTCCTTTGACTTTAGCTATCAATCTAGCGTGAGGGACTTTGTCAAAGGCTTTTTGAAAATCGAGATACACTATACATATTGCCCTACTTGCATCGTACAGTGTATGCATATTATGGAAAAACTCTAACAGGTTTGTCAGACAGGATCTATGTCGCCTAAATCCATGTTGAGAATAAAAAATTTGATTGTTAGATTCAAGGTGATACACAATACGTTTTGTAATGATGGATTCCAACAGTTTGCCGACAACTGATGTTAAACTGATCGGCCGATAATTACAAGGATTTTCCCTATCACCCTTTTTAAAGATTGGTGTTACATTTGCTAACTTCCAGTCGGTTGGAACTTTCCCTAACTCGATTGATTGTTTGAATATGGTTACTAAGTCGTCAACAACATTGTGGCTAACCTCTTTTAATACCCTTGGAAGAAATAAGTCGGGGCCAGATGATTTGTATTTGTTCATCTTATCAATTAATTGCTCTACCTCATTTCTCGTAAAACTTATGGTCTCTCCGGGCTGGTCACCGTCATATGTAATCCGAGGACTTGGCACTTCTATTGTGTCTTCCTCCATGAAGACTGTAACGAAGAACTCGTTTAACGTATTAGTTATATCTTTATCACCGAATTTCAGTACGCCATTTCTATCTTTTAAGTGGCCTACAGAATTTTTAATGGGCTTTCTGCTATTAACATGGTCAAAAAATTCTTTAGGGTTAACTTTACAGAGTGAGGCAACTCTAGCTTCTTCATCACATTTGGCTGATCTAATTAAGGACTTAACCCTCCTACGTAGGGTTATATAGTTTTCTGAATTAGTGTGGTTGAAATGCGACTTAAGTAGTTTGTAGGCTCTATTTCTTCCCTTAATAACCCTCCTAATTTCGTTGTTAAACCATTTCGGTGACTTTGTTGACAAGGAAACCATTTTAGTGGGTATAAAAGTGTTCTGTAATATTCTAAATTGATCCCTACATGAGCTCCAGGTGACACTGACATCCTCACTTATTAGAACTTCAAGTGTGTCTAAACTACTTCGGAAGCTTTCAAAATTTGCTCTCGAGAAATCCAGTCTTTCACGAGTCTTTTCGCGTGTATTAACTGGAACCCTGAGGTCAAACCTAATCAAATTATGATCGCTGTTACTTAAATTTTCACCAATAGTCAGGTTAGAGACTAGGTCATCTTCGTTCGTGAATATGAGGTCTAGTTTATTATTACCCCTAGTAGGCCCGTCAACCCATTGACTTAAGTTATCATCGGCAAATTCCAACAGTCTTGAGCCCTCTGCATCAGCTGGTTTGTTTTCCCAATTCACATTACCACAATTAAAATCACCAAAAATCACACTGATCTTATTATTCACTATTCTGCTTAATTTGTTATACAAGTTTATATCCTTATGAACGTGGTAGTGAGGTGGTCTATATACTAGAAGTAGCTGCACTACTTTATTATTTAGGTTTAGATCAATTCCCAACATTTCATGAGCAGATACGATATTACTGTTTACCGGGTGCAGGGAGTCCCGAGAATACAAAAGTACACCGCCGCCTTCCCTTCCGTTCCTATCTTTGTGAAACATTTTGTAACCTACCATTTCAAATTCTCCTACAAAATCCCTTGATTCAAAATGAATCCAGGATTCCGTTATTCCGATGATATCAACGTTCTCAGTTTTGACAAGCGCTATAAATTCCATTAGTTTATTTCTAATTGACCTAGCATTGAAGAGTACAGTTTTGAGTGATTTTAAGTTGTGGTTTTTCCTAACTTGCCTGAGTCGTTTCCCGACGCAGTTGAACTAACTACTGGGGGAGTGGGACTACCTGCTGGGGGAGGGAGACTACCTGCTGGGGGAGGGAGACTACCTGCTGGGGGAGGGAGACTACCTGCTGGGGGAGGGAGACTACCTGCTGGGGGAGGGAGACTAACCTGCTGGGGGAGGGAGACTACTGCTGGGGAGGGAGAGTAACTGCTGGGGGAGGGAGACTAACTGCTGGGGGAGGGAGACTAACTGCTGGGGGAGGGAGACTAACTGCTGGGGGAGTAGGTTTAACTGTTTGGGGAGCAGGATCAATTGCTGGTTTGGGGGGTCCTAGTTTAAAAAGATTATACAAATTAATGTTCAGTAAATCACCATACTTCTTTTTCCCCTTCTGGTTAAAATGTATCCCGTCCGAACCAAAGTATTCCCCATTTCCGTAGAATGTAGGCCAAAAATCGACAAACTTTAGGCCTTTTTCATCACACATGCGTTTAACTCTTTTATTTATGCTAATGGCTTTACTTAGAGCAGTGGTTCCCAACCTGGGGTCCGCGAAGGTAGTACTGGGGGTCCGTGAGCTTTCAATATTTCGAGAGGTTCCAATAGAAATCGTACATTTACCCACGATAAGGGCGCTTAGGCTAAAATTTCAAGTTTCCTTGCTCTTGGCTGTAATTATTAATACTTTTTTAATACGCTGTATTTTAATTGCATACTCTCTTATATGTCCTTTATTTGACAGTGAAAAATGAGAAAACGAGTTAATTATTAGTTAATAAAAACAGTTTGTTTGGTAGACGGAATCTTTCAAAAACATGGGGTCCGTGGGAAAAAAATAAAAATTAAATGGGTCCTTTGTGGTGAAAAGGTTGAGAACCACTGACTTAGAGTATAGTCACTAGCACGCATTCGAGGGAGAATTCCTACGACCATACCCATGTCTGTCCTATCCCTAACCTTCTCAGTTAGGTTCTTGAATTCATTAATAATGAGCTCTGTCTGCCCTCCTGTCCCTCCCAGAAAAACGTCATTGCCACCAACATGGACAATGATAGGGCAACTCTTATTCTTGATATTAATTTTGCCTAATTCCCTATTAATTATCTGGCTTGTGGCACCCGGAAAACATCGGAGTTTTCTCTTGGTCGCCCGTCGTGCTCCGAAAAAGTCCCCTTGATTCCTTACCATAGAATCCCCAATTAAAAAGGATTCATCCTCCTCATCAGCAAGTAAGTGAAACTTATTTTTGATGGTAATGGGTTCCAAATCCTTATGTTTTGGTTTTGAGGGTCTTTTATTTTTGACCAATTTGAATTCTTGTTCCTCGGTTCTATTTTCCGGAATAGTCACCCTGTTTTTCAAGCGTGCCACGCTTTGTTCTAGATGTTTAATCTTACAGTTTAAATCTGCTGGTGTGTTTTTAGTTTGATCTTGTCCACTGGGTTGGATTTCCAGTGCGACGACCCTAGCTTCAAGCTTTTTTACTAATTCCTTTAGCTCTTTAACTTCCTTTTCGTGGTTGTCTCTAAGTTTACAAAACAAACATACACTAAGGGATGTGATTTGCTGATACTACCCTCAGGGAAGTCAACGCACCAATGATTAACTTTACATTTAAAGCATTCTGCTTTCAATTTAGCTGGCCCTGCCATATTTTCTCTTTTTTATTTTTTTTTCTGAATACTCTGAATAAGATAAAGCGTTCTAGCAATGAAAACTATCCAAAAACGTTCTGACCAGTATATAAAAAGGGGGGGGGGAATTGATCCCGCGCGTAGACGCATCCACCTATTTGCAAGTGACGTTCATCCCTTCCAGAAGACTACACCTCTCCTGCTGCCGCACCGACCAAAGGTCTCCCCAGGGCCGGACAGTCCCAAACGTGTCGCAGCTACCAACTGCCAAACACTCGCGACGCAGGCGTCACGGATTTTCCGCCAGGAGCGACAGCGAGATGCAGCCCCTTACTAAGTCTTACTAGTCACTCACAAGCGGCCAGACTCTTAGAATCCAGTGTTCAAGGGATATCCCACCAGACCAGAGGCTACGCCCGAGACTTTACGCTGGCCTGACAGCCAGCTGGGCAGTAAAGCTCTCTCACCTCAGAGCAGTACAGCCAAGCACCATCAATTGGTCACCAAAGAACGGTCGCAGGGGGCAGGTCAGGCAATTACGCGTTAGGAATGGGTTTAACGGGGCACTAGCCACACTCCATTCATCGCGCCCCTACGCCTGGGACCCTCCATCCCAGTCTCTCACAACCTACGAGCGTTAAATGGTGTTATTTATAGAGGTTCCAAAGCCTCTCTTCCCACGCATGAGGTAGCAGTAGGGTCCTAATAGTAAAAGAAGAGAAAAAGACTTAATACTAAAAGTTTTTTTTTTTTTTTTTGCAGTCAGAGGAGAACAACCTTAACGTAAGCTAAAAGGACAGAGTAGGGATAGGATGGGGTCCTAGTAACCCACGGGACGGGATTGTGCAAAATACTTCACCCGCCCTCCCGAAAGAGAGAGAGAAACCTAAAGGAACTAGCAGCCAGTTCCTCTAGAATCCCACGACTCGGGACCGGAGGACTGTCACACCCCAAGTATAAAGTTTACTACATCCAGAGAGAGAGAGAGAGAGAGAGAGAGAGAGAGAGAGAGAGAGAGAGAGAGAGAGTTACAAGGAAAAGAAGTACCTCAAAAGGCCTTGCGGCCATACCGAGGAGGTACCAATGGCAACGGGTGCCAGGGAAAATTTTGTAAAAGTTTATTTTTCTTTCAACTATCCTAGTAGTAGTAGAAAACTGGATAGAAAAGTAGAAGGCTCTCTCCCCACCCTCCGCTCCCTCCCTGCCAGAGGCAGGTACGGAAAAAGGTTGAAGAAAATACCTTGACCCTGGAAAAGTAGCCAAGGAAATTTTACAGGAAAGTGGAGAATATATAAATAGCTCTATATTTAGCTTGCTCACAGAGACACCGTGTAAGCGATCTCCTGCAGAGTTTTCATATGTTTTAGTCTTAAACTATGAGAGTATTCAGTACTTCGTCTAGCCTATTTTTAAACAGATTTACACTTTGACTCGAAACAACCTCTGAGGGAAGTTGGTTCCAGATATTAACTATTTTATAGGAAAAGAAATTTCCGCAGACTGAGGTCCTAAATGCCTTTACACACTCAAATAGTGTGCAAGATTTCGTCTACCCTTTTCTTGAACTGATCCACAGAGGAACTGTTCACAACTTCCGAAGGTAACCTGTTCCATGTGTCACAGATCTTATACGTAAAGTAATTCCCACACACACTAGTCCTAAACCGTTTCAAATCCAACTTCCAACCATTGTTGCGAGTTGGGTTATCATTTAAACTAAACATACTTCTAAAATCGACATCGTTGAACCCTCGTAAGAGCTTGAAAACCTCGATCAGTTGACCGCGCAGCCTTCGAGTTTCAAGCGAAAACAAGTTCAGGGCGCGTAACCGTCGATTGTAGCCCATATGCCTAACGGAAGGGATTAACTTTGTGGCCCTCGCCTGCACTCGCTCCAGCCTCTCAATATCTTTCCTGAGGGTGGGCGACCAGAACTGCACAGCATACTCCAGGTGCGGCCGAACAAGGGAATTGTACAGTGAGAGCACAATCTCCTTGTTCCGAAACTGAAATTGCTTCTGATATAACCCAATACTTTCTGGGCTTTCTTTTCCACCTCTACACACTGTTTCGTAAACTTAAGGTCGCTTCTAATTAGCACACCCAAGTCCTTTTCTAAATCAGTCACCTCGATATTACTACCCAACATCGAGTAGTCCGACTTGGGATTGGTGTAGTCTCCAACGATTTGTTGAAGACTGTAGCCAGGTGGTGAGCCACTTGGTCGCGCACCTCCCGCAACACTCTGGGGAGAAACTGGTCTGGCCCAGGAGCCTTAAACGCGCTCAGTTTGTCTATTCTATCGGCAACGACTGTCGCGGTACATCTAACACTATCCAGGCCAGCACCTTCGTGCCTCACGCCTGGCTCGGGGATGACGCGGGTGTCCTCCCTGGTGAACACTCCCGCAAAGTACTCATTAAGCACATTAGCGATGTCCGCGTCGGAGGTCCGCAGAACGCCGCTTCCGTCCTTTAATGGACCTATCATGCTTCTAATGGGCTTTCTACTATTAACATAACTGAAGAACTCCTTAGGGTTCTCCTTGCAGAGGCTTGCCACCCGTAGTACTTCGTTACGTTTCGCTAGCCTAACCTTCGCCTTCACTTCCCTACACAGGCGGACATACGCTTCAGTGTTCTCGTGGGAACGATTGGCCTTCGCCCTCCTATACGCTACTTTCCTATTTCGGATAGCCGAAGCGATGTCACGATTAAACCACCTAGGCTGCGTTGAAGCAGGGGTGACCGGTTTTGAGGGTATGGCAGCAGACTGCAGCACCATAAACTCGTCCCGGAATGCACTCCACACTCCCTCAACATCGCCGCCAACCTCTAACCCCATCTCTCCTACGCTATCCCTGAGGCTAACAAAGTCCGCCCGCCGGAGATCGAGCTTACTGCCTCTCGAGTTACTACGCTTCACCCGAGGGACGCACACACGGAACCTAATAAGACCGTGATCACTCCCGCCCAATGATTCGTCAACGGTAAGGCCAGTGACGAGGTTGTCTTCGGTCGTGAATACTAAGTCTAGAACGCTTTCGCCTCGTGTAGGCTCGTTGACCCACTGAGTGAGGAAGTTCTCATCAGCAAAGTCAACTAGCCTCCTCCCTTCAGCATCGGCAGTCCTGTTTTCCCACTTTATGCCGCGACAGTTGAAGTCTCCTAAAACTACACAACCCTATCCCCTATCAGGCTACTGAGTTCGGTGTACAGGGCTGTATCCTCCTCGAGGAGATGCAGAGGTCTGTACACCAAGATTAACCTATAGTTCGTCCCTCCCACGTTCAGATCGACGCCAAGCAGCTCCCGTTCCGACCGGAACTGGCAGTCAACCGGACTCAACGTGTCTCTTACGTATATTAGTACCCCACCCCCCTCCCCACGGGTGCGGTCTTTGCGAAACATTCTACCCGGGAATTTCGAACTCCCCAACGTAGTCCCTACGATCAGTATGAATCCAGGACTCGGTGATAGCAACGATATCCTGGTATTCTGATGCTAAGAGCGCCCGTAGCTCACAAAACTTGTTCCTGATCGACCAAGCATTAAAAAGCATTGCACGGAGGGAGCCTCCCCTATTCTGACCGCCCCCTAGCACGACCGTTTCCCGAACAGCCAGGGCTGTCAGGAGTTGAAGAGCCCCTCACTAACGAGGGGACAATCTCCGCAGGAGCCTGAGCCCCCTCCAACGTGGAAGGAGAGCCACCCACCTGTACCTGGACGCACCCTTCAGTTGAAGGTACGTCCGCTACAGGCTCATCATCATCCCTCGCCGGTGGGAGCCCATCATCTCTCCCCGGACTTGACCTCACCATACGGTATAGGTGCCGTTCAAGCAGCGTGCCTAGCACACCTTTACCCCTGACATTGAGGTGGACACCATCCCTCTGATACAGGTCCCACCTACCCGAAAACGCGTCGAACGGGTCAACAAACCTCACGCCCAGTGGGACTCACAAGTCTTGCACCCTCTCGTTGATGCCAATGACCTTACTGAGCGCGTGGTCACTGGCATTCATCCGAGGTAAAATACCCATCAACATTCCCCTGTCTGTCTTAAGTTTCAGATCATCCGCAAGAGACATGATCTCGGTGATGATCCCTTCCGTTGAACCTACCCTACCGCCTTTGAGGAACAAGTCGTTGCCACCAGTATGGACAACGATCGCAGTCCTCCGACTTGCCACGCGCACCTTATCTAATTCCTTCCTTATGTGCGCCGTTCCCGACCAGGTAAGCACCTTACCTTCCTACTGTCTCGGTTTGCAGAAGCAAAGTACTTCTCCTGGCCCCTAATCTACGAGTCCCCAATTAAAACGGTGTCTTCCTCCTTCGCGCAAGGGAGACTAAAGCGGTTGGAGGTCCTGACAGGGGCAACTGGGGTCTCGGGCTTCGGCTTCGCAGCCTTCTTGCCCGAGACCTTTCGAAACCCGTCGCCACACAAACTCGGCCGCACTTACACCACCCGACCCACCCCGACCGGCAGCTACATCCTTCCGCTTGTTTGGGTCATCAGTAGGCCCCTTCCCACCCTTTTTCTTTATCGGCCCCTTCCCACCCTTCTCTATCGGCCCCTTCTTTACGCCCTCCACCTTACGCCGCGGTTCCATGCATTGCACGTGGGTCGCTGGCGATTCCTGACACTGATTTAGAACCCTGGCCCCCGGTTTCACCTCTACCCTTTCTCCGTGGTCCGAGCTCTGTCCATCCCATCGCTGGACCCCCTTTCCACGGCAGCTATCCTATCCTGAATGAGCTCCGGGTTGGAGGGCGGCGCAGCCTCGTCATTGACTGCCGCACCTCCAACAGCCAATCTGGACGACTCGAGCAGCCGGACCATCTCCTCCAGCTTCAAGTAAAACTGCATGTGTTCGCAAAATCGGCACATGCTGGAGTGGTTGATCTTCTCGAAGAAAGCTTCTTTGAAGTTCGTCATCCACTGGTTCACTTCACACCTCGCACATTCAGCCTTCAATTTCTGCAGTCCAGTCATTGTAATTTTTTTTTTTTGAATTCTGAATACTCTGAATAAGATAAAGCGTTCTAGCAATGAAAACTATCAAAAACGTTCTGACCAGTATATAAAAAAGGGGGGAGGGGGGGAATTTCCCGCGCGTAGACGCATCCACCTTTGCAAGTGACGTTCATCCCTTCCAGAAGACTACACCTCTCGCTGCTGCCGCACCGACCAAAGGTCTCCCCAGGGCCGGACAGTCCCAAACGTGTCGCAGCTACCAACTGACAAACACTCGCGACGCAGGCGTCACGGATTTTCCGCCAGGAGCGACAGCGAGATGCAGCCCCTTACTAAGTCTTACTAGTCACTCACAAGCGGCCGACTCTTAGAATCCAGGTTCAAGGGATATCCCACCAGACCCAGAGGCTACGCCCGAGACTTTACGCTGGCCTGGCAGCCAGCTGGGCAGTAAAGCTCTCTCACCTCAGAGCAGTACAGCCAAGCACCATCATTGGTCACCAAAACGGTCGCAGGGGCTGGTCAGGCCATTACGCGTTAGGAATGGGCTTAACGGGGGCACTAGCCACACTCCATTCATCGCGCCCCTACGCCTGGGACCGCCTCCATCCAGTCTTCTCACAACCTACGAGCGTTAAATGTGTTATTATAGAGGTTCCAAAGCCTCTCTCCCACGCATGAGGTAGCAGTAGGGCCTAATAGTAAAAGAGAGAAAAAGACTTAATACTAAAAGTTTTTTTTTTTTTTTTTCAGTCAGGGAGAACACCTTAACGTAAGCTAAAAGGACAGAGTAGGGATGGGAGGGGTCCTAGTAACCCACGGGACAGGATTGTACAACAACTTAACCCGCCCTCCGAAAGAGAGAGAGACCTAAAGGAACTGGCAGCCAGTTCTCGAATCCCACGACTCGGGACCGAGGGCTGTCACACCCCAATTAAAGTTTACTACATCCAGAAGAAATGTGCATAACCTATACCCCGAGAGAGAAGAGAGAGAGAGAGAGAGTTACAAGGAGTTACAAGGAAAAGAAGTACCTCAAAAGGCCTTGCGGCCCATACCGAGGAGGTACCAATGGCAACGGGTGCCAGGGAAAATTTTGTCTTTCAACTATGCTAGCAGTAGTAGAAAACTGGATAGAAAAGTAGAAGGCTCTCTCCCCACCCTCCGCTCCCTCCCTGCCAGAGGCAGGTACGGAAAAAGGTTGAAGAAAATACCTTGACCCTGGAAAAGTAGCCAAGGAAATTTTACAGGAAAGTGGAGAATATATAAATAGCTCTATATTTAGCTTGCTCACAGAGACACCGAGCAAGCGAACTCCTGCAGAGTTTTCTGAGGTTTTAATCTTAAACTATGAGTGTGTTCTGTACTTTGTCTAGCCTATTTTTAAACAGATTTACACTTTGACTGGAAACATCCTCTGAGGGAAGTTGGTTCCAGATATTAACTATTTTAAGGAAAAGAAATTTCCGCAGACTGAGGTCCTAAATGTCTTTACACACTCAAATAGTGTGCAAGATTTCGTCTAACCTTTTCTTGAACTGATCCACAGAGGAACTGTTCACAACTTCCGAAGGTAACCTGTTCCATGTGTCACAGATCTTATACGTAACGTAATTCCCACACACACTAGTCCTAAACCGTTTCAAATCCAACTTCCAACCATTGTTGCGAGTTGGGTTATCATTTAAACTAAACATACTTCTAAAATCGACATCGTTGAACCCTCGTAAGAGCTTGAAAACCTCGATCAGTTGACCGCGCAGCCTCCGAGTTTCAAGCGAAAACAAGTTCAGGGCGCGTAACCGTCGATTGTAGCCCATATGCCTAACGGAAGGGATCAACTTTGTGGCCCTCGCCTGCACTCGCTCCAGCCTCTCAATATCTTTCCTGAGGGTGGGCGACCAGAACTGCACAGCATACTCCAGGTACGGCCGAACAAGGGAATTGTACAGTGAGAGCACAATCTCCTTGTTCCGAAACTGAAATTGCCTCCTGATATAACCCAATAGTTTCTGGCTGGGCTTTCTTTTCCACCTCTACACACTGTTTCGTAAACTTAAGGTCGCTGCTAATTAGCACACCCAAGTCCTTTTCTAAATCAGTCACCTCGATATTACTGCCCAACATCGAGTAGTCCGACTTGGGATTGGCGTAGCCAATGTGCATCACTTTGCATTTACCCAAGTTAAACGGCATTTGCCATTTTTCGGACCACTCTCCTATCCTACCTAGGTCCGCACGCAGTTCCTCGATCGCTTCGGCGCGCGTCCCAACATTGGCCCCAAGCTTGGTGTCATCAGCGAATTTGGCGATCCGACTGACGATGCCACCGTCGATATCATTTATGTAAATGGTAAACAACAGTGGCCCCAAAACGGAACCCTGAGGAACCCCACTAGTGACCGAGGCCCAACCCGAACTAGCCCCTTTAATTACCACCCTCTGCCGCCTATTCCTTCCAGTTTTCAATCCACCTACCTATTTCCCCACCGATACCCAGCGCGCGCACTTTCGCCATTAGCCGGCGGTGAGGTACCTTATCAAAGGCTTTCTGAAAGTCGAGATAAAGTATATCAATCGCCCTACTCTTATCGTACTCACTCAACATGACGTGGAAAAACTCGAGCAAGTTGGTGAGACACGACCTATGCCGTCTAAACCCATGTTGGGAGTCCCCAAGCAGCTTGTAGGAATCCAAATGGTCAACGATTCTATCAGCTATTATCCTTTCTAATAATTTACCTACAACTGAAGTGAGACTAATAGGACGATAGTTCCCTGGACTTTCGTGATCCCCTTTCTTAAAGATAGGGGTCACGTTGGCCTCCCTCCAGTCACCAGGCACCTGGCCCATCTCCAACGATTTGTTGAAGACTGTAGCCAGGTGGGGAGCCACCTGGTCGCGCACTTCTCGCAAAACACTGGGGAGAAACTGGTCTGGCCCAGGAGCCTTAAACGCGCTCAGTTTGTCTATTCTATGAGCAACGACTGTCGCGGTACATCTAACACTATCCAGGCCAGCACCTTCGTGCCTCACAGCTGGCTCGGGGATGACGCGGGTATCCTCCCTGGTGAACACTCCCGCAAAGTACTCATTAAGCACATTAGCGATGTCCGCGTCGGAGGTCCGCAGAACGCCGCTTCCGTCCTTTAAAGGACCTATCATGCTTCTAATGGCTTTCTACTATTAACATAACTGAAGAACTCCTTAGGGTTCCCCTTGCAGAGGCTTGCCACCCGTAGTTCTTCGTTACGTTTCGCTAGCCTAACCTTCGCCTTCACTTCCCTACACAGGCGGACATACGCTTCAGTGTTCTCGTGGGAACGATTGGCCTTCGCCCTCCTATAACTACTTTCCTATTTCGGATAGCCGAAGCGATGCCACGATTGAACCACTTAGGCTGCGTTGAAGCAGGGGTGACCGTTTTGAGGGTATGGCAGCAGACTGCAGCACCATAAACTCATCCCGGAATGCACTCCACACTCCCTCAACATCGCCGCCAACCTCTAACCCCATCTCTGCTACGCTATCCCTGAGGCTAACAAAGTTCGCCCGCCGGAGATCGAGCTTACTGCCTCTCGAGTTACTACGCTTCACCCGAGGGACGCACACACGGAACCTAATAAGACCGTGATCACTCCCGCCCAACGATTCGTCAACGGTGAGGCCAGTGACGAGGTTGTCTTCGGTCGTGAATACTAAGTCTAGAACGCTTTCGCCTCGTGTAGGCTCGTTGACCCACTGAGTGAGGAAGTTCTCATCAGCAAAGTCAACTAGCCTCTTCTTCAGCATCGGCAGTCCTGTTTTCCCACTTTATGCCCCGACAGTTAAGTCTCCTAAAACTACACACACCCTATCCCCTAGCAGGCTACTGAGTTCGGTGTACAGGGCTGTATCCTCCTCGAGGAGGAGATGCGGAGGTCTGTACACCAAGATTAACCTATAGTTCGTCCCTCCCACGTTCAGATCGATCGACGCCAAGCAGCTCCGTTCCGACCGGAACTGGCAGTCAACCGGACTCAACGTGTCTCTGACGTATATTAGTACCCCACCCCCCTCCCCACGGGTGCGGTCTTTGCGAAACATTCTATACCCGGGAATTTCGAACTCCCCAACGTAGTCCCTACGATCAGTATGAATCCAGGACTCGGTGATAGCAACGATATCCTGGTATTCTGATGCTAAGAGCGCCCGTAGCTCGCAAAACTTGTTCCTAATTGACCTAGCATTAAAAAGCATTGCACGGAGGGAGCCTTCCCTATTCTGACCGCCCCTAGCACGACCCGTTTCCCGAACAGCCAGGACTGTCGGGAGTTGAAGAGCCCCTCACTAACGAGGGGGCAACTTCTGCAGGAGACTGAGCCCCCTCCAACGTAGGAGGAGGTCACCCACCTGTACTTCGACGCACCCTTCAGTCGAAGGTATGTCCGCCACCGGCTCATCCTCATCTCTCCCAGGTGGGGGCCCATCATCTCTCCCCGGACTCGACCTCACCATTCTGTATAGGTGCCGGTCGAGCAGCGCGCCTAGCACACCTTTACCCTTGTTATTGAGGTGGACACCATCCCTCTGGTAAAGGTCCCACCTACCCGAAAATGCATCGAAGGGGTCAATAAACTTCACGCCCAGCGGAACGCACAAGTCTTGTACTCTCTCGTTGATGCCAATGACCTTACTGAGCGCGTGGTCACTGACATTCATTCGCGGTAAAATACCCATTAACATTCCCCTGTCTGTCTTCAGTTTTAGATCATCCGCAAGAGACATGATCTCGGTGATGATCCCTTCAGTAAGACCTACCCCACCGCCTTTGAGGAACAGGTCATTGCACCAGCGTGGACAACGATCGCTGTCCTCCGACTAGCCACGCGCACCTTCTCTACCTCCTTCCTTAAGTGCGCCGTTCCCCGCCCAGGTAAGCACCTTACCTTCCTCCCATCCGGTTTGCTGAAGCAAAGTACTTCTCCTGGCCCCTGATCTGCGAGTCCCCAATCAAACGGTGTCTTCCTCCTTCGAGCACAGGAGACTAAAGCGGTTAGAGGTCTTGACAGGGGCAACTGGGGTCTCAGGCTTCGGCTTCGCAGCCTTCTTGCCCGAGACCTTTCGAAACCCGTCGCCACCCATACACGCAGTTACACCACCCGACCCACCCCGACAGGTAGCTACATCCTTCGGTTTCTTTGGGCCATCAGCAGGCCCTTCCCACCCTTTTTCTTCATTGGCCCCTGCCCACCCTTCTCTATCGATCCCTTCCCACCCTTCTCTATCAGCCCCTTCTTTGAGCCCTCCCTTTGTTCTTGATACTTAATCTTACAGTTTGAATCTGCTGGTGTGTTTTTAGTTTGATCTTGTCCACTGGGTTGGATTTCCAGTGCTACGACCCTAGCTTCAAGCTTTTTTACTAATTCCTTTAGCTCTTTAACTTCCTTTTCGTGGTTGTCTCTAAGTTTACAAAACAACATACACTAAGGGATGTGATATCGCTGATACTACCCTCAGGGAAGTCACGCACCAATGATTAACTTTACATTTAAAGCATTCTGCTTTCAATTTAGCTGGCCCTGCCATATTTTCTCTTTTTTTTTTTTTTTCTGAATACTCTGAATAAGATAAAGCGTTCTAGCAATGAAAACTATCAAAAACGTTCTGACCAGTATATAAAAAAGGGGGGGGGGTGAATTCTCCCGCGCGTAGACGCATCCACCTTTTGCAAGTGACGTTCATCCCTTCCAGAAGACTACACCTCTCGCTGCTGCCGCACCGACCAAAGGTCTCCCCAGGGCCGGACAGTCCCAAACGTGTCGCAGCTACCAACTGACAAACACTCGCGACGCAGCGTCACGGATTTCCGCCAGGAGCGACAGCGAGATGCAGCCCCTTACTAAGTCTTACTAGTCACTCACAAGCGGCCAGACTCTTAGAATCCAGTGTTCAAGGGATATCCCACCAGACCCAGAGGCTACGCCCGAGACTTTACGCTGGCCTGGCAGCCAGCTGGGCAGTAAAGCTCTCTCACCTCAGAGCAGTACAGCCAAGCACCATCAATTGGTCACCAAAGAACGGTCGCAGGGGGCTGGTCAGGCCATTACGCGTTAGGAATGGGCTTAACGGGGCACTAGCCACACTCCATTCATCGCGCCCCTACGCCTGGGACCCCTCCATCCCAGTCTCTCACAACCTACGAGCGTTAAATGGTGTTATTTATAGAGGTTCCAAAGCCTCTCTTCCCACGCATGAGGTAGCAGTAGGGTCCTAATAGTAAAAGAAGAGAAAAAGACTTATACTAAAAGAAAAGTTTTTTTTTTTTTTTTTTCAGTCAGAGGAGAACATCCTTAACGTAAGCTAAAAGGACAGAGTAGGGATGGGATGGGGTCCTAGTAACCCACGGGACGGATTGTGCAAATACTTCCCCGCCCTCCCGAAAGAGAGAGAGAACCTAAAGGAACTGGCAGCCAATTCTCTAGAATCCCACGACTCGGGACCGGAGGGCTGTCACACCCCAAGTATAAAGTTTACAACATCCAGAAGAAATGTGCATAACCTTTATACCCCCTGCGGAGGGAGAGAGAGAGAGAAGAGAGAGAGAGAGAGAGAGAGAGAGAGAGAGAGAGAGAGAGAGAGAGAGAGAGAGAGAGAGAGTTACAAGGAGTTACAAGGACAAGAGGAAGCCTCAAAGACCTTTCGGTCCACTCTGGGAGGTTCCTGTTATTAAAAGTTTATTTTTCTTTCAACTATCCTAGCAGTAGTAGAAAACTGGATAAAAAGTAGAAGGCTCTCTCCCCACCCTCCGCTCCCTCCCTGCCAGAGGCAGGTACGGAAAAAGGTTGAAGAAAATACCTTGACCCTGGAAAAGTAGCCAAGGAAATTTTACAGGAAAGTGGAGAATATATAAATAGCTCTATATTTAGCTTGCTCACAGAGACACCGTGCAAGCGAACTCCTGCAGAGTTTTCTTATGTTTTAATCTTAAACTATGAGAGTATTCAGTACTTTGTCTAGCCTATTTTTAAACACATTTACACTTTGACTGGAAACAACCTCTGAGGGAAGTTGGTTCCAGATATTAACTATTTTATAGGAAAAGAAATTTCCGCAGACAGAGGTCCTAAATGTCTTTAGTTCCAGTTTAAACCCATTATTTCTTGTCGGATTGGCATTAAGTGAGAATAAGTTTCTGTAATCTACCCTGTCTATTCCTTTGAGCATCTTGAAGACTTGAATAAGCTGACCTCGCAACCTCCTCGTCTCTAAGCTAAACAGATTTAGGCGCTCCAATCTCCGTTGGTAGCTTTGCATTCTCATTGAAGGGATCAATTTTGTAGCCCTTGCTTGTACTCTTTCTAACCTTTCTATCCTTCCTGAGGGATGGAGACCAAAACTGCGCACAGTATTCCAGTTGAGGTCTGACTAGAGAATTATAAAGAGACATTACAGTCTCCTTGTTCCGAAACTGGAACTGTCTTTTAATATAACCTAATAATTTTAAGGCCCTCTTTTCGACTTCTGCACAGTGCTTCGACGGTTTCAGATCGTTGCTGATATAGACTCCTAAGTCTTTCTCTAGATCGGTCTCAGTCAAGTTCCTTCCCAAGAGAGAGTAATCGGTCTTCGGGTTTTTTAACCTATGTGCATTACCTTACATTTGTCCAAGTTGAATGGCATCTGCCAAGTAGCAGACCATTCGCCCAACCTGTCAAGATCGTTCTGAAGCGTTCTTACGCCCTCCTCAGTACCTACACTACTTCCTAATTTCGTATCGTCTGCAAATTTGGAGATTGCACTTAGAAGCCCGACGTCTATATCGTTAATATAGATGATAAAAAGTAAAGGACCCAGAACGGAACCCTGTGGGACACCACTGGTGACGGCGCCCACTCCGAAGCCACTCCATTTATTACCACTCTCTGCTTTCTATCTTTTAACCAATCCTCAATCCAGTTGGAAACGAGCCCGGTGATTCCTAGTCCTTTGACTTTAGCTATCAATCTAGCGTGAGGGACTTTGTCAAAGGCTTTTTGAAAGTCGAGATACACTATATCTATTGCCCTACTTGCATCGTACAGTGTATGCATATTATGGAAAAACTCTAACAGGTTTGTCAGACAGGATCTATGTCGCCTAAATCCATGTTGAGAATAAAAAATTAGATTGTTAGATTCAAGGTGATACACAATACGTTTTGTAATGATGGATTCCAACAGTTTGCCGACAACTGATGTTAAACTGATCGGGCGATAATTACAAGGATTTTCCCTATCACCCTTTTTAAAGATTGGTGTTACATTTGCTAACTTCCAGTCGGTTGGAACTTTCCCTAACTCGATTGATTGTTTGAATATGGTTACTAAGTTCGTCAACAACATTGTGGCTAACCTCTTTTAATACCCTTGGAAGAAATAAGTCGGGGCCAGGTGATTTGTATTTGTTCATCTTATCAATTAATTGCTGTACCTCATTTCTCGTAAAACTTATGGTCTCTACGGGCTGGTCACCGTCATATGTAATCCGAGGACTTGGCACTTCTATTGTGTCTTCCTCCGTGAAGACTGTAACGAAGAACTCGTTTAACGTATTAGCTATATCTTTATCACCGAATTTCAGTACGCCATTTCTATCTTTTAAGGGGCCTACAGAATTTTTAATTGGCTTTCTGCTATTAACATGGGCAAAAAATTCTTTAGGGTTAACTTTACAGAGTGAGGCAACTCTAGCTTCTTCATCACGTTTGGCTGATCTAATTAAGGACTTAACCCTCCTACGTAGGTTTATATAGTTTTCTGAATTAGTGTGGTTGAAATGCGACTTAAGTAGTTTGTAGGCTCTATTTCTTCCCGTAATAGCCCTCCTAATTTCGTTGTTAAACCATTTCGGTGACTTTGTTGACAAGGAAACCATTTTAGTGGGTATAAAAGTGTTCTGTAATATTCTAAATTGATCCCTATATGAGCTCCAGGTGACATTGACATCCTCACTTATTAGAACTTCAAGTGTGTCTAAACTACTTCGGAAGCTTTCAAAATTTGCTCTCGAGAAATCCAGTCTTTCACGAGTCTTTTCGCGTGTATTAACTGGAACCCTGAGGTCAAACCTAATCAAATTATGATCGCTGTTACTTAAATTTTCACCAATAGTCAGGTTAGAGACTAGGTCATCTTCGTTCGTGAATATGAGGTCTAGTTTATTATTACCCCTAGTAGGCCCGTCAACCCATTGACTTAATAAGTTATCATCGGCAAATTCCAACAGTCTTGAGCCCTCAGCATCAGCTGTTTTGTTTTCCCAATTTACATTACCACAATTAAAATCACCAAAAATCACACTGATCTTATTATTCACTATTCTGCTTAATTTGTTATACAAGTTTATATCCTTATCAACGGGGTAGTGAGGTGGTCTATATACTAGAAGTAGCTGCACTACTTTATTATTTAGGTTTAGATCAATTCCCAACATTTCATGAGCAGATACGATATTACTGTTTACCGGGTGCAGGGAGTCCCGAGCATACAAAAGTACACCGCCGCCTTCCCTTCCGTTCCTATCTTTGTGAAACATTTTGTAACCTACCATTTCAAATTCTCCTACAAAATCCCTTGATTCAGAATGAATCCAGGATTCCGTTATTCCGATGATATCAAAGTTCTCAGTTTTGACAAGCGCTATAAATTCCATTAGTTTGTTTCTAATTGACCTAGCATTGAAGAGCACAGTTTTGAGTGATTTTAAGTTGTGGTTTTTCCTAACTGGCCTGAGTCGTTTCCCGACGCAGTTGAACTAACTACTGGGGGAGTGGGACTAACTGCTGTTGGAGGGGCTAACTGCTGTTGGAGGGGGACTAACTGCTGGGGAGGGGGCTAACTGCTGGGGGGAGAGAAACAGAGAGAGAAACAGAGAGAGAGAGAAACAGAGAGAGAGAGAGAGAGAGAGAGAGAGAGAGAGAGAGAGTTACAAGGAGTTACAAGGAAAAGAAGTACCTCAAAAGGCCTTGCGGCTCATACCGAGGAGCTACCAATGGCAACGGGAGCCAGGGAAAATTTTGTAAAAGTTTATTTTTCTTTCAACTATCCTAGCAGTAGTAGAAAACTGGATAGTAAAGTAGAAGGCTCTCTCCCCACCCTCCGCTCCCTCCCTGCCAGAGGCAGGTACGGAAAAAGGTTGAAGAAAATACCTTGACCCTGGAAAAGTAGCCAAGGAAATTTTACAGGAAAGTGGAGAATATATAAATAGCTCTATATTTAGCTTGCTCACAGAGACACCGAGCAAGCGAGATCCTGCAGAGTTTTCATATGTTTTAGTCTTAAACTATGAGAGTATTCAGTACTTTGTCTAGCCTATTTTTAAACAGATTTACACTTTGACTGGAAACAACCTCTGAGGGAAGTTGGTTCCAGATATTAACTATTTTATAGGAAAAGAAATTTCCGCAGACTGAGGTCCTAAATGTCTTTACACACTCAAATAGTGTGCAAGATTTCGTCTAACCTTTTCTTGAACTGATCCACAGAGAAACAGAGAGAGAGAGAGAAACAGAGAGAGAGAGAGAGAGAGAGAGAGAGAGAGAGAGTTACAAGGAGGAGTTACAAGGAAAAGAAGCACCTCAAAAGGCCTTGCGGCCCATACCGAGGAGGTACCAATGGCAACGGGTGCCAGGGAAAATTTTGTCTTTCAACTATCCTAGCAGTAGTAGAAAACTGGATAGAAAAGTAGAAGGCTCTCTCCCCACCCTCCGCTCCCTCCCTGCCAGAGGCAGGTACGGAAAAAGGTTGAAGAAAATACCTTGACCCTGGAAAAGTAGCCAAGGAAATTTTACAGGAAAGTGGAGAATATATAAATAGCTCTATATTTAGCTTGCTCACAGAGTCACCGAGCAAGCGAACTCCTGCAGAGTTTTCTGAGGTTTTAATCTTAAACTATGAGTGTGTTCAGTACTTTGTCTAGCCTATTTTTAAACAGATTTACACTTTGACTGGAAACAACCTCTGAGGGAAGTTGGTTCCAGATATTAACTATTTTATAGGAAAAGAAATTTCCGCAGACTGAGGTCCTAAATGTCTTTACACACTCAAATAGTGTGCAAGATTTCGTCTACCCTTTTCTTGAACTGATCCACAGAGGAACTGTTCACAACTTCCGAAGGTAACCTGTTCCATGTGTCACAGATCTTATACGTAAAGTAATTCCCACACACACTAGTCCTAAACCGTTTCAAATCCAACTTCCAACCATTGTTGCGAGTTGGTTATCATTTAAACTAAACATACTTCTAAAATCGACATCGTTGAACCCTCGTAAGAGCTTGAAAACCTCGATCAGTTGACCGCGCAGCCTCCGAGTTTCAAGCGAAAACAAGTTCAGGGCGCGTAACCGTCGATTGTGGCCCATATGCCTAACGGAAGGGATTAACTTTGTGGCCCTCGCCTGCACTCGCTCCAGCCTCTCAATATCTTTCCTGAGAGTGGGCGACCAGAACTGCACAGCATACTCCAGGTACGGCCGAACAAGGGAATTGTACAGTGAGAGCACAATCTCCTTGTTCCGAAACTGAAATTGCCTCCTGATATAACCCAATAGTTTCTGGGCTTTCTTTTCCACCTCTACACACTGTTTCGTAAACTTAAGGTCGCTGCTAATTAGCACACCCAAGTCCTTTTCTAAATCAGTCACCTCGATATTACTGCCCAACATCGAGTAGTCCGACTTGGGATTGGCGTAGCCAATGTGCATCACTTTGCACTTACCCAAGTTAAACGGCATCTGCCATTTTTCGGACCACTCTCCTATCCTACCTAGGTCCGCACGCAGTTCCTCGATCGCTTCGGGCGTCCCAACATTGGCCCCAAGCTTGGTGTCATCAGCGAATTTGGCGATCCGACTGACGATGCCACCGTCGATATCATTTATGTAAATGGTAAACAACAGTGGCCCCAAAACGGAACCCTGAGGAACCCCACTAGTGACCGAGGTCCAACCCGAACTAGCCCCTTTAATTACCACCCTCTGCCGCCTATTCCTCAGCCAGTTTTCAATCCACCTACCTATTTCCCCACCGATACCCAGGGCGCGCACTTTCGCCATTAGCCGGCGGTGAGGTACCTTATCAAAGGCTTTCTGAAAGTCGAGATAAAGTATATCAATCGCCCTACTCTTATCGTACTCACTCAACATGACGTGGAAAAACTCGAGCAAGTTGGTGAGACACGACCTATGCCGTCTAAACCCATGTTGGGAGTCCCCAAGCAGCTTGAATCCAAATGGTCAACGATTCTATCAGCTATTATCCTTTCTAATAATTTACCTACAACTGAAGTGAGACTAATAGGACGATAGTTCCCTGGACTTTCGTGATCCCATTTCTTAAAGATAGGGGTCACGTTGGCCTCCCTCCAGTCACCAGGCACCTGGCCCATCACCAACGATTTGTTGAAGACTGTAGCCAGGTGGGGAGCCACCTGGTCGCGCACTTCTCGCAAAACACTGGGGAGAAACTGGTCTGGCCCAGGAGCCTTAAACGCGCTCAGTTTGTCTATTCTATGAGCAACGACTGTCGCGGTACATCTAACACTATCCAGGCCAGCACCTTCGTGCCTCACAGCTGGCTCGGGGATGACGCGGGTATCCTCCCTGGTGAACACTCCCGCAAAGTACTCATTAAGCACATTAGCGATGTCCGCGTCGGAGGTCCGCAGAACGCCGCTTCCGTCCTTTAAAGGACCTATCATGCTTCTAGAGAGAGAGAGAGAGAGAAAACAGAGAGAGAGACTGCAGGAAAAGGAAAGAAAGAGAAAGTAAAACTATTTACTTTCCAACAGAAAGAGAGAGAGAGAGAGAGAGAGAGAGAGAGAGAGAGAGAGAGAGAGAGAGAGAGAGAAGAGAGAGACAGAGAGAGAGACTGCAGGAAAAGGAAAGAAAGAGAAAGTAAAACTATTTACTTTCCAACAGAGAGAGAGAGAGAGAGAGAGAAACAGAGAGAGAGACTGCAGGAAAAGGAAAGAAAGAGAAAGTAAAACTATTTACTTTCTAACTTTTGAAAAAATAGATTTTTTTTTCATTAAATGCGTTTGATAATTAAATTAACGATTTTCTCAATTAATTGCGTTGATAATCTTGTGTTCTTTTTTCTCAAAGCAAATAAAGTTAATGAAAGGATTAAACTTAATTCCAAAGTAAACTCGTTTCAAACAATTATATATATATTATATATATATATATATATATATATATACATTCAACTGCAAAGAACACGCAGTATAAATAACGTAAAGAACGACGCTTGTATAGGAGATATTCCGCGCAAGACGAGAAAGAGAAAACAACAAATGAAAAAATGAAGTACCACCTGGGAATCGAACCCGGGATCTTCATTTGTTGTTTTCTCTTTCTCGTCTTGCGCGGAATATCTCCTATACAAGCGTCGTTCTTTACGTTATTTATACTGCGTGTTCTTTGCAGTTGAATGTATATAATGTTACGGCATGCGGGAGGTGCCCCTTGGGGCATTGGTTTCTGCGAGTATGTAGAGGAATTACGGCATTTGGAAGAGTGAAGACCATGGTGTAGTGGTATCGCGTCTGACCGGCAATCGGAAGATCCCGGGTTCGATTCCCAGGTGGTACTTCATTTTTTCATTTGTTGTTTTCTCTTTCTCGTCTTGCGCGGAATATCTCCTATACAAGCGTCGTTCTTTACGTTATATATATATATATATATATATATATATATATCCAATGTGTATTCAAATTGGAATTCGCAAATGCTTGCAATATACAGAGAGTATCTATATAGAATTAATTATTAAGTATTCCATTTGAATACAAATGTAAACTGACTTTAAAGAGAGGAGGTCTTTCCGTCTGCAACAGATCTGCAATTGAACGTTCAATAATAATACTATATATATTTATGATAACGGTTTAAAACCAGTTAATAACTGCTAATAGGATATCTACCTTGAGTTTATAATATATACGTGTATACACAGAGAGAGAGAGAGAGAGAGAGAGAGAGAGAGAGAGCGAGAGAGAGAGCGAGAGAGAGAGAGAGAGCGAGAGAGAGAGAGCGAGCGAGATCTAGACAAAAGTAAAAGACACCCTTGTCTTTACCAATTTTTTTAAAATTTTTATTATAAATCATAAATAATAAATTTATTGAATCAGTGAATGCAAAAAGAGGAAAAGAAACAATAAATATATTAAATTTTGAAAATGAAATTAAAAATACACATTTTTATATTTAATTTTATTAATTTTTTTATTTGAAGAATCTACAAAATTCTCCTCATGAAAATTTGAAGAGGGGGTCAACAGTTTAATATACAGGGTGGTCCAAAAGTTCCTATTTTGCTGAAATTATAGTATTTTAGGATAAAAATGTCGTAACATATTTAGATGTATGTTTATTTATCAAGCTTAGGTCTAAGATTCGACGTGAGCATCATCAGTGTCTTTGCAAATCTAAAATCTGTTCACTGCATTGCGGAACACATTCTCAAGCATCTCTGGGGTTATTTTAGCGACTGCCTCGACAATGCGGATTCATAGATCATGCAGGTTTGTAACTCTTTTGTAAACCTCAGACTTTAGAGAGATTCATGCAAACGAGTCTAATGGTGTTAAATCAGAGATCGTGCTGCCCACGGTCTGTTTCCACCATGTCCAATCCAGCGATTTGGTAACAGCTCATCGAGGTACGCCCGAACGATGTTTGCATAGTGACATGGAATTCCATCTTGTTGAAAGAAAACAGTGTCGAGAATGCCATCTGAACGAAGCTGGGGTTCAAGAAACTGTTGAAGATAAATTGGCCCTGTTACCATAGTTTTTGCAAAGAAAAAAAGGTCCGTAAATTTTCGATCTTGTCATACCCAACTAGACATTAACTTTAGAGAATATCGCTCCCATTTGTAGAACTCGCTTGGTTTTTCACTAACCCAGATACGGTAATTATGTCGATTAAGCTTTCCGTATGTGTGGAATGTCGCCTTATCGCTGAGGAGAATGCGGTTTAATAAGTTTTCAGTATGAATTTTTTCAATCAATTCTGTGCACATGGCGGGTCATCTTGGATAATCCTCTTCATGTAACTCGTGTAGCACTTGAATATGGTGAGATCAGCGAAGTTAAGCGACATGGGGTCTGGGTAGTAGTTGGATGGGAGACCGTCCTCCGCGCCCAGATTATGTAGCGACCAGTGGTTCGAATCCCACTTAAAGCTGTAGGTCCCCTCCGTCATATGACCTTAGATGTTGCGAAGGAGGTTGAACAACCCCAATAAATTAATTAACTTGAATATGGTACCTTTTCTTTTTTAATGTTTATTTTAAAATGCT